>JACCIC010000033.1:797500-1397500 GCA_018907035.1 Sycobia sp. Sy_11 | reverse complement strand
GAGGGATCTAAACGAACGGAAAAATGAGATTGCGAAGCACAAGTGACGAGCGGTTCATTCGAATGCTTTCCTACAGTCATCCGCAAAACCAAGTATTATTCTTCGAAGAATTAAATTTTTAGGACGGATCAAGACATTGCTGATCGCCAGTGCGAATTCCCAGGCACATTTTGTTACTCTTATTAAATATTTTCCAAAAACTGCGCAGACGACGTGGATCGCGAAGTGCAAATAAATAACGAACGACAATTCTAAAAGGCTGAAAAAGAAAATAGACGAGCGTTGTTATAATGAGAAAGAGGTCGACCTATATGTATTTATTAGTTCGCGATTCGAAACACGTGTTAAAATGGATATCTCGGAGCGAAATCCCGATGTATTGTAATGGTCGCGGTGAAATGGTTGAATAACACAGGGGTGGCGCACCTGCGGAGTAGATATACACTCGAATGTTTCCAACATCATCTATACAAAGGCATTTCTCATTTTTGGGAAGGTGGGGTGGACCAGAACGAGCGTCCCGTGCGCCTCCCCCCTCCCCCTTCGGCCGTTCGCCCGTCATCGACATATGGCTCACGTGAGAGAATTTCATCGGGGGGCGCGCGCGCGCGCGTGCTGAGCGGGAAAAAAGGACCTTTTGCAAAATAATAGAACGGCGCCTCCTCCTCCTCCTCCTGCTCCTCCCTCTCTCGCCTCGTAAACCCTCCGCGAAGCTGACTCATAGCGATCCGCCCGGGCTCTTTCCTTCCTTTGTTTTTGGCGCGGTGTAAGCGATCCCTGCACAGGTATACACGCGCGGTCGGTTCCGCGTGTACGCAACGGTCGGCCCCCCCATCACCCCCGCGGATGCGCAAAGGGTTCTGACGAGGAAAAAAGGAGCAAGCACAAGCGCCGGCCTCTTTTTACTACGGGGAAAGGTGAAAATCTTCATCGTCCGCGAGACTCGCGCCACCTCGGCTGCTTGCCCCCTAATGGGGCGAGCGTGACTCCGTAGAAAAAGCGTTGCTCTAATGCGGCCGGTAATTTGGCGCCTCTCTCCACCCGTCGAGCCCGCAGTAGTGAAAAATAATGCAAAAGACGCCTCGTTGCCAGGATTAAAATTCGAGTTAAAAAGCTCGAGCGCAGCCTCGCGCCCGCTTACCTCCCCTCTGTTTGCTCTTGCGAGCGCCCGTTTTTCTTTTTTTTTTTTTTTTTTTTTTGTTCATTTTTCTTTCACCGCGCGCACGCTTCGGAGCCCGCGCACGAAGGATGCACGTGCATTACGACGCGCCGGCTTTCGCGCATATTATTCCCGCTGCTGGTGCTTGTTATCTCGGGCGCGCAACGTAAACATCGCTGTCTTTCGACCCTTGGAGTTAAGAAGGCTCGCGCGCGTGCGCGCGCGCTCTGAGCGCAGCTGGTGCGCGTTAACCCGTTGCCGGTAAAATTCAGCTGGGCTCTAATCTCTACCCGAGAGTTTTTTTTTTTTTTTTTGCTGGCTACGCATAGGCCGAGGCCTCGGTTCTATCCGTTTGAGACAATTCTCAAAGAGCGAGCGAGCGCGCATACGTACGGCATCGTGGATCATAAGAGTGACGAAGGAGCCCTGGGCTCGGATTTCGCGGCGCGAATCGACTAATTATGGCACGCTCCAGCCCGAAGGCTCGAGAGTCTCTTGTCGTCGCTGTAGTATGTAAAAAAGGATTTGCGCTCCAAAGGAGGATGGAACGTGGTGATTACAGTTTTTACACCTCTCGGCGGCAAGGGGAGTGGCTCCCCGTGTGGAAATTCATTCTCGAATCTAACTAGTATCGGGTAAGTTTTCCTTATTAAATGTTTGGATCCAGAAGGGAAATCTAGTCTGATCCTAGTTCCGATTTGTCCCACTTTTAATAGCATTTTTAATAGGGAACGAGCTTAGATTTTGGTAGGTATACCAAGCTAGAAACTAGACAAAATCTAGTCAGAAAATCTAGAAATTAAGCCAATAATAAATTATTTTAATTTTGTTTCCTCGATTAAGTGAATAATTTTTTGACTATTTTAATATTTCTGTATTTAAAATAAAAAAATATATTTACGTATTTAGGTGACGCATACCATTAATTAGAATTTATAAATTATTTTCTATATGCATTACTACGTATTACGATTTACAGTTAATAATTAATAATTATTAATATATTTTTTTACACTAATTATTTTAAATTTTAATGTTAAGCACCTCTGTTGAACGAATAAATTATTTTATCTCAATGAAAAAAATTCCGACCTCCGCTGAGTATCGAACCCACGACCCTACGATTCGCAAGCTAACGCATTATGCACTATGCTAAAAAGCAATATGGGATTACTATACTATATTTTCCATATGACCGTACAGAACTTAAGACCATATAATAATATTTTATAAAGACAAGATAAAACATACATAGTAAATCAATTTTTTAAATTCTTTCCCATATAGATATATAATTTCTGTACACATAAGGCCTTGACTACAAAAAACATCGTTCTTTCCAATATTAAAAAAAGTTGAGAAAATCTAACTAGAATCAAAATAGAAAGCCTAACCATTTCCTTACTTCTCTTACTATGCAGATTCCGCCTAGAAAAACGTAAGTTTTTCCAAAATAGGGAGAAGTTAAGGAAATCTAACTAAAATCAAAATAGAAATACTAATCATTTCCTTAAGTTTTCTGCTTGTAAAATTTTGACTATACAAAACACGTATTTCTTTCAAGAATCAATAAAAGATAAGGAAATCTGAATAAAGTCGAGAAAGTAATAATTAATATAAGATGATTATTAGATGATCGAAGGGAAATCTAACTCGGATCGGGCGAGATTTACCTACATGAGGAAATCATCAGTAATACTGACTAGGATCTAGCCCGAACTAGGGATATGCCGAGTATATTTCTGCACGGGTCCCTGTTCCCTTTCCACTCTGTTTCTCCTTCTTGGATAATCAATCTGAACCGACGAGCAATCGACAAAAGATTCTTATAACATCGAATGCCGATGAATTCTCGAGATATACTCGGGCGTGCAATATATATCTATAAGCACTTGCGAACACTTCGCGATGGAGAAGTTCCGAGGCTCGGGGAGTTTGACGACAAAAAGTTTGCGATACACAGCGCGGAAAACTTTTTTACGAGCCCTTATATAAGAACTCGAGAAGCTCGTATAACTAATCCGAAAGTTTTCAAGAAAATTACCTGGAAATTACCCTGTTTCCCTAGAATCACAGTTTCTTGAAGAGGACAAAGAGTTGTAACTAATGGCTGTTACTCACGTTTATATCCGTATTATATTGGTTAAAGATACGTTTGAATTATCTTCAAAATAAAGTTATGCATCTATCTAAAATGTATATTGTTGGTAATCGTTATTTCAGTTCCTCTAAAGTCTTAGGACAGCAACTCTTTGACTTACAAATTCCCATGAATTTAAGTTCAATAATACTGGCGTAAAATGTGAATATCTTACATCCTGTGATCGATCGATTCTTGTTGCGATAATTTTAATATTAATGAAATATACAACAACTTTAATATTATAAATAATTAAAAATTTGCTGTGTATTCGGTACAAAAAATTGAGATTATTATTAAGGGTACAGGCAAGTGATGCAGCCCGCAAGAAATTTGAAACAAAAAGGCCAAACTATTATAAAAGGAGGCGTTGAAACATGAAACATCTTCGACTATTCTGGCGAGAGGTGCGACATCAAGAGATCGTATTTTTAACTCTTTCAATGAACATATTAAATGAATCTTTTGCACAAATCTCTGCAAATGAAAACTTCGCATTTACTTCCGTTATAAACTCCTCATTGAACAGAATTTCACCTCGTAGTCAGAGAAATATGACAAGGTCCAATTCAACTATTTCCAGCTCACAATCTCACATTTTTCCACCGCTATTTCATGTTTTATCATAAATGAAAAAGCCCCTGCGATGGTTTTGCAAGGGATCTAATTCTTGCGGCCTTTCCAATGATTATATCCTACCTGATGTACATATGTAATTATTCACTCTCTCATTAGCATTTCTGGATTCTTGGACAAAATCTAATAACAATTCTATAACCAAGGAACGGTCTACGTTTTATTTTTACAGCCTAATATAATGATTTAATAAGCTATCAAATAATCCTTGAAAAATTAGTTTAGCAGAAGCTTGATAATATGCAAAATAAGGTTTTCGTAGAACTTACAGAATGAAAACGCAACTTTATTGAAGTTCCTAAATAAAGTATCGAATGAAATTGGGATACAAAAATTGCACTTACTTTTTTATTTCAACCAAGTTGTTGACACTGACCACTTACTATGTAAACTAAGTCGTTACATTTATTTCCGATGAATATGCGCTGCAAAGTGTAGGACATGAATTTTGATAAAGATGTTTCACTCTGCTCTTACAAAACAAAATCAGTTAAAATTAAACACTTGAACAGAACGAGTTTTTCGCTACATAAATTATTTCAAGCATGTCGATAGACTTGCTGTAAATAGATGAATCTTTTGTGGAGCGCAACTTGTCAACCAGAATAATTGCTTCGGTATTATAGTTTGTTGCTGCATATGTTTACGTGCAAATATATAAAGGGTCGCAATCTGCGGCAGAAAATCTCGTACGTTTCAGGTTACCAATGGACGATTTCACACGTCGAATGATCCAACGGGCGCGAATCTGCGATCGTTAAAACGATATACAGAATCTCGTTTTCAGCGAGACTCCTTTTTTCCTCCTCTATATGTATAACTCAGGCCGTTTCTTCGTCTGTTATGTACCCTCTCGACAAAACGTCCATTGTTCGGCAGTCCCGCCGGACAATGGTGCTTTTCGAAAGGATCCCCTATGCGCGCGCGAATTGGAGCAAAACCCTTTCTTCGAATCTCACCGCGGGCCAATTCGACGCGCGTCGGCTAGATCTCCTCGGCGATGGGCCTCGCGCCGCGGGACGCCGCGCGCCGTCTCCATTCAACCGGCGGACGAGCGAACGGGAAACGGGTTCGAAATCGGTGCTGCGGAGGAGCGGGTCCAGTCCGGCGATGGTCTGTCATTAAAAAACACCTACCGGACGATCGTTGTTTTGTCAGGCGGATAATAGTCCTGTCATAATATAGACCGGAAGAGCCAGAAATGACAGTTGGATTTGCGAGGCTGTCTTGATGAATACGTGTATTAGAACTGATTCTTCCGTTGGTCGAAGCTCGAGTTGCGAAAGAATTTTTAGAATCGTACTTTGTCATATATATTTTTATGTCAAACTTTAGTTGAAGCTTCGGAGATCAGAATGAAGTAAGTGGACATGTTACACAACTGAACGGCTCAAAATTCATAAGATTTGTAGATTAATTTTATTCGAAATCATTTACGATCCTAATCAATGAAACAAAAATAAACTGATTCGTGCAATACTTCTGTGATCATACAGGCTATTCTTATACCATATAAAAAAGTTCCGAAAATAAATTATAAAATGAGTCAGTAGTTTGTTGATATAGATTTGATCTCGTGCAAGAATTTCGCAACGATAGCTAAGAAGACAATCGAGAAATTAGGATGAATTTGCATAAGTATATGTTTAATAATATAACTCTAATGCAGTGAATAAGCTGCTGGTATCTGCAAATCTCTACCCTAAAAAATAAGCAAGTCAAAGACGTCGAATTACAAATCAAATAAGGACTCCATCACGGACTAATCTTCCACCATGAAATCGTTGTATCGCAATTTCATTTTTAATCAAGGCCCGGTCGCTCTGCCCATGTATAAAGAAAGAAAAATCACTCCTCATATACATCGAACACGGGACGGACTTCTCTCGCTCTTCTTCCCTCCTCACTCACTCTCTCTCTCTCTCTCTCTCCCTCTGCCCCTCTGACGCGATTGGTTTGGTGAGAGGATCCATTGTAGTCGAAATTGGCTTTTTATGGGGGCTTAATATTGCTCATGTTGTTTGCAATTTTGTTTCGTGTAGTAAATATCGAATGCAAGAATAATCTCCCACGACTCGTGAAAGCTCTGGCGAACTTTATCAAGGACTGCTTTACTGTTTCTTAAAGCCTGCAATTATTTTAACACAGCATAAAAACCGCAAGGACGAAAAAAATAAAAAGATATTTATGGGTGTATTAAAGACATAGCATTTCCTTATATTTTTATATTTGTTTGGAATGTATATCGAATGTAATACGTCGAAGGATTATTTCGATAAAAGTATTTCGTGATCTGCGAAAGGAGATGCTTTTTTTTCGATGAAAGGAAATGTTCGCAAAGTGCGTTTCCAAGAAAGCTTTTCGTGATACACCACAAAAAAATCATAATATAATCGAAACCAAAAGCCTTTTTTATTCGCCGAGCCTCTTCTTCTCATATACATACCTATCGCGTAATTGTACACTCGACATTCGAAATAGAAGCCCGGGCCCCGCGCATTTCAACGATCTATCATATATATATATATATATATATATATATATATATATATATATATATATATATATATATAAAGCGCTCCATAGATCCGCATAGAAGTAGCGAGCGGGTCTCATCGAAAGGGACGGTGTCTCCTCGTTTCACGGCTTTACTATTACGCCCTAGGGTAGTTAAATAGACGAGTCGAGGATGCATTCAGCCTTCAGTCGACCCCCGGAAGTGGGCGGAACTGTGCACAGTCCGCGCGCTTATGTATTGTAGCCATACGAAGATATATATATATATATATACATACAGAACACGAACGAGCCCCGCTCGGTTTTCCCCTTGTCGGCCTTCCCCCGCCCGCTCCCTCTCCCGCTATCTTTTTCTCCCTCCGACCCTCGCGTTCCGAGATTTCGAATCTGTATATGTCAGGCGCTTGGGTGAAAAAAAAAGAGGAGCGAGAGCAGAAACGGAAAAGCAGAGGGGGTGGGACAGCGGGAGGCGAGATAAAGGGAAGCGTGCAAGGAGCAAAAGGACATTCGATATCCGTAATGCCGTAATAACGATCGATGTTACGCGGAGCGCGAGCGCGGCCAAGTGTAATTTCACCGCTCGCGCTTCTTCCTCTCCCTCGTCACTCTCACTGGGATCTCGGCCCGTAGGGTGGAGCGGCGGCGGAGGGGGAGGGGAGTAGGTTAGAAAAAATTCATCGAACCATTCGGAGGCGCGCTACAATGGGTGACGTAAGCGCTCGTCAGCAGGAAATCGAGTGGCTGCTGCAATTTTCTTCACTCTCGACTTGCTTTACTCCACCGAAATATGCGCAGGAAAACACGCGCACGCGCACACAGACGCAGGCTCCTGGCACAATTTGAGCGCGCGCACGCTTCGCTGGCTCCGGACTTAAGCATTGTTGAATCTCATTCCGGGCGGTGTAAGGAGGCGCAAGAAAAACACGCGAGCATCTTTTTTCGAAATTCAATGCCAGTTCCGTATGCTTTTGCTCGAGAATTCTTATGTTTTGCTGCAGAAATCTTTTAACGTCGTAAAGATAATAGATGCACGGAACACCGTTGGCTGTCCATTTCACTGCTCGCAAAAAATAGTAAATTATAAAGCAATCCTTCATTATCGATACAAATCATTATTCTAATCGAGGATCAATGTTGGCAAAGTATTTGAATCCGAAATATCTTACCGAAGCTAGGCGACGTTCTATTTAATAACCGAATATTTTCGCAAGCTTGCTATACCTGAGTACCGATGACAGTTCGTACAAATGACACAAACTATCCGATAACTTGACGATAAACACGGAGAAAGGCGGCGCGGAGTCAGCCCGAACGAACGCCGCGATAAATACCGCGGGCGGGGCGACTGAATACACATACAAACACGTGCGCCCCGGCTACCGCGCGGTGTGGTCCAATTCCCGGGGCGCCCACCGAGTTTTACCCGCAGAACAATATTTGTCCTTTGCCAAGGATCGTCAATGAATTTCGGATTGATGGGCTCGCGCCACACCCCCCTTCCCCCTTGGTAAACGCCCAACGACCCCCTTCGACGGGGGCGAGCACGAGATCGTTGGAAAACAACCGGTGGATACGCGTATGGACTTTTAATCCTGTCAATGGGGTCTCGGGGCCGGGGGTGCAGCCATCCGTATTATATACGCGGAGTTCGAAGATCCGGCAACACCCCCGTGTACCACCCACTTCCCGTTTCGAGCCACGCGAGCGTGCGCAGGCCAGCCGTTGGGACGCCACTGCGTACCGGTCGAGAGAGGGGGGGGAGAAAGAGAGAGAGAGAGAGGGAGAGAGAAAGAGAGAGAGAGAGAGAGAGCTACTGAAGCGGAGTCGAATCCAGGTCTTATATATAGACATACTATATGTTTGAGCAGGGTCACTAAAACGTCGACATATTAAGCGCCAGACCATATGTGTCACAAATTTGGAAAGTGCCGAAAAGTAAAATTCCTCAGTAGGCATCAGTAGCTTTATGGATTCTCGTGAAAGAAACTAATTTATGGAAATCGCATCTGGCGATTGTAGGACGCACTTGTGCTCAACTGTTTTTCCGTTTATCCCTTGCTTCTCCTGTTCAAAGAATTTTTCGCCACCGCTGTTCTTCCGTAATGAATCAACAGTGGCATTTGTTGATTTTCAATCTTTTCATCTGGTATGCATAGATATTTTAGCAATGAAAATATAATATTCTTCATATCTTATAGCCTAAGAAGTAAATTGGTAATGGTTTTCCGCTTTATTATGGAATATATATTGATGCGTGGAAGAATGAGCAAAACATCATAATAATTCTAAATCTATTCAATTTAATAAATATCTCAGATTTTTCACATTTATTGTATATATTACAAGGTATGCATGTAAATGTCATAATGAGAGCACGACTAAAAATTAAATTAAATATAGCTTGCGAGATGTATTTTCTTATTTATTCAAGTGGAGATTCTTCAAGTACATTGGAACCAATATAATGAATTATATATCACGGCCAATTTTGATGCTTTTATGCTCCTCATTTGCATGAATATCAATGAACTTTTTCGATTAAATTATAATCGTTATTAATCGATAAAATAATGGGACTGATATACGCGTATAGTCGTAAAGTAAATAATTACTATTTACCGCGACTATGGCCAGGTTATTAATTTTTTTACAAGAATTGATCCATAAACGCATTATGTCCGCGCAAAATAAGAAAAACGATTTCACCGATATCGAGTCAATTGCTTATACGAGGCAGCTTATTAATCGGTTTAAAGCCGATAGCATCCATTCTCCGAAGCCCGCTCGCCTCCCCCCCCCCCCACCGTCCCCTCCACCTCCTCCAACGAAAGCGTATAACTGCGCAGGCGAGAAGGAGGAGAAAGAGGAGCCGGAGGGAAGCGTCAATCTCATTTCGCACCTGCGTTTTCGCGCTTACAGCCTTGCAAACTCGGTATATACGTGGACGCACGTCGCGAGCGCGCGGGAATTTCGCGAGAGCGCGTTTTATTGCCGGCGATTCGAGCCGAACTGCGCGTGGCTGCAGTTCTCGTAAAAGTTCCTCTGCTTTCGCGTCAATGCAGAAAGAAGGGGAGGAGAGGGAGGTAACGCGCGAGGGCGCCGTTCGCGAACGCACGCCATTATACGTCGCGTGAATTCGCCAGGGCATGCGTTCCGGATGTGGCGGATTTCGAAGCGGTTGAGGCGCGCTCGGCCCTCGTCTTCCCGCGCGTATTTCGTATTCCCTTATCTTGACCTGATTTCTCCTTTGGCCGGCGCATCGAGCGTCGGGCGCGGTACGAATAATGCCGCTCGCCCATACCCGGATAATGACGCGTTTAAGCCAGTGGCGTCGCGCGGAGGGGGAGGGCGCACAGCGAGTGTCTTAATTCGCTCCGAAATTTGATGCCCCCGGTGGTTATTTTATTTTCCGCGTGTTTCCGCGTGGTTCAAGAGCCAGGCGAATGAAAACTGTGTACGTGGGACAAGTTGAAAAATTAAAACGATCCCCTGAGGATACGATAATTACCAGGTGGAATGTTTTTTTTTTGTGACAATTATGTAATACGTGAGGCGGCTGTTCAGACACGAGAATTCTCAATAATTCAAATCATTCAATTAATAGAAAATATTAATCTACTTATTGTAAGTACATTTAAAATGCAACTATGGATTACTTAGTGAATAACTGTGTTGTAAAAAATCGTAAATTATCTAAGAAATCATTCGATTTAATTGCTCGTAACATTCCAGATACACTAATTAGATACTCAACGTATTTCCGGTTGCTATACCATTTGCTTTGCCGAGCGTATTATAAATAGCTCCTCCCCCTCCCCATTACCATGCGTATATATATATATATATATATATATATATATATATATATATATATATATATATATATCTAGAAAAGGAAAGTTTGAAGCTCGAGACGAAAAGAGAGAGAGTGAGAGAGAGAGAGAGAGAGAGAGAAAGATAGTCGTGGGGAGTGAATCCAAAACCACCGTAGTTCATCCGAGGACAGCCGCACGCGGCCTTTTCGGTCGGCTTCTAATGAACTCCTCGGTCGACCGATCTGGAAAGTGTCACTTTCCCCGACAGATTGGATTTTCACGTCACGCGCGTGACTCGAGGAGCGGACGCGCGCATCGCCGGGAAAGCGCGCCCTCCACCCCCCCCCCCCATTACAACGGTTGCCGCATACATACTCGCTAAGAGGGGCGGCTAACAAACCGTCCGGTCGTAGGAGCATCGGACACCTTATCGGATTACGAATGATGCCCGCGAGTGATTTATCGGCGGAAGTCGATTAGATTCGAACAGGCCCGATTATCGGGATGCAGCAAGGCTGTTTTTTTCTTTCTCGCGACGATGAGGGCTTATGACGCGGGTAGGATGTCTGGCGTAAGATTTACACGTAATACCTTTTTAGAAGAACGTTTACTTAAGATATGATATTTTTTAATGATAAAGATATAGTTTTTTTTTGTATATCTTTATATAGTTTTACATATAGTTCTTTCTACATCAACACGATGATTGCGGAGTGTCTAATGACGAGCATTATTCAAATTTTATTCAAAATCAACATAGCAGATCAATACAGAAGGAAACCTGTGAAATTCATTACAATTACAATTACATTTTTTTATTCGTAATCTTTTACTAATGAATTAATGGTTTGAACAACAACTTTCGTTCAATCAGCAAGTTATTGATTTATAAATAGTATGTATGATTCACAATGTTCTTTCTTTAAATAATTAATATCATAGATCATTTTTGACACACACACACACACACACACACACACACATATATATATATATATATATATATATATATATACACCGAATTTGACATTAATTTTATGTTAACATGAGAGGACATTCTATAGGCATAGGAAGACTACAATTTATAATTATATTTTTCTAAAAATTACAAGTACTAATTCACTACAAAATTAGAATTCTATGACAGTTTTCGACTCGGTAAACTCAAGTACAAAATTAAGAAACTTCTGTTCGGGCTTCCGATAATCTTCTAATAAAGTATAAAAAAATATTCTGGTCGAATAAAAAGCAGTGGAAAAAGCTCGGACAGGCACTCGGAAGAGACTCGCGCATAAGACAAACAAATAAAGTAGCGAGAAAAAGGTGGCTTTTCGTGCCACTCACAGTCTCCGAACAACGCACGGTCACGCATCGATTTGAAAGAGAGAGAGAGAGAGAGAGAGAGAGAGAGAGAGAGAGAGAGAGGGAGAAAGAAGTAGAAATTCCGCCACCGGCGACGGACGTGCCTACGCGCACATAAGCCAGTCGCGTAATCCGTTCAAAGTAAACACCACGCTACAGTGATCTTCTTCATCACTTTTCATACTCTCCAATTTTCACAATGCGCGCGCGCGCGCGCGTATTATATAAGCGCACTATAATATGCGGCGCGCGAGGGGCGAATCGTAGAATCGGAGAAGAAAGAGAGGGGGTAAGGGGGAGGCTGCCCCGCTGCCCCGCATCCGCGCTCGTATAATGGGGACGCGCTCGGCGGCGAACAGCCGGAAAAACGCTCGCGAGTCCTTCACCGGGGATGCAGATGCTCCGTTACTTTCTTTCCCACAGACTCCGCAAGCCGGGCGATCGCCCTCGCCCCCGTCCAACGAGTCCGACGGCGGCGCGCGTCTTTCGTACGTATAAATTCGTCAGGGATTACGAGGCCGCCGCGCGCTCGAGAATTAATACCGGGCCCTCATTGATGGGATGATCCTAAATAAACACGCGAGCTGCTGCCACACGACCCGCGTCCCCACTATTATATGCCTCCAGCTCTGTTCCTCTCTCTCTCTCTCTCTCTCTCTCTCTCTCTCTCTCTTCCTCTCCGTCTCACTCATTCGCTGCCGCGAGTGCGCGGGCGCGCGTGTACCTCGACGGAACAACGGAGACGCGCGCGCGCGCGCGCGTCGACGGCCGATCTTTATAGCCGTCGTCTTCGTTCCCATGGCCGTGCGCAGTATAGTAGCGCGCGCGCGCAGCCTCCGAGAGCAAACAAGCCCCGACAATGCCTGCCTCATTGTCGCAACGCGCGCATGTCACACAAACACACACACACACGCGCGCGCGCGCGCGCGGAGCCGATGAAAAGGCCGAGCGGCTGGGCATCCCGTACCCCCGCGCTCCCCTGTCCACCCCACCCGCGGTAAAAAGGATGAATTCGGACGAGGGCGTAAAAGGTGCTGCCTTCGTCGTATAGACGTACACACACACACACACACACACACCCCCGGACGAGTATCGTCTTATTGGGGCCCCCCGATTCCCCCCGCCGCCAGTCGCGATGAGCGCGCGCGCTCGCCCGTGGTACGGGTTCATGTATGCGGAGCCCAGAACGACGCAACGACACGCATTCGAGCACGCGTCGCACACCTATGTTATAGGTATACGCATATCGGTATACCGTCGTTCCGCCCGCTTCCCCATCCACTGCTCGCTAGCCGATGCGAGCGTGCGTGGACGCGGGAGGTGGAGCGGGAGGGGAGGGCGCGTTATGTCACACGCCGCGCCCTCGGAATCCGTCGAATTTATTTCCCAAGACGGGAGAATGGAGGACAGTGCCGGACCCTGCTTCGGGGGTGGGGGGGGTGAGATCTTCCGAGACGAGGAGGCGAAGGGGGCGGCGAATGGACGGGAATATCGGGGGACGAGCCAGGGGCGTAAGAGTCGAGGCCCTCGCGACGACGACCTAAACGATGATGGATGGAGCCGCGCACGCTCGCGCGCGTTTACGCCTGCGCGTCCGTACACTCGAGCCCGGTGCGAGCGAGCCCCACGCGCGGGGAGCCTCCGAGCGTCGTTCTCGGGTAATTTCGCGATTGCCGCGTGGCTCACTGGCGGCCGAAAGCGGGGCGCAGGGCGAGTGGCTTTCAAGCTCATTCGGCATTATTCCGAGCTGCGCCGGCGTTTGATTATTATTGTGCAGCCATAAACGTGGCCGATCTCAAACCGATAGATGGACGCTAGCGCGCGCGCGCGCACACACACGCACGTGCTCTGGTCAACGAAAATTTCTTTGCTCTTTTTCATACGGTGCGCTTCATTTTTCCCATTGATTCTTCTTTCATGGGCAATTGGAACTTGGTCTTCGGCTCGGCCGGGTGGAAATATTCGGTTTAATTATTTCCCTTTCGGCTTTCAAGTAAATTATAAACGTCGATCTATTTCGTGAGTGGAGAGCTCAAATCTTTTTTGAGGTCATCGTTAAATTTGAGATTTTCATTCAGGAGTAAATAAATATGCGAATATGCATTCGATTGTTCATAGAAAAATGATAAATAATGTACTAATAATCATTTTAATCTTTGGTAAATTTTATTCGAATGAAAAAGTTGATGGATTATTTCAAATGAAATATCTCATATAATTTAAAAGTTTCGTATAGTTGAAAACACCAATACATAATTCAAAAGCGCACAAGTCTATTTAACTTTATTTGAAAATAAGCTTATATGAATTTGTTCGAGAATGTTTGCCATCCCTATAATCTGATATTCCGTAAACCCACGAAGTATTAAACTCGGCGAGCAAACATTTATCCGATGCTCGTTTAAACTTTTCGAGTTTGCGATTGACTAAACATTTGGATTATGATCTATCGATCGTGATATAAAAAGATAAATCTCTGTACCATGAAATCCACATCGTAATACGAACTCTCCCTCTCCGTCTTCTAGTTCCCCTTGCCAAAAATGCCATGCAAATATCCAAGAGCTCGTACTTGACGCAACAATCTTTCGCAGTCGTCGATAGCAACAAAACCAGTTTCGATACTATATATCTTTCGATCCATTGTTATGGTATTCTCGTTTATTTCCTTCATCCATTTCCGAGGCCGAGAGTGTGAGCATCTTCGCCGAAGTATATATATAGCGAGGTTCGCGGTCGAAAACGAGACTGGATGAAAGTAGGCAGTGATCTGGCCTTTCGTTGATTGGGATAGTCGATATCTTCTCTGGTTTCTATACACGCGGACGGGGGCAAAAAAGAGAAAAGTAGATATAGAAGAAATCAGGTAAGACCGGTGGCCGGGCACGCGGACAAAAGGAATAGCGGCGCGTGTGCATCGGAAGCGAGAGCCGCCACTACCGCCGACCGTTCATTCGTCATTATTATATCCACAAGGTTATAGATATATATACGAAACGTTCCTTGTGTCGCGGAGGTGCGCTCACCATGGCCGAACCAGAGTATATATATATATATATATGTATATATATATATATATGTATATATATGTATGTATGTATGTATGTATAGCATTTGGGCTCACGCAGGAAGTGGGTCGGGCGCGCGCATCAATCGTGGGCCTAAGGCAGATTGGGGGGGGGGGGACCTCGCCCCTCTTCATTCTGCGCTTGCGGGGCCCATTCGGATGTAATGGTCAGTTAAAGACTATCCAAACACACGACGAAGCCACACTGATGCAGAGAATCGTTCGCGTTCATTGCCATTATTACTCTATTGCCCTCGACTTGCGCGTCCCCTTCTGAACTTTTCGACAGAGTATGGAGGATAAACTTTTTAATTATACTTGTCATCTTGCTTTTTGAGTCCAAAAGATCGGATGATTCTGCACAGTATATATATATATAGATATATCTGGATATTCTCATGCAGACATTAAAGGATGTTCAATTATTTATATTTATATTTGTAATTTCTAATAAACAATATAAATATAACACTCCTTCAGAGAATTCTTGGTCTAGAAATGATTTTAATTTCCAGTAGCAAGGAAAGATCACTAAATATGGGTAGTCGATTTATTCTAGAGTGGGTGAGTTTACTATGACAGGATTACTGGAAAATTCCACTATACTGTAACGTATTATTGTGTACATGGCAAAAAAAATGTAGCATAAAGAGCTATATATATATATATATTCTAGCAATGAGTAGAGCATGCAAAAACAAGAGAAAAATAATATTTGGAATTATAAATAGAATTACATTCGTGATGAAAAGTGAGTCAATTTTGTATAAATTGTATTAAACTCTTGATTCAGTCTTTCCTCGCTCCTAGAAAATCTAGTAATTTTTACGAAACTATATTGCCCGCGTGTTTATATTAATGGTACAAAGTCAAATTTTTAGAAAATTATCAAAACTTTAGAATGAGAAAGATTTATCCTAAGATTTTGCATATCTTTATTATGGAGGTAATAAGAGTTAGATCGTTCAATCCTGCAAAAATTCATTAAACATGTTTGGTAACCTTTAGCGCTAAAATTATACGGGAAATATCCGTAATATCTCAAATAAATGCATACGGATTAAAGAACTTAATAGAGTTTGATTTTCGAACATTTTAAAATAATATTGTATTGAATATCCATAGCAAGTAACAGTGCAATATTTCGTTCCATTTCAGTTTAAAACACTCTAAAAGGATTTCCAGTATTTTCAACTCTTATCCTGTTGATTTTTTTTCCGTCTTACCGCGCACTCCAGAATAGAGTCCGTAATTTTGAAAGTGCAAGCGCGTGTCCAGACCATTCGCGCAGAACCAAATGGAAAAATCATTTCGTTTCTAAGTATATTTGTCGACTCGGTTTTTGAATAACAAACTTAAAAATCCTTAAATCCTAAATCAACCTGCTGAGCGCAGCGAGGGTCGCCGGCTTCGCTATAAGTAGATACAGTCACGAACGAAGAGAGAAAGGGGGATAGAGAGAGAGAGAGAGAGAGAGTGAGGTGTAGTTGCAGGAGGGGAGAAAGGAGGGCAGGAGTGTCTGCAAACAAATGCCGGCGTATACGGACCGAAGGAAAAAGCCACCGGTACAGTTCAATCCGCCGAAAGTCAAATATTAGGCAAATAAATAAAGAAGCGTCCTCGCCGCGTCGCGGGCGAACTCGCGTCGCCGTCGGCGGTGCCCTCGGGCCTCGGGCTTACGGCCAGCGTTAATATACACATATATGTATATAAAAGTAGATGTACTAGGAAGGGATTTTCTAGTCTCCCGCCATTCGCCGGATCCGCATAAATCTTTACCTCGGGAGTTTCCGAGCGCCGATTCATTAACCCTGATCCCAGATTTAAGGATTAAATATCGTCGCACCAATGCGAACCTAATTATTAAGCCTACATATATACAGCCTTTAATACAACCGGCCGCAGGGTAGAGCGAATAAAATTTTGCGCTAAAGCATTTGGGATACGGCGTGCATTTCGATTTATAATTTATTTCATTGAAAAATTCATTTTTAACAAAAAAAAAAAAAAAAAAACTTAATTAAAACGATATAAATATTTGATCGATATGTTTGCTGTCTCTCGCAGAATCTCGACTACCTCATACGTTCGCTTGTATTTTATTTGGTTTACTGTTACCGTAAAATCCAGATACGATTGATTTGATTTATTTCAATGAAATTTAATGCACGAGTTAAGTGCAAAGCTTTAAAAGTATGGTAACTATATATCGGCTTATTTGAACCGTTCAATGTTTTAGCATTATTAATTTTTAATATTACTTTTATTATGATTTTAAAATATCTATATTGGAATTTATTTGGATTATAATATTTATATTAAATGGAATTATAAAATTACGCGAGACGTTGACTTTATGCTAAAAATGTATAAAAGCATTTGTTAAAACAAAATTGTTTTTAATGCTGCGATTTCGATGATTGGATCGCTGTCTCTGCTAAGTTAGCGCTTTTCATATTATTATAAATATAAACATTATAGAATAATATAGTATTATTGTTGTATTATCAGATATGATCTATAATTGATTACGAATATTATAGTAGTCCTTTGTTTATTAGACAAGTGAGATTCTGCATTTGTTGCATTATCCGTAATGTATTATAAGAACGATGGGACTGAGTGGAAGATTGCCAAAAAGCTTTAATAGGAGGTTGAACGCGCCTCCATACTACCAAACGAAACTAAAAGAAGCATTTTAGTTTTTCTCCTCCCGATACATTACAGCCTCGAAATCTCGGATACGCACGAGGACAGCACTTTGTTCGCGGACGGGCTAAATTTCGTTTTAAAAGCCCGCAATAAAAATCCTTTTCACAGCTCGCGGAGCCTCGCTCGCTCCCCTCTAATTGCTCCTTATCTAAAAACACGCGTTTCTTCTTCTCGCGGGCCCATCGACTACCTCGCCCCCTCCCCCCCCAACCCGCGACTCCACCCGGGCATTCGGAGGAGCGGGAGAAAAAGACGAGGGACGCATGCGGCCGGGAAAGACGAAAAGGTGGAAGAGGTATGTGCATATGTATATATATATATATATATATATATATATATATATATAGATACAGGGAAGAGAGAGAGGCAAAAAGGAGGGAGTCGCGGAGAAGAAATCGTCGGAAGGACGTTAAAACCATTGGCTGGGTAAACAAGTTCGAACATCAAACATCACCGCGTGTGTAGCCGCAGTGCCGCGGAATTCGTGCAGGATCCCGCTGGCCTCCCTCTCTCGCGCGTGCGCCTTGTCATAACCCGGGTCCGACTGGCTGTATGCATCGGCGCGCGCGCCGCAGTCATCCGAAAAGAGATAGGAGACGCGAGCGGACGCGCATCCTTGGAGTTTCGATGCGTTCTGGTGCAGGGGTGCGGCGGGAGGCGGTAGGGACAAGGACAATATTTGACAAGCGGCCACGGCGCGCTGGAGGCGCAGCGAACCCTTCCATTTGTTAGCTACAAGCGTTAAATTAGTGGTACGCCGCCTCCGGAAAAATCCGACCTCGTTCTCTCTCTCTCTCTCTCTCTCTCTCTCTATGTATATAATAAATAGTATATATATATATATATATATATATATATATATATATATATATATATATATATATCTGTATATCGGTTTATCACGTCGGAAAATGTTTTACTAGGATCTGCAAATTTTTCCCATGTTTCGGGTTTGTTTATAGTTGGAACGTTATATAGGTATAGGTGCAGCTTTATATCTATATATAAATATCGGATTATTCACAAATACAGGTGCTTCTTTCCCGCGGTTAACCCTTGTAAGGAAATCGAACTTCTACGCCCTCTCTCCAAGCCCAGAAGAACTTCATGGAAGAATCAAGATCAGGATGCATAAGCGGAGCATCTTTTAAAATATATAAAAAATATAGAAGTTTTTGTTTCAAATATTTTTTGTGAATACATAAAATGATTATATTCGTCGTTCCTTTTATGTTCTGTACATTTTTTGTATTCATCGTTAAGTTCTGTTTGTCGAACTTTTTCCTTTATGATACTGATGTCAGCGGCTAAAAATATATGCGTAGGCATTTTTTCGCATCTTTATCAGTGTATCTTGATAATCTCTGTCGATTCGAAAAATTAAGCTTTCTTTATATGAAATAAAAGCTTAAAACATCCAACTAGGTTTCAGATACAAGATCCCCCTTTTTTCTTAATGTGTGGCATGGATTTTAAACTATCTTATAAGATCTCAAGTGTAAAACATGCCGTTCTTAACGAAAGCTGACTAACTAAATCACACGTATATTAAAAATGTGTAAACTATATATTATAAACGTATTGCATAGTATATGTTATAAGATTCAAATCAGAACTCACGTTATTATTTCCTAGATGGGAAAAAGATAAGAAAATCTAATTAAATTTTTGAAAATGAATCCACCCTTTTCCTTACGTTACTAATTAATGTATTAAACGTGCGAATCTGAATTTTTTTTCACATTTGGACAAAAAAATAAGGAAGAAATTATATATGAATTATTCTAAACACATTAATATAAGAGCGTTATTATGAAGAATTATGTTTTAATAGAATTAAGTGATAATAAGTATATTACTAAAATCACAAGTTTTAATAATGAGAGTATCTTGCCGGACCGGGAATACGTCGAGGATTTTTTCAGATGGGAGGATACATCCTCTAGAGAGAAAGAGAGATGACGGGGCCTCGGTTTTTTTTTTTTTTTTTCAAAATTAAACTTCTTCTTATAAAATGTAAGGATAAGAAAGTCTCAGCCTGTTATTCATGGCTTTTGAAAAAGTGTCGGGGAGAAAATTGGAACGCTCGCCGTTATTTATTGCGCCGATACTTCCAAAATACTTCACGGCGACCGCTTCTTATTATGAGCGCGTACAGGTTTTGCGCGCGCGCGCACTTCATTAAAAATGTATACACCGTAATTAAAGTGTATATGCAATTAAAGCGCGCGCCCGCGCGCCATTAAATCTTACATTGTGTACGGCGGGGAATTTCGACGATTGAAATTGGTTTATGTTTATTATATATGCGCGCGAATTAAATGTAGATTAAATTGGCCCCCTCTGCTCTTAAGCGGCGGCGAGCATAGTTTCCGAGAACTCCCAATGCGCTTTTAAGAGGCCGGGTAGTCTAACCGAGTCCATTAAACCGGCGGCGGCAGCTGCAGGCCTCTCCTCGCGCCACGATTTGATTTAGCCTTAAAGTTCGAAGGAGGCCACGGAGGAGGTGTACAATGTGAGAGAGACAGAGAGAATGAGAAAAAGAGAGAGGAACAACAACGTAAGACGACAAGCCCAACGTGTGGGAGAGAAGTCAAGTGGAGCGTCGCGCTTATGATACGCTCTCGGCGGCGAGCTCCGCCTGCTATACGTATATATCTGCACATATATATATATATATATATATATATATATATACCCTGTGTGTGTATGTGCGCGCGCGAGCACATTAACTATACGCTCGGTTGACCGACTCGAACGCGGCGCCCGCCACTCTCTAATCGCTCAATCAGGAAAAAATTAAGCAAGGGAGCGAGAGAAAAAGCGAGGGAGAGAGAGAGAGAGAGAGAGGCGATCGTCGGCTGAGCCGGGACGAGAGCGCGCGGCAACGCCCTTGCGCTCCACCCATCCATCTCGGCCGCACATATTTCCAACGGTTATGGTTTTTTTCCCCCGTCGCCGCCCCATCCTGCCCAAGAGATTTATCGCCTCTATCCGCCGCGAGGCTCTCCCGTATGTTATGCGCCCCCGCGCGCACATCGGAAAACGCGGACCCGCGGAAGATATGCCTCGGCCGATGGGCGCGCGCGCGCCTTCAACTCCGCCGCATAGCTCGTGGGATTGGCGTTTGGTGCCTCGCGGTGAATTCTGGCGTGCGCCAGTAGCCACGTGGACCCGGGCTACAACAGAAATGCCTTGTCATCCCGTTTTTCCGCAACGCTCGGACGACTACGCGGTCTTCTTGAGATTATCCACTTATACGGCTACATAATGTGATGTTCGATAATCTACAAAAACTACATCGAGCTGTATTTATTCGTCATGAAATGTTCGTTAGCAATATAGTCATTTGACGATAAGTTAAGATAACGCATTGAATATTTAAGTACAGGTCAGAAGTCAATAACTGATCAGTGTAATACGGTGATTGTCATGGTGACGCTGATTTCATAAATCTCAGTATTTCTTTAAATTCTTCATTTCCAAAACCTTCCATCTATCAATATGTTTTAATGATTCTACGATAGCATTTTTACAGCGTCGCATTCGATATAGGCGAGATTAAACAGGCGAAATAAAAAAAATAGATAAAAAAAATTCTCATAAGTAAGTAGAATAAAAATATTATGAATAATGTTCATATAACGAAACAAAATTAAAATCATAATTTTTTATTGTTTCATCGTCGTTAATTCATCATCGAGTAACGAGTTATCACCTCACACTGATTGGCTCGAATATTAATTCCCGTCCGAAAAACACGAACCGTGTAAAAGCAGCAGTATTTTGAATTTTGGTGCTTAAAATAACTGGTGTAAAATATGATGCAATTTTTTTAGGGTAATCGATAAGAGGCTATGAATCATTATTTAAATTCAAAATTATAATCAACAATTAAAATTCTTAACTTTATCGCTTAAATTCATTTTTATATTTATTGTTATTAATAAATATTTTTTTATTGGTCTTACAGGGTCCCTGATGAGGAGCCGTAGCGAGCTCGAAACGTTGGACAAGTCTTCAATTAGGTAAGGGTGTTGGGGACAGTCAGACTGCACTTTACTAACAAAGAATTTTTTCAGCTAATATTTTATTTTCAGATTAGTCTACGGGGGTGACTGTATACAAGGACAGTCTGACTGTCATTATAATTTTAATTTAATTTTCATTCAATTTTTATTTTTAATTTTATTTTATTTATTTATTTTTTATTTTATTTTTTTTTTATTTTTTATTTTTTATTTTTTATTTTTATTTTTATTTTATTTTTGGATTGAATTGATTGGACTGTAAGACCAATAAAAAAATATTTATTAATTTGTATATGGGCAGTCGACAAAAGTACAATTCAATTGTTATATTTATTGTAATATTTCGTTATAAAAATTGTCATTTAAAAGTTTCTTTTAGTTACATTATATTATCTTTAAATCTTCCGAAAATAGGAAAGCTGAGGCCGAACTTAGAATAAATTGAAAGACGATCTGAATTGAATTTAGATATTTCAATAATTTATTTCGCGTGTCACTGGATAATTTATTCAGTAGTCTCGTGGTTTCCACCAAAGTCGTTTACTCACTAAGAGAATCCTACAATTTCATGTGTACGATCGTATTTTTACCGTTGCGCCAGCTTAAATTTCCTTTCGCAAATCTATAATTTGTCCATTAACGAACCATTTGATTTTCCCTAAAAGTATTGCGATTGATCGTTGTATTCAATGGCAAATAAAACTTAAATTTAAAAAAAATAAAAAAATAAAAAACAAGAAAGAGAAATAATCGAAGGCACGTTTTTAAATATAATTATACAGCAATTGCTTAAAACGTTTCACTGAAGCGCTTGAAGATGTATAATCTCCGAACGACTCGGCGCATCTGCGAATGCAGCTTAAAAAATATTGATATGGAATTGGCAGAGGCCGGCGGCGGTGGCGGCGCGCTCGCGCGCGCACGAAACGAATTTCACAAGAATATATATGTACACACGTGTAATAAACAGTTGGCCGCAGACCGCGAGTCTCGGCGTGATTCATAACTCAAAAAATTTTACGACCCGAAAGCAAAGCGTCGGCATCCATTAACGCGCCATTTGGACGAAATAAATGAAGTAAGGCGATGCAGCACGCGCCGCCGCATCGACGTGATTTCGAGAGATCGCATTGTGGGTATATCGGGCAGTTCCCCCCTCCCCCCTCAACCCGGTCCCCCTCGACCTCCCGGCCCCCTCCTCCCGACGCTAATGAGGCCGACTGCGACACGAATCCCCCTTTCCCGCGTATGACGCGTAGAACGCGCGCGCGCGCGAACTGTTCGGCTCCGCGGGCGCGCATATAATATCGTACGATATTCGCGGCGTGGCCGGATTTAATTGAGTCACCGCGGACGGTAGATTCCCGGGCGCGTGCGGCGTGCGCGCTCTTTTTTCTTTTTTTTTGGTTTTTTGTTTTTTTGTTTTTTTTTTTTTTTTTTACGACGAGTATCTCATTTCGGACACCGGCGGCAGCGGCGCCGGTGGCGCGCGACCGCGATAGTAATTGACCCAGTTCGCGCCGCGCGGCATTCGCGCAATTTCCGAACGACGCGTAATTATACAATCCCCCCCCCCCAGTTTGTGTTTGGGGGGGACGGGAGGAGAACGTATAATGTACATCGGCCGATGGCCCTTTGCGCGCCGCTAAATTGGATACGGGCGAGCGAGCTTTTAATGCGCCTCTGCGGGAGCGCGCGGGGCCCCCGTGACAAGTGAAAGGACGAATATAAGGGCAGGGCCGCCGCGGCGGCGGAAAAAATGAGGCGAGCGCGCGGACTCGAGTGATTTCCGCGTGGCATAAATCTGGGGCTTTTTGCCGAATGCTCTGCACGTGTGCGCGCGCGTGTGCGTATCTGTAATACGGATTCTCGCGTGTTTACTCTTTAAATGCCACGCGCCCCGGGGCCCAATTGCCTCGACCTCATCGGGATGGGCATGTGCGTCTCCTTTCTCTCTCTCTCTCTCTCTCTCTCTCTCTCTCTCTCTCTCTCTCGCTCCTGCAAATGGCGCGGCGGCCCATTGACAGAGACATTTTTAGGGAGGCGGCCAGGCCCAAAAGACTTTCTTCTCGAACGAGCTTCGGTCCAGCTTATAAACACTGCTGCTACATATATATAATAAGGTGGCGGAAAAAATTTTCTTTCAATTAACCCAGACAGTTATATATCGATGCACGTTTGTATTTTTCGATATATATATATATATATATATATATATATATATATATATATATACATACATACTTGCATTATTACATATTTGACTCTCTGCGGACGGATAAATCATTATAATTCAAGAGAGAATATATTCCTCCAAATTAAATTCTTCTTCTATATATATATGTCCGGTGTTTTTGAATGTTCCCACCTTTCGAAGTCATTATATATATATAAATTTAATGACTTTATTTTTCACCTGTGTTTTATAAATTACCTATAAAACTCTCTCGTTGAACTTTTTTCAAAGAATTTCTTAACTCAATGTTCGAATGTGGATTTTACAACAAAAAATAGAATTTGTTACATCGTACCATAATGTGTTTGTTTTGTACTTGATTTATTTCTCCTTTTTTTTATTAGTTTTAAATATTGCTAAGAATTTTTTTAATATTTTAATTTAAGATACTATGATATATCGCTTTCAAAACAAATTAATAACTTAAGTGCGTGTTTACTAGTTGGTAGAGTAACTCGATAATTCACTCTGCCGAATTTTCTTATACGTATATATATATATAGCTTGAGTGCCAAAACGAGTTCCTTTCAGGGACTCTCAGTTCGGTACTGGCAATCAATCAATTTCTGTCTACAGTTTAAGTACCGCCAAGAAGTGCTTTTCCACGGTTCTCTCGCTAAGAAATTGACTTCCCTGACCCTTTAGAAATTCCATGCGCAATTTGATTTTAATTCGGTTGCTATCATTAATTTACAACAACAACAACAAAAGTGCTTTGTAAATATTTTCAAACTCTTTTTGAATTTAATTTCGACCTACTTAATCACTGATATTAGTTTAGAGAAATGGACCGCTTGAAAGTTATCTTATATCAATTTTACATTCAAAAGCTATTTTTTAAGCAGGTAGATATATAGTTTTAAATCTTATATTTTATATAAATAGTAGTATTTTATTTTAGAAAATTTATAGTCAACACACAATCTTTTAATACGACAAAAGCGACCAATCAGAGTTAAATCTATATATGTAAACATTGTTAATATTCTCTAAAATAAATTATTTCAAACTATTATAGATTTTTGTTACGATTTTTTCCAAAAACCGTTTAATCCAAAGACTTCATGAAGCTGTCAAATATCTCATTTAAAAGTGAATAAATTAAACAATTTACGTATGGAAGAGATAATTATCGTAATTCAATGTTCTGCATTATTTAATATAATTAAATACACTTTAAATCTTTATTAATAAATTATTTTTTCCAATTGTTCGTTTTAAAGTATGGCTTCCTTAAAAAATTCACTCTAATTAACGAGTACGTAATTATAATTAATATTTTATTAAATATTTTATGTTGCTCGCCGAGGATCCTACATCATGGTATATTTATAGTAGTAATGTTTATTTAAATTATTACGTAATAAATACATACAACCAATATCCTATTAATTTATTTTTCGTAAATAAATGTAAAATCATTCGTTTACTTATTCATTTACTTATTAATTTAATTTTATTAATTATTTCAATGGTTTTTTTTTCAAACACAATTTTATATATTAGACAGAAATTTAGTAGTACTAATAAATTTCAAAAGACCGAACGAACGCAGAAAAAATATTATCTTAATTTTTCCACTAGCCTGGAAAACGAACGAACGCTTCTAGCTACGCATACGCAAACACGCACACACAAGTACGCGCGCGCGCGCGCGTGTATGTTTATAGAACTAGTTTATCCCCACGAATGCAGGGAGACTGCTACTATAAGCTCGTCAAATAGTGGGGAATTAGCCGGAACAGGGGCCCGTTGGCAAAATATATACGAAAGGTCGACGGAACAAACCACGCGCACACCACGTTAGGACAAACTGCACGGGCACTTTGCCGCTATACAAACACGGACGAGGCACTCGAGCGCGCATGGCGAGAAATTTAATCTGCTTGTATTTAAAAGTGAATTTGCGGTAAGACCTTTTCACGGGTGGTCTTCGGTACCGAAATCCGATTAACAAATGCAGGAACGCCTTATGTTTCGCGTACATGGTACAATGCAATTATAAAAAAAAAAAAAAAAAAAAAAACACGCGAAGCAGTCTTCATTTTCGTGCGAGAATTTCGAAATTTTAGCGATTTTTATTCGCCCTCGAGCGATTATCAAATTTGCTCGGTTATCTTTATTTCGAAATTTCTAGGGAAAAATGGCAAGAATTCCCCGAGCCTACGGGTTGCGCGCAATGTTATTTGTTTTCGGTCTCGATTGAACGCCTCTGTAGGCAATTGTCGAAATCAAAGAATTTCTTACTCGACGCGAAATAGTAAACAAAGGCCTATCCTACGTATAGATATATATATATCTACCGAGTGGCGCAATACGAATCGTATAAACATCGGCTCTTCAGTTGCGAGCTAACGATTAAAATGAACGAATTCAAATCGGAATTTTCCCAGCTCTTGCTGCGCTATGCGGCCGCCGTTCCTCCAGCCAATGTAATTTTCATTTTTTATTATTTTTTTGCTCTTCATTATTATTATTATTATTCGTATGCACGAGTGATCTGTTTAGGTTTTTCTGTTTTTTTTTTTTTTTTTTTTTTATTTAGAGCAAAGTATGTCTTGCTCTACAAACGTGCCTATGGGATCGTCGTTATAATTTCATTGACTCTAAAACATTCCTTTCAGAATATAAATTCGGAGCTGACGACGTTATTATCCAATCAGCAGATACTCGATGTTATTCACGAAGTGCTGAAATCTACTCTCAATGTGAATTTGCAAAACGTCGATGCTACATTACTGAAAACTCCGGCGAACGATTATGTGATTGGAACGCCCCATGCGCCGGACGTGCTAAGAGTAGATTACAATCAAAACAACACCTTCGACAGGTATTATTTATTCACATATAATGCATGGAATTTGGTCGCTCTCAACTATACGATTGGTCAAATATCCATCGTTTAATTAAGAAGCAATTTTAAACGATGCTTTGTATTTTTTTTTTCTCAAACTGGCATTCCGCGCAAAGCCTTATCCTACTACAGAGCGGCGCATGGCAACGTTGTATGGCCGATAACGGTCACGTGAAACGTATTTAAAAATCAATTCTTACTTCTACAGTAGGTACAAGTCGTTGGAGACCTTGACATCCGAAATCTGCAAGGAGAGCAGCAAGTTCGATTTTTCTTCGAAGTCCGATCAGAACGAAGAGCAATCGGAAAATGCGGATAGGAGTTTGGATAAAACGCTGAGCAGCGGCTGTGTTACGGATAATAAGGTAATTCGGTCGGGCGATTTTCGAATATGCAATTTTTCCAATCTCAATTTACGAATGATTATTTTAGGAGAAGAAAATTGAGACGACCTTATTGCATAAAATTTCGCACGGAAATCTACAGTTTAACCCGAAGGAAAATGAGGCATTAAAAGAAAAGCTGAAATTAGAAATATTAAAGTTAGACTCGATCGAGGGCAATATACTGTGCTATATGATCGAAGACGCGCATAAAAGTGCAATCTCAGCTACGCACAAGATCGAACATTTAAAGGAGGTAATGATAAAGGAAATTTTTTATTTTAATTTACCATAATCAGTTTCTGAAGATAACGGTATAATTGAAAAAGACGCCTATAAAAGCTCTATTGAATAATGACAACTTATGAAAAGCACTTGAATTGAAAGGGATTTTATCTAAATGTTTAGAATTACAGAGTATTCGTAAATACATAGATAATGATAGCTGATTTGCTTTATTTGAAAAATCATTTCCGGGTGAAGAATATTTATTTCTTTAATAATAATAAAACTAGAAACGTAGTTTTATAAGTTATATTAATTTTATTTGAACGATCAGCGTTGCTTTTATATAAATTTTGAAACCGGAAAATATCATCATTATTAGATTTGCTCGCAATAGAGGGAAATATCGGATACATGTCGCTTACTAATGATATTGAATTTAATTAACGCGCAACGCCAAAGCAATAATTATTCGCTGTTATGATTTATAAAAGTACTGTAAATATTGTAAAATCGACCACGTGATAGTTCGTTATTGCATTGTACACATACGCATAGTACATGTATATACGAATAACTGCAGTAATTGGATGACAAATGTTAATTTCCCAGCCACGTTCCACTCCGGTAAAAACTTCTTTGAAATAAACATGCCGCGTAAATGGCAAAAAAAATTTTAAATTAAAATACAACAAAAGCGCGCGTGGATTTAATTAACGCTTCCCGAGCCGCGAAGAACGCTTTTATACGACGGACAAAAACCGTTTTTGACACGATTCTGCAGAAATATAAATAATATATGCACGCGCCTTCGAGGCGGCGGAGCGTATGCGCAAAAAAATCGCCCCCACCCCCACGCCCGCTCGCTCATTCGCTCTCTTTGTTTCCGCCGCGCGCGCGCGCGCACGCGCAGTTCCTGATGCCGGAGACGAGACCGAACCGCCGACTCTCGGCGCGGATGAGCCTGCCGAACGGGAAGGAGCCGGGCCAGCAGCGGCTCCACCAGCAGCAGCCGCATCGCCGCTGCTCCCTCGCCGGCAACGCGCGCACGATCCAGCGGGCCAAGGCGCTGCGCCGCTCCATGCAGCACCAGGAGCACCAGCAGCGGGCCCAGCGGGACCGCGACCCGGTCCCCGTCACCCCCACCAGCTCCCGGCCGTGCCGGGTCGCCGCGCCGGCCGACTCGGCGATGCCGCCGCCCCCGCCGTCCTCGGCGGCGAAGAGGCCCGGCTGCGCGGCGGCGGGCCACAGGCTGCCGCAGCCGGTGCACGGCCAGGGCCGGCGCTCGTCCGTGCGCGGCCACCTGTCGCCCAGGCAGCAGCACGAGGGCAAGACGGTCGTGGACGCGGGCGGCGGGACGCCGCCCGCCAACAAGCCGCCGCCGAAGAATCCGAAGTACGCGCACGTGCAGAGCACGATACCGAAGCCGCAGAATTTCGGCCTGAAGCGGAAGGCCCAGTGAGCCGCGGCCTCTTTGAGAATCGCGCGACACTGGCTTGAGTGTCGTGTTTTTTTTTTTTTTTTTTTTTGTTTTTAAGTTTACTTTAAAATTTATGGAAAATTGTTTGATGAAATCTGGATTTATGTAATAAAACCTTCATACCCTATTCGTAATTTTTCGTTAGGACTCTGCCGTCTGCCTCGCTGTAAATGGCAATAAGTGAGATTTTTCAGTTATTGAGTCAGCGGGAGGGGATGGGCACAGTCGGATTATACTTTGCTAACCAACTTTGCATATTGATTATTTTTGATTTTTTTATTTTTCACTAGCAGAATTGAGATTTCAGATTTTACGGGGCTGGTCATAAACAAGGACAGTCTGACTGCCATTATACTTATATATATTATTTTATAAAGACTGTAAGACCTACAACAATATTTTTTTTTTCAGTTTAAGTTGTCTCACTCACTCAATAACGATATGTGCACTTATTTAGCTATTTTTAATTTTTAGTTATTAGGGGAGCATGGAAAAATAATTCTTAAATTTTAAGTGTTTGCTTCACTGTTTATATATTTGATCATGCATTATAAAATATTCTTTCAACAGTTTCAACATACTCGATCGCAAACACTAAGCTTTTATTTGAAGTGACATATTCAAAGTTTATATTCATGTGTTTCCAGGTGTGCTTTTGATTCGCATAAATGCCCTTCTGCTCTACGGGTCATAGTCACATTATTTTTAAGATGTAGTCGTTAGATTATTTTTTAAGGGCTTACATTAATCTGACGCATAAAAAGGAGATTTTTTGTGAATTATTACCTCGAGTTCTACGCGATGGATCAAAACAAAAATTAAGCACTTTATTATAACATATGTAGATATATTAAAGCAGATTAACGTTTGAAAAATGTTTTTCGAGAAGAAAACAAATTTTTTAAAGGAAAAACCGTGTGCTCAATAATATTCTTAGACTGCTTTACGTTTTTCTCAATTTTCAAAAACAATTTCATGCATGTAGATAGGGATTTACAATTGGTCTACGAATTGAATTTTTGTTTTTGCGAAAAACCAATCTTAAATTGATATCTGCAAACGTATAATAATTTATCTATCGTAAAGTTCCTGTCTACTTCGATAAGAAATGTATCTAAGATATTTGATAGAATTTCAAGTTAACTGTATAAATAATGTGTCAAATATGGCGAATACCAATTTCAAACATATTAGGTTTGTAAAAAACTCGTTTAAAGATTAAAAACGTATTTATCATATGAAATTTTGAAAATGTGAATTTGCTGATTTCCTCTACCTTGAATCTGCTGTCTCAGCTCCATATAGTTGTATAAACATTGGAATTTATTTCAGTAGTCTGATTCCTGAGTGTCATAAGATTCTTCCCAACGCTTATTTTGGACGAATCGATGACGGGCGGTTGACGGCTGGAACTCGATAGTGAACGATTACTATGGAATTATTCAACAGGTATGAGGTAATAGTTAATTCGAGGAATGGAAATAGATATATTAGGAAAATATATCTAAGGTTTATGAATAGGTATTGGAAATTTTGTTTCAAAGCAGTTTCCCTACTGAAACAATTTTACCATTTCTTTTTTGTTATTCGATACGTGCTCATTAAGTAAGTGAATTTTTCTAATATCTTGTACGTATAAATATCTACTCACTACACAAGGATAGAACGTTGGGTATGGAGGGTATGCAAATTTTATTACTTAAACTTGATTGAATATGAAATTTCATAGGAAAAAATTCGAAAAAGCTTCTCAGCTTCCTTCTACATACAAGTACATTCAGTTTCGCATACCTCTATATCTCTATGCTTAAATTTTAAGCTCCTAAACAAACACAATAACAAGATTTAAATATTAAAACGCTATATAAATTTAAGAAAGAAACAAAGATAAAATATGAAAATACTCGTCCAATTAACTGCTTGAAAATACAATTGTGAATTGCAAATGATTGATTAAATCAAAAATAATTCTACAGAAAAAAGACTCTCTCGATATGTAAAGAAAAACCTGAATTGCGTGTCGTTTTACCAGAATTAATTAAATTTGTCACAGTATAATCACCAGTTCTAAGTTCCTCTTATATATAAACAATAGTTCGTTTTCAATCTTATTTCCTATTTTAGAATTTTATATGCAAATATAAACTAAAATCATAGTTTTTTAATATTTAACGTAAAAAAAGAAGACAGTGTAAATAGGAATTTTTTCTTGAACGGCTGTAATAAATTAATTTTTTTATTTTTTATTGTTAATTACATTATTTGTTAAAAATTAAAAATTGTACTGATGTCAACTTTTCTCAACTAAATCAATTAATATTTTTATCGATCATATAGTCTTTATACTATAATATATTATACTGAAATAATAACGGTCAGACTGTCCTTATTTATGATCACCCCGTAGTACATTATTTGTTAGGTCATATCTCCAGCGGGCGGGGTGTAAAGTTTTATACTAGGCAAGAAGCTCGCTCGCCACCCCTCACTACGAGTACATTTCCACTTATTCAATAAGTGAAGTTTTTTACTTGTGAGATAATGATATATGGTATATCTATATATTTACTTTGCACGAAAGAATCCTAAATTCTCAGATAAGTGAACGCGAATTTTCAGTTCGTGTTTATTCTTTTATTCGACTTTAGAAGGATCGACCTGACGCCGATCTATTTATATACAGGCATAAATAAATTTCGAAACCGTCCTGCTATTTACGCTCGGCGTGCTAAAAAAGCGCGGGGGTTAATTGTTTAGAGAGGGGCAGAGAGGGGGGGGGGAGAGAAATGGGCGTTCTCTCTTTCGCTCCCAAGTCCTTCGTGCGGCCCCGCGCACTCCATCTTCGCTCGCCCCATCGACTTCCCCTCGCGCAAAACCCCTTCCCTCGGACGCGGGACTGCGCGGCGGGCAAGCCAGGGGCCGTGTATTCAATCATAAAGCCTGCCAAGCGACGGCACCTCGTCTTCTTCTCGGGGCATGCATAAAATTAATAAATATATATGCGTACCATCTTTCACCCGGCGCATAAAAATCATCCATTGGGGCAGTATATTTATTTTCAACTTTCATGTATATTTATTGTTGTTTATTTATATTCTACTTATATATATATATATATATATATATATATATATATATATATATATATATATATGTATAATCGTCATTAAAATTCATTGGCTTGTTCAAGATACAGTGGAATTACGCAATAACAGCAGACAAAATTATTCTACGCATCGTATTATTCTATAGTTGTTCATTTTAATAATGAAACGAATACTTTACTAATTCGCACTGAAGAAGCACGAATTTTAATTAAATAATGTAAGGCATAAGGAAAATCAGCAAGTTCTTTTCGTCGAAAGTAATTTATCCGTTGTCCTTTAATATTTAAAATCTAGTTACAAGCGCGAAAGAGTTTACCTTTAATTAAAAAAATCCAATGACTTACTCGTCCGAGAATCTTAGACGAATCTCGTCACGAGCAGCTGAAAATTGCAGCGCTGCATTATTCATAGCGCGCGGCGAAGTTGCGGCATTTTGATTAAAATGAAAGAAAAAGAAAAAGCAAGAAGCAGAAGAAGAAAAAAAATCAAGAGAAGAGGAAGAAAATCCCATAATTATGGTAAATTGCGGCTTATAATATATATATTTAATACAGCCTAGCAAAACATAATAATCGGGAGGCGAGGTTCAAAGTCTCGTCGGCGAGGCCTCGGTAGGGGGAATATTGGAATTTCAAATTTCATAATCTTGCCGACGCTAAGCTCGGCGCATCGCTAATATAACCGCGAGCTTGCGCTTCGTCGGATCGACGCCGCCGGCACCCCTCCTCCCCCCAACCGTCCTCCGATCCGTCCCGCGCCGTACGGCGGAGAACACCTTGCATCGTCCCTCCTCTCCCTCACCCCCCCTGAAATCGCAGCGGCCACCGGTACGGTGGTTCGCGGCGCGAATTCGCCCCCGCGAGCGTCTAGCCGAATTTCGAAGTCGCGCGAGACTCGCCGAGGGTCTCGCGGGAGCAGGAGTGGCTCACGAAACCTGTATTATGCAGTACTTTTTTTTTTTGCATCCCCGCTGCGCACACCGCGCTCGGTCCTTCCAACGCATGTACGTATATATTCCTGTATATACTCGGTAGACGCATCTGCATAATTATTCTTTATCTTCTGCGTGGTCTCGAGCCGCTACCGTTATACGCGTTGTGCGTGCGCTCGAAGAATTGGCTCGAATATATATGTACATGCGTGTGTCAGTGCGCATGTGTGTGCCACGCTTACGATCAAGCACTTGTCCGACGGGGCGGGGGGGGGGGCGAAAGTGAGAGTACGAGAGTGCCTTCCCTTGTATATACAGTGAAAACGATAATTTACAGCTATACCCTTTTCTGACGGCCAAATTTCCGGGAGCCTTTTTATAACCCGTGTCCGAGGCTCTTCGGACAAGCTTCGAACTCGCAGAGCATTATATGTATCTGTTCTTACTGTCTTCTTTTTTCGATTTTTAAATACAATGTTGCTTTCGTCAAGAAAGACGCGCGCTGCAGAATATTAATATTAAGGAACTGTAGAAGTCAATTTTCAACAATCGAACAAACAGTACGCTTTTTTAAAGAATATATATATATGTATATATGTGTGTGTGTGTGAGTGTGTGCGTGTGTATGTCTGTGTGTGTGAGAGAGAAAATGAAATTATTAATCTTGTATTTTATTCTTAACCTTTAGAGTTTTAAAGGAATTTTCCAACGACACGGAAATGAGAAGCTTTGTAAAATTTTAGTTATGGCCGAAAAGTATAACTGAAATTTCCAAACGCACCAATTTACGGATTGGCTTGAAAGTTTGCAGCGATATAGTAAGTAAAATGCATGATTAATTAAAATTTGCAGCATTTTAACGTTTATACATATAGTATGATAATATTTTTTAAAACAAAGCGTTTTCGGCTCAATCGGTGTGAAAGTAAATTTATCACACCCTTAACGTCCGATACAATACACGGCGCATTGTGAGCTGCGCTCACAAAAGTTTCGATAAAAATGTTCATTTGAATTCCTATTGTAAAACCCACCCGAATACAACGACGCTTTAGCTGTTTATGAAGCACGAATAGATTTATTTCGAGGATGCGCAGTCAACTCTTCCAGGCACTTAAAATTGTTCACGTCTATTAGGACTCGTAAAGCAAGAGTCGATTATATTTCGCGCGTATTCGAGCCGTAGAATCGCCGACGCGCATTGCCTTCGCGCAATCGTCATCGGTATTTACGGCTCTGTCTCCCGCGCACCCTTTTAACAGCCCCCGGGAGCGGACTCGGCTGCTAGCGCGCGACTCTCTCTCTCTCTCTCTCTCTCTCTCTCTCCTGCGAATTTCTATATTCCGAGGCGTGCCCGCGCGCTGTGTACGACCATAACGCGGCCCCTGTGTCCATTACCGCGCTCTCGGCGTTTTTCTTTTTGCGAGAATACACCAGAAGGGCCACTCGCGCATTCCAGCGCGAACTTTGTTTGCGAGATTTATTGTCTTGACGCATCGAGCCTCGAGTCCTACGTTCGCTCGCTCTCTCTCTCGCTCTCTCTCTCACTGTCCCTCGCACATATATACGCGTTTTTCCGTATAAGCCGAGCCCCTCCCGCCCCTCGGGCGAAGTGCGCTCATGGAGCTTTTGCACGCGCTTGCGCGCGCGCGCGCGCCAGCAGTTCGTCGCGAAGGAAACGCTCGCGCGCGGGCATTTAAACACTTGGGACGGGAATTTTTTTTCTCTCCCCGCCGAGAGAGGTTGACTCGCAGCGATAACTCATTGGTTTTTCGCGTTTCTTCGCCCGGTCCCCCGGCGCATTGCGTTTCTTTCGCTTATATATATACACACACACACACACAAACACACATATATATATATATATATATAAACACGCTCGAAAATTCTTTTCTGCAATTAATATTTGTTTTGCCGCTCTCGTTTACGCACGGCCGACAATTCAGCCTTGAGCTCGGCGAAAAATTTCAGACGTATACGTAATAGCTCTGCGCTTTGGGCTCCGCGCGCCTCTCTTCGACGTTACGCGGACGAGAAAATTGGCATTGCGCAGAACTGGAACGAACAATTACAATTACAAATACGCGCGGGCGCGTGCGGAGAAAAAAAGGAAGGGAATACAATAATTGCGGTTCGGCTCGCTCCCGCGTCCCATTATGCGCGCGAGGAAAAGTTAAAATTGCGCCGCATTATATATGCAAAGGGAACTCCGCGTGTACAGTCGGGCGACCGTGTTTATTTAGTCGCGCGCGGCACCTTATCCGAGTTAATAAAGCCCCGCCGCCGCCGCCGCCGCGGCGATGGCAAATAATATTTGAAATTTTTACAAAAGCGCGACGCCTGCGAAAATTGAGAACCGTTTTAAAAAATGTCCATAATTTACGCGCGCGTCCCGTGTGTTTAAAAAAAAAAAACACACACACACACACACAAAGTTAACATAAAACTTATGCAGCAGACGCGGCTTATTTGCTATCGGATTACCGCGCTCGGTATAATACGGGCGCTAGGCGCTGATGCAATTATCCTGATGGAGCCACCCCTGGGCTTTTTCACGCGCAAGGATCGAATTTCTTCATCAGGCTCCCGATTCGATGCGTCTGCAAAAAATGCAATTTTACTCTATATATATGCAGTATATATATATATATATATATATATATATATATATATATATATATATATATAATATGTATATCTATATATACAAGCGGTGCGTGTTTTTTATTCGTTGTACTTATTATACAGCATAAAATTTATTCAGACCATGTGAGCACAGCATGCTCGCCCAATTTTTACGATGAAAGTTAAATTATTTTTAAAATCGATTTAATGAAGGGAATTACAGACGGCAGTAAATGTTTAATAAATATTTATCTTTAATTAATAAAATTACTTACTTTTTACCGGACTCTTAAGCTATTGGCAAAAAAAATTTATATTTTCTACGGTGAAATGAATGTGTTAAATATTTACTTATAGATATTCTGTGCCGTTTTTTGCATCTTTAGATTTTTTCTAAGACTGGCAGAAAAAAGCACGAGCGCTACAATAACGAAATCAATAAGTATCATGTTTGTTTCACTTTTATTGCATTTCAATTTTCTTAACCCCGTTAAAAGCTTATTTTATACAGCTGCATATAAATAGATTATCGATCTATCGGTGATATTGTTTCTTTGACACATTCTAGGCAGTTCTATTTATACTTTGTTAGTTTGTTTTTTTTCAAAAGGCTAAATTTAACATGATTGCATTGTCACGAAAATTATTTTTCCCAATATGAAAAGTGTGTTACTCGTCACGCTGTATACAATAAATAGCATTACAATTATACTTGTAATATAGTTGTACTTATATATATTTATTTTCGTATTAAATTATTTCTTTGACATATCAAAATTTTCTTTATTTTTATTTGATTTCAAAATGTTTTTCACTTATATTTCTTCTGCATTGAATTTTCAAATATAATTACTTTTTATTCTTAAACGTGTTAATTATGTTTCTATTACATAGTTGTTTATGATAATAGTTTTAAAATATTTTCGAGATTTTCAGAAAAAACTACATGCTCTATTGTTTTTGTCATTTGTTAAAGGTGATATGACTTGACTAAAGTAACTTTCACAAGTTTTCAATTCCTCTTCCTTTAACCAGGAAGACGTGAGTTCAGATCTCTTACCTATCAGTCATATATCTATAGAACATATATACTTGCTTGCTTTCTTCCATTTAATGCGATTGGATCGGATGAAATATCGAAAATTTCGAAATATCAAATTACCTGTAGCGTAGTAAGTTTCTTTATTAGATTAAACAAGAAAAATAAATCTATAAAAATACATGAAAAATAAATCTACAGCAAAAAATTTTAGTTTGACTTGATTTATAATATTTTGTATTTCGCTTAGTATATTATACAATTATTGAGATTAATTAGAACTATGTTAGCAAAAATATATATATTCGAGAAAATTCTATAATTAATTATTAATATATTAAATATGCAGCTATCAAAACTTAAATCCGATATTTGCCTTTTGCGAATTAAGCGTTCTCATTGTTGTCAAATTGTATATCCTAAGATATTGATCGTCGTTCTTCGTCATAAATCTCCTCCTTCACCAAAATACAAGGGCAAGACGTTTCAGGGTGAAAATTAGCACGGGACATGATTAAAGATAACAAGTAGGACAGCTCAATTTTGGAAACGAAAAGTAGGAGATTTCGCGAAGTCCCCGACAAGTACAGCGAATATCCACTTAAATTTAGCCTATAAATGAGAATCCTTTGAGTCAGACCGTCATAGAACTGCTCCACTAATTTGCATTGCCGCCTCTCTTGTGGATGGGAACGTCCGAGTATTTCTGCATACTGATGCACCATCGAGTGGCTCGTTGCGTAATTTCCTGCCAGCGTCGATTTAATCGATCCTATAGCATACTAGAAATATGTTTATATGAAGTGCAAACTAGGACTCATTATACTTGCCTTTTCGAAATACTCCGAAATGAACTTTAAAGCTTCATACGACTTAATCTATATTCTGCCAGTGTGTTAGTTTCCGACGTACACTTATGAACTGCGCTGATCTTCTGTGCAGAATATTAAATGTGTAAAGTATGAAATGTCATGTAAAATTTAGGATCGTGCACAAAAAATGAAATGTTTTCATTGGTCACGAGAAAGCTGTATATATATATAAATTCAAAACTTGCAAAGTACACTGTGTACTTTTCAGTCATTTCCATAGTTTTCGCCGTCGAACGCTTTCTCTCCTGCTACTCCGCGGGGGGGGGGGGGAGTGCGAAATGCAAAAAAAAACAGTGCATTCTCCACACGGCGCACGAAGTGGCAAGATGGAGGCATTAAGCTCAGCGGGCGCTATATAGATTGACGGGCGAGTGCACTAACAAAGCGAGCGAGGGGGGGGTAAGTAACGATGCGAACGAAGATTGACATCCCGAAAGCGTCGCAGCATCAGCTACACACACAGGCGCGCAGGCACGCGCGCACACGCACGCGCGCGCAACTATATATATGTATATATATATTTAGTCTATATACCCTCGAATATAGACTCTCGGTCCATTAGCGTTGGCTCGGATAATTACACCTGAGGGCGGCACTTTTGACACTCGCCACCACGATCGATCAGCGGGCGTATTTTTACGCTTTACGCCGGGAGACCTATATATATATATATATATATATATATATATATATATATATATATATATATACAACGTTTTGGGATTAGGCGTTGATCGGGCCGACAACGAGCTTTGGCAGAGTTTCATGGGGGGCGGGGGACGTTAATGGCGTCCCAGGATTACTTTGGTGTTTTCAGAAGTACCTTTTGGATTAATCTTTATCGAGATGCTCTGCGTGCTCGGTGCCTTTTTTTTTATCGTTTAAGTGCTTGTGGTTCCGATACAATCTGCGCTGCTCGCGCCGCTAATTTGACGGTTTACCGAAAAGGGGACAGAATTATACGAGAGTTGTATAGTTTTTCCGATTTTCCTGAGCTCCGAGCCCTTATATGAACCTTCTGACAACCGGCATTTGCATTGTTTTATTTTTTCATTATTATAAACATATGGTATACAGATAAAGTTTTTAAAATTTTTGTATACATAGTCTATATAAAATTATAAAACAATACATAGAACAAATACTGTTCTGTACAAAACATGAAAGTCACTTAGATTGAACGAAGTATACAAATGATTCATTGCGAATGCGCTAAAATTCGTTGCGTATAATGTATTTGCAAAAAATAAACTATTACCCATCCTTGCCCATAGATGTTTAATATAATATAATAATGACACATTATACGACAAAACGTATCTCTATAAATGCTAAACGCTAAAGTACTTCATTCGCTAAATGTTTCATTATTAGCTAATGTATTTCTATTTTATAAATCATCAGAAATTAAAAGCATCTCTAGTTTTATGATTTAATATATAAATTGACTGATTTAAATACTTTTAATAATGGATAGTCATTAATATCAGAAATTGACGAAATAAACGCTGTGTTAGAACGAAAGTCATTAGTTATAAATTACCGAAACACGCTCCTACAAATCGATAGCTCTGCCCTCATTTTCCGAGTAGAAAGATTTATTGCCGTATCGAAGCGCCTCTGTCGGTATGGAGATGGCTGTCTCGTTGCTTGGAACAAAATTACAGACGATATTATACAGCTCCCTGTATACACGCGGCAATTCAGTCCGAAGCGTTTGTTCCATGCTACCTATGGATAGACAAATCTTTAAAGTTCCATTGGAAATGTATATAATTTAATGTACATACGTATTACGTTGTTGTATTACACTGGCAACAAACACTATCGAATATTCACTCGTGAAATTGGATGAAATTCTGAAAATATCGGAAGATATCGGCTCTGAATTTTTCTTCTTGAAATCTGTAGATAATTATAATTTTTTATTAAATATGTATCAGTTAAAACTCAAAGTATTTAGTAAATAAAACTTTTTGCAATACTTTACTCTTCAAAATTATTTGGGGCAGACGAGTTTCATTTGCTTTCGCTTAGCACTCGTTATATCGTCTGACAAAACATTCTTTAATTGAAAATAGATGTCCATTAAAAAACGTTGCTTAAAAATTTTATGAAATCAAAATAATAATATTAAAATATAATCAGTATATTTGTTGTGCATAATAAAGTATGACTCTGAATTAAGACAAAATATTTGAATTCACAATGTTCGAATCAGTACTGCTATGAAATTAACGAAGAGGATGTGTGTAGAGCTCTATTTCTAAATCAAGATTTAATTAAAAATTTTATAGAAATACAAAAGATTCAGGAGAGTACGAAAATAACCAGAATTGGGACAAATCTGCAGTAAGAAACAGCCAAGCGCGCTGAGTTCTCGCGAACATATACCTATATAGAAACGCTGCCTCTGCCTTTCTTCTCTAGCTGTCTTGTAAATTGGCATATCTACCTCCGGCCACTCCGTCCCTGTCCTTCTGCTTTCCTCTTAGCCGTCCATCTGTATCGGCCAGTCGCCCAGCGCCCCGACGGCGCGCGCATCCGAGTCGGCAGGAGGCGCAACGAATTATCCCGGCCAACGATATAAAGTCCCTTCTACATCTCGCCGTCGCGGTATCGCGTGCCGCCCGCTCGCGGCCGAGCGCCACGCGCGCCGATTATAGCGCCGAGGTTATAATTAGAAGGCCGTTCGTCATAGTCGAAATTAAGATCATTTCGACGGAGCCTCCCGAGGCCCGTCGAAGGGTCCCCTGTTCCAGCCGCTCGTTTCGCGCGCGCGCCCGCCCGCCCCGGAGGGCCACGTAGGACCGGCGAGCCGGGCCCCCGTGCGCATAATTTATGCGAATCCGCGCGCCGTACACGCGCGTTAAACGCGATAAAGCGGCTAGACCACTCGATCAACTCGCCGTCCCTGGATTTACCCGGCGCGATTTTAACGGAATTGCGCCCGATCCATCATTTCCGTCGCCGATAAGACGTCGCGGGCCCCGGCTACCAGGCACCCGGAGCCGGCCGCTCGCGCGTCGTCGCTCGGGATCGATCGCAATCCATCGTCTCCCAGCGACGCGGGTACGCAATGAAGATAATCCGCGCGCGACTCCCCGGCGTATTTACTTGTATATGTATATCGCGATAAGTCGAAGCCGGGACACACATAATGTCCGTTACAATTATACAAAGTATGGCTGGCAGCTTCGGTATAAATTGGCAATGTGTACACGCGAGACAACACGTCGCATATACGCCCTTAATAACGAAGGCTAACATCCTACCAGTTTTCAACTTCATTAAGTAATTTCTCTTTAGCCCGGATCCATTAATATTCGTCATGCAACGGTCTTTGCATGGAGAGCTGATATTCCACGTAGCATGGGAATATTTCATTTTTTACGGTTTCTTTTAACATTCAACAACATAACACAAGAAATTCTCTATAATTTCAGTAAGCTACATTTTTAAATTATTATTCTAATTCCCTTTCGTTCGATCGTATTATAATAATAAATAAAGAAAAGAATGATCTCGATCGGACAATGTACTGTTACGAGGGACGTTCCTTTGCAAATTTTACAATGTTGTTACGGTCCAACGTTTTATTAAATCGCACGACGTGTTCCAATTGTTTATTTAATAAAGTTGTTAACAAGACTGAATCAATGAAATAAGCTGGCGTATCGCTCGCAGTCCGTCGAGGGATCGGCGCGACTGCATCCGCGCCTGAGCTTCAGCCTCGATTACAGTGCGCGATCCCCGCGGAGCTTCCGACGTTGCCCCCCCCCCTCCCTGTAGCGGCCGAGGAGGCGCGAAAGAAACCGCGAATCCCCATGGGAAATGCGAGGTAATTGGCGGCTGCAGCTGCCGCCATTTGCGCGCGAAAATGAATTAGCGAGGCGCGTCCTCGTTAGCCCGGGATCTCGGGCGACGCGCGCTACTTTTTCGTTTCTCGCCGATTCGTCGCGCCGACGCGTTCCCGGGTGGAATTAACGCCGCGACGGCTATAACAGCGAGTTATAGGATACACGGAGGCGGAGGTAGGGACGGGGGGGAGAGGGTAGGGGAGGAGTGCGAGAGAAAGAGAGAGAGAGAGAGAGAGAAAGAAAGAGTGTAGAAAGGGGAGGGCCTCGGACATTTTTCAAAAACACACTTCTTCCCCTCGGTAAAAAACTCCGGGTATTATAAATCACGAAATATCAGCGCGCGCGCGCGCGCTCTCGGCGAGGCTGCGCTCGTTCAGCGGCGTTATGTCGTTATAATGCGATAGCGCTAGCGAGATGTTCCTTTCTCTCTCTCTCTCTCTCTCTCTCTCTCTCTCTCTTTCTCTCTCCCTATCGGTCTCTCGCTCGTGTATTCGCACCTGCCGACGGGTTCGTTAATTCGCGACGGAAGTTGACACGTTGCGCACGCGCGCGTGCGCGCTCCGACACCCAGGTAAAAGAGTTGATAGCTCGTGAATCCGGTAGGAGGACTTGACGAAGGTTCGGTCGCGTTCCTCTCCTTCTTGCATCAACGCGCACGCTCTCTCTCTCTCTCTCTCTCTCGCTCTCCCGTAATCTCGTTTTGACTTTCAGCCACTGCTAATAAAAGCATCGAGAGCAATTTTTTGGGGGGTACGCTGCGCATCCGCTGACTTATACTTTAACAACGAGCCGAACAAGCTAAACGAGACCGAGATAAATTCATGTTGATTTTATCGTACGAAATTGGCACGGCTTGCGATGTAAAATAAAAATTAGCTTTTTAAAATTCAGTTGGTGAGGGGGGGATGGAGAGGGACGATTTATTATGTAATTGTCATAGTAATTCCGTTCACCGACAGGCGCAACTTTGTTTCAGTTTTAATTTATGCCCGACGCTTCATTATTCCATGCTTTCAATATGAGTTCATTTTAATAATATAGATATCTGGTTGAGAAAAATAAATTGCCAAGGAAATCCTTCAACTCACGTATTCTATAATAAAGAGATATGGAAATGTTTCTGCAACTCGATATAGTAGACGTTTTTTCAAAAGAAGAACAGAAAGTCAGATAGCTGTAAAATATATATATATATATATATATATATATATACATTTAGGTATACATCAGCCATATAAGTATCTTATATTTTAAAAGAAGTAAAATTTGTGAAGATTTCATTCGAATCCGGGTGCAAAAGTGCGTATGATTTTTCGAAAAGAAATTTTGCTAAGTCGATCATTTGCTTGTAACTCACGGATATGGTAACCTGTATTGATTAACCAAAACTTATCCGGAGAATGGTATAACAAAAAAAATTTATTACATGATTATTCATTATTATTATTATTCACAATATGCTATTAATGCCAGAACAGCGATGAAATTTGCATTAAACTATATTAAATATTCCTTTGAAGTCCACGAAAAGATTTTTCAAGGAAATAATAAGAAAAATCAAGTAACCGCAGGAGACGTGAGACACGACGGTATTCCCAAAATACTGTTTGTTGTTCAGGTATCAAAAGAGTGCAATGAAGCCGAATATGATAAAAGCACATTGAAGCTTCGGCATGGATGAATGGGTTGTGTAAATGGGCGGAATTTATCGAATTAAAAAAAAGGAAAATTTTCATTGTAAACCGTCCGTTACGGGCAGGTAAGCCCATGAGCCGAATAAGACAGTGGAAGAACATCAAATGTTCAAGCCTGGTGAAAAAAATACATGGATGCGCGTGGGCCGCAACAGCGTTGAATATCCGAGAGATTCGACATATTATAAAGCGGAAGTGTATATCCACCTCAGAATAGTGCATCTTCTGAAGCAAGAATCTAAAGTCCATGAAGATTAAAATATTTTAAATAATTTGCAGACACTCGTGCTGGCACCAAGATAACAATTTTATGCTCTGAACAATTAAAACGGAGGATTTACTTATAAAATTTTATCTCTCTATATGTAGAAAGGAAGGTAGAATTTTCATAAGGTGAACTGGAAGAGGCAAATCTATTTGATACAGTCACAAGAATCTACCAATGCGAGCAAGTCACGTCGTTGGTCGCATGCAAAGTTTGTTGAAATTTTGCAAATATTTCATTTTCACAATGGAGAGAGAGAGAGAGAGAGAGAGAGAGAGAGAGAGAGTGCGAGAGAGATAAGTGCGTCTTTATTGGTGTAGTGATTGTATGCCAACGGTAGATAAATTATTTCTAAAAATCAGAAAGCAATCAAATTTATGATTTGTTACTTAAAATTAAATATGAAACGAATACTTAACACAGCAGATGAATTCGTTAGCATAGCGATTAAGCGTAATCATAAATCCTACAACGTTGTGATTACACGAAACAATTATATTAATAAATCGATTTCCAATTATTTTATGAGCGAAGCTTATAAGGTAATTGTTTCGGCGGTACCTCGTCTGTGTTTCGATCGAAGATGCGAATACGCGAAAATTAGATAATTTTGTAGCCTATCTCGAAGCCATCGGATTACTTTTGTTCACTGCTTGGGCAAGCCGCATTGGCGTTTAATAAGAGGTAAAATGTACGAATGCAGTTATAAATAGATATGACCAATTGTATTGACAAGCGACCAAATGAATTTTAAATTATCTCATTCGTATTGGTTTCGTACTTATGCAATCAAAGAAAGAATCATATTTAAAGCCATGGTCAGTTTAATAATAGCAAGTCGTAAAAATCCTGAAATTTTGTATTTCGACTTTTTGTCCTTCTTTGATCAGTGAAAGAAGCCTGAACCACTGGGTGGCAATCTATCGATCAAAATGGGTTCTAGTAGTCATATATACGAGTAATAATGAATATATAATCAATAATAAGTATCAAGATAAACATCGAAGTGTGAAATTTCGGGGTATTAGTTTGGAGAAACTAGAACACCAAGGATCACTAAGGTTCCGTTAACTGTTCAATTTTGATAATTTTTCTATGGACTGGCACTGTTGGTTAAAAGCAGTTTCGTCTTAATAATAAGCGGCTAGATTAGATATTTAACTTTAACAAGATTTTTTAATACAAAAAACATTATGGATATAAGTCATAAATAGCCTGCGACATTTTAAGGATAAAATGAAATCAATGTATTTGAAAGTATATAAAAAATAAAAAAATTTTATAATAAATCTTGAGACAATAATATTTCTCAGTCTCCAGAAAGTAAATCAAACATATCTTCTAAGTAATTTAATTTGCGCAAAAAAAGCAAATGTCGAATCAAGTGTCGAACATATAGTGAAACACTACTTTAGTTTTCCGTCTCAGTTAATTACTGCACGAGTTCAAAATACGTAATATATAAATAATACGTTCAGTCAAAATTTCTCGGGCTATGATTGTTTTTTTTGTTTTAGATCGAGGAACAAAAAACTTTCCCCTTCTCACGACCCCAACTTAAAAAATTTGCTTTGCTATAATATACTGCGTTGATTTTTAAAAACACAGTTTCAGGAGCAGTCCATTTCAAAGTAGGATAATAATACATATACAAGCTTGAAGTTTTCTGCCGAAGAGAAGAAGTATATTTTACCCAGAATTCACTGCCCCCAGTATTAAAACGTAAAATTGCTCGTTCCTTTTCTCCCAGAGTAAACACACTTAAAATGGGAAAAGAAAAAAGCATCTTCCGCCAAAGGTGAAAAAATCTAAGACCGTAATTTTAATGTAAAGTATATGTATATATATATATATATATATATATATATATATATATATATATATATATATTTCCCGATCTCTCGAGCAATTCACCGATCTTGCGGCTAGTAAAAGGCGCTCGGCCACCTTTCCGCTCTACGCCTGCACAGGTCGCTGCAAAAAGGGGTAACTGGCGACGATCGCGCGACAATAATAAAATGTAGAGGAGGCTGCGCTCGGCTCGCGTGCCGAATGAAGCCGTCAAGGGACTTGCGCTCGCGCGACTGTGCGCGCCGCATACGAATGGCTCTCATCATCGCGCTTCGCGACGGAGAACGAGAGCGAGAGGGGTGGGGGGGTGGGGGGAGGAGCCTCCTCGCTCGCTCGCGCGGGGGATATATCGCGGGTTTTTTTCCGTGCGCGCTTGCACTGCAATTTGGCGAGTGGCTCCTCGTGCTCTGGCGCTCGCCGGCCACGACGGCATCTGGATAGCGCGTTTCCTATGCAAAGCGCCCTGCTGATGCGCAGCGCTCCGCGCGGGGCTAAAAAGAGAAAATAACAAAAGAGAGAGAGAGAGAGAGAGAGAGAGAGAGAGAGAGAGAGGCATCCCCCTGCCTCCGCCGCTCGCCGGCTCAGGTGCGGCGCGAGGTGCATAAAATTCCCCCTCGGGGGCCCATTCCCGTATCCCCCGGACTCGCGGGGCTCGATTTTTATTCCCGTCCCTCCGCCGCCGCGTCGACGTTTTTTCGACCGGGATTTTTGCCTGCCCGGAGGGGCGGCCGAGCCTTACGGTGGGAGGCGGGCAGGGGGAGGGAGGGCGCGCACGGGCGCTCGCCGGAGATGATTACACGTGTCTTTTTAACACAAAAGGCTCGAAAACCAACACCGTAATACGACGGCAGCAGCGCGCCCTGTAATCTCTGCGCCCCCTTTCCTGGCCCCCGGGCGGCGGGCCCCCGATCTCTCTCCGACGCCTGGCCTCGTCGCCGGGGCGGCCACGACGGGGGGACCGGTGGAGCCGTGATGAGACAAGAATTTTCGGAAATTGCGATATAGCCACCGCCGTGCGATCGGGCGCGCGCGCGCGCACACACACACACACACACTTACCGAGAAATACTACCCGTCCGCACCGTCGGGGTTATTATTTGTTTTTGTCCATCGAGCATCACGGTACTTAGCGCGTTATAGCGCGGTGGCACCCGGTGCAGCGTGCATCACCTGCGCGCGCGTGCGACGACGGGCTCGTCACGCCCGGTCGTGCTGCGAAAAAGAAGCAGCGCACCTCGTACGCAGGAGCTGCTGCCCGGCCGCTCGTGCTTCAAGGGCTCCCTCCCCCTCCCGCGGCTCGCGCCGATATCGACGTCGTTAAATGACTCGGTCCCTTCGCCAAATTTGGTTTACAAATATATTCTCGCAGGGGAGAGTCGCGCGCTGTCTGGACCGCGCGAGTGTCCCTCCCTCGGTCCCCGCATGCGCATCTTGCGCGTGACTCTCGTTCGTTCGTTATATTTAATGAAATGCGTACATTACACTGTGTAAATAAACAGCGTTGCTTTTTCTCCTTTCGAGGGCCTTGCGCGGTAGTCGCGGGACATAAGTCTCTAAGGATCGAATCAAATTTAAAAATATATCCTTAAAATTTACTTTCAAAATTTCACATTAACTATTATCAGTTTCAGAAGCGATTATTTTACAAGAAATTCACTATATAAATTTTTGGGCGTCAGAAGAAAGCACATGACTTGTACAGTGTGCGATATAATAAATGAATAGCAGTATATTTTAACAGGAGCATTATTTACTTGGTAAAGCAGTTTACTTGCAAATGAGACGAAAACATTAACTTACACACTGGTAATGAGGATTTTTATTTGTACCAGGAGAGCTTACTTAACAAAAATATCGTAGAAGCTCGTGACTTATATATGCTCCACTTTTTTAGAGCATTAGTACAGTATTCTTAAATAACGTTAAAAAATTACAATATGCAGTATATGGCGATACAAGTATTTACCGTAAATTTGGATAAAACATCTCGTCTGAAAAGCTAAATATGTATACAATTTTAAGTAATTAATTTATAAGCAGAAAACCTAAATAATGATAAAATTCTTATCTCTAATTAATTTGAATTAAAAACAAAAAATTATAAACACATTTCATTTTCAACTACGGAGAATGTGTGTTCAAACTTTTAGTCTCATGGACTCTGCTAACCGTTCGCGTTAGTTAATAAAAAATGAGAATTCAGCTTCTGACTGGATTATTTCAAAAATTCAAATATAAATAATCCTCTGCAGTATGACGCTATTGATTAAAAATGTCAAAGGTACTTTCTATGGCGTTTCATGAAATTTAACGCTTCGTTATTGACGTTGAAATATATACGTTTATTTCCCTGCCATTATATATGCTTTTATTTTTATTCTAATAAAATAATTATACGTTTTCGCTATGAATCCTCGATAAAAGTACGAGCTGTTAAATATTTTGAAACCGGATTTTGGTCCCGATATAACATGAAAAGTTTATAATGCTCATTTAAAGATTCATAAATATGCGGGCTTAAAAGCAAAATCTGAAACTCGCCGTTGGAAATAATCGTTACACGTTATGCGCGCGCGTGTATATATATACACACATATTGATTTTCATTATATATCGGTAGCGTAAAATTTTGTCGTGCCCGCGTTGAGTAAACTTATAAATAAAATTAAATACGGTGGGATTTGATACTTTGCAGTTCAGCCCTTCTGTCAGCGGATGATATTATTTACAAGCCGAGCTTTAGCCCTTCGCCAAGGAGGGAAGAATCGTAAAATAAAACTCCTCATTTTGCCTTTATCCCCGATGATTTGACTGCGCGATACTCGGCGCGGCCGCGCCAGCCGAGCTCTCCGAGGCTCACGGCCTCCTCCATTCATCCCCGTGCAAATGTGGGCAACTTTACGATTGGCCGCGTCCGCGCGATTACACTCGCGCCTCGTCGTCGGCCGCCCCGCTGAAAGCAAACGGACTCGTTTCGTCGTAAATTCTCCCCGTCCCTCCCCGCCCCGCCCCCTCCCGCCGTTCGACGAGCGCTCTCGCACACTCGCGCCTCATTTCCCCCGATCAACTAATGCCGGTTCGACAGCCACCCCCCTCCTCACCCCCCTCCTTGACCGGCCACTCCTCCACGAGTTAGTCCGCGTGGGTATACGACTCAAATGTATACGAATCCAGAAGACACGGCGCGGGGGGGGGGGGGTAGTGGGAGAGGGTGGGGCGACGGACACGACGAACGAAAGGATACGCGTATAAAAGAGGCGAGAATGGAGCAAATTGGCCGGGCAAGATATTTCTCGCGCGCCGGCCCCGTCGCCCGTGTGCGGAGAGGAGCCCCCGCTGGAGACGCGCCGCGTAATTGATATCACCTGCCATGTAAATATTGGGTATAAGCGGCCTCGCTCCCTCGGCTCTTGGCTTTTATCTTGTATATACCTGCCACGACGTGTACACGGGGGAGGGGTGGGGAGCGCGCCCGAGGAACGAGAAAAAAATTCGAACCCAGTTAGGAAACAGGAAATTGTGCGACTCCTTGGGGTCGTTCGCGGCTAACTGCCGTGGCTCTGCTACGCCTATTTGATATAGATATAGTCGTGTGCGTAGGGCACGGGAGAGTTTTTATAATTATAGGAAGTCGGAGTTTTTCGAATTTGACTTTCGACAACTTGCTGTATATATATATATATATATATATATATATATATATATATATATATATATATATTGTACACACTTATTTGCTTTTCGATAGAAAAATAGGTTGCTTCTAAATTTATGTTCGACTAATTGGATGAAATTGGCCCCGAGGAGACCTATGATTTTGGTTAATTACTTTCATTATCATAATGAGTTCCTTCGAAATTTTTTTAACAAATTTATCAACTTTTTCCGGATACGTCAATGGGAAGAGGACCCTCCGAAACTACGTAACCAGCTGATCGTTTTAAGCCACGGCTGACTTTATAATTTTAAATTCACTTAAAAATTCTCCCCGCCGTTCAAATATTTGAATAAAACTGCACTTTACGACGCGGATCGACGATCGCAGAACAGAAGGGCCAACAAAAAAAAACCCAAGAAAAAAGATTTACTCAAGCGTATAAAACGTTCTGTTACGGCGGTCGACGATGAAAAAGGTGACGTCCATTAAGGTCATATAACTCGTGCGCCGGGGGCGTACGTATGCGGCTCAAGACCGGCATTTAGCGTCAGCGCGAATCGAGCGGCGGGGAGAAATATCGCCGGAATATATTCGCGCGGAACGCGCGGGACGGGGGAGGTGATGCGGGCAGCCCGGCAGTCCCAGGAGCATCGTCATCTTTATAATTCTCAATTTAAATGAAAACAAGAAAAAGCGGCGGCGGCGGCGGCAGCAGCAGCAGCGGCAGCATCAGCAACAGCAGGAACAGCAGCAGCACCAGCAGGTGAGAGACCGAGGGCGCGATCGAGCGGATCACTTTGGACTCGTCGTCGCCCTCCCCGCATCCTCCTCCCCCTGCCGCCCCTCTCCCGCGCCCCCGGCGAAAATTGCCAAAATAACAGGCGACGGCGGATAATTACGTGTTGGTTTTAGAAAAGGGCCCGCGGCTCAATTCCACGCTCCAACGGCAAAAACGAGCAACGGATTCCACCTACTTCTTGCCCATATTCCCATGCTCTTAAAGGAGCGGCGCGCACGCACGTGTGGCTGTGGCACACGTGACGGTGGGAAAGAGGGAAGAGGGTGGGCGAGGAGGGGAGGAGGGATGGAGGGAGAGTTAGAAAAAGAAAGATAGAAATATATATATATATATATATATATATATATACATACATACATGCACGGAGGAAGAGGTGGATGCTGCCGTCGTACGTGACGGGAATCCGCAGCGGAGGTCTATAATGAACCGATGAGAGCTGCGGCCCCGGCCGAAATCACGAAGTCCCATACAGACGGCTCGGGGAGATGATTGAAGGGCACGATGTCGCCCGGGTGGCGATTTCGTCACTCTTCTTTCGATCCCCTCGCCCCGCCCTTCCACCCGCTCTAGCCTTCAGCGGCTGGCGAATATTGCGAAATTTCCGATACTTTTTCGTCCGAAACCTCGTAGCAGCTAGCTCTACGGCACTTTCAATGGTTATATTGGCGCTCGAGCAGAGTCTCGGGAAGCCTGGAATGGAGAAAAACCGATTGAAGCGTGATAAAGATTTATGTAGAGAAGGTGAAACGAAAGGAAAATTTTAACGCTGATAAAATGCATTTCAAATAGCCCAAATACTGAGCAGCGGATGCAGGGCATACGCGGCGAGACCGACAGACAAGTTGGGCATGCAGCTTTGAGATATTACGAGGCTCGCTCATACGTACCTATACAGTTGCGAAACGTTTTTCAGCTATCTGGAAATTATTGAGTACGACAAACGAAAACGAATATTATTGTCGACAATATTGTCTATTGCTTTTATGTACAATTTTTTTATCCCGATCCGAATCTATTACGTTGATTTGTTATTCCGAGGATGGCTAATATCTTATTATTATTGTTGAATAATGTAATTTATCGATATTTTCATTGCAGACTAAAATGTGTAAGTAAAAATTAAAAAAAAAAACTGGTCTTAAAAAATGAGTAAAATTACTAGACCGGTTAAACTATACAATATTTGGGAAATGAAATTCCAATCTCATTTTATCATACGGAATGGTTTCGATCAGTCATGAATAAAAGATGCCAGGATAAATGCGGCGTCGTGCGTTTGCCACCAGGCGGCGACCTGCTACGTTTAACGACCACGTATGAAAATATTCATCGCCGAGTAATATCGAATATAATTAAATTTACTGTCAATTAGGAGTCCTCGGGTCGGTATTCCGCCATGGAAGTCGATTACACCTATTTGCCCTGTAAATTGAATCCCACTTCACCTCCTAAATTTGTAGAGATATTTTTTTCTTACATTATATTGCTCCAATACTTTCTATTATCTACTCAAATACATTCTATTCTCTAATACTTCCGCAATATTTTTAAATACCTTTGCATTAATGTTCTTTAAGCTTAAGGTTTCCCTCAAGCGCTCTACGTCCAAGATGAAGCTACCTATTATCTCACGAGTTCAGCAAGTGGTCGAGGGCGAACTTAAAATTATTTCCATTTTTAATTTTATCCCTTAAATCAATTTTCCTTACGTACGGCTTATTAACTCAATTGTGGAAATTTCAAGTATTTATTGGAATTTATTCTTGAATTTTCCTATTATACTATCGCTATAGCAATTTATCATATTAAAATATATTATATTGGAGTACTATTAGATTGTAATAATTGAATGAACTACCAGCGCGAGTAAAGTCAAAATCGGGATTCTCTTTCTCTTATGTTTCCGTAAAGAAAAAATATTTTTAATGCTTTATTCTCTTTAAGAATTCTTTTTAATCCGATCTGTACGGTTGAACCGAATTTCGATCATTTGAAGTGGATTCCTACTCATCGTATTTTAGAAAGGTTATTTTATTTTCAACTTTAAAAAATGCAATATACAATGATAAAAATTGCAACGGTTTTTTCCATTATAGATGTAAGTACAGCTTAGCAATGTTCAAAACACAATTGTCGATAGTAGAACAATTTATTACCTGGATAATATTTAATATCTACAATATTACACTAAAAAGTCAAAAATAATTATTGCGCTTTGTCAAAAGCAAAAAGAACGAAGATAAGCCGCTTAACGCAATTGTCAATTTGAAAAATTCTACAACAGTATAATTACGTGCTCTGCGCAAATATTAGCTTTCACGCGATAATAACACAGGCCCCTTTTAACTAAATTCTAACAGTAAATTTTTCAATCCTTCCGAGGCCTCGAGGTCATTAAGTTTAGCATTAAGCCGTGGCTTGCGGACAATTGATTTGATTTGTGGCGTCTGCCGGCCGTAAAAAAGCGAGGAGTCGCCCCGCGCGCCGCGTCGAGCGAGACGACGCCTACTGTTCGGCGCGCTCTAGCCGGAACGTTCCAGACCTATATTTAAAATATACCACGGGCATAAATATACGAGGAGCGAGCCGGGGGGGGAGGGTTGGTAGAGGGGGTGAAATCGGCACCTGTAGCTGCGGCTGCGTGGCGCGTAGAGAAGAGGGTTTTTGATGCAGCGTTCACACCTCGCAATCAAGCGAGCGTTGAGAAGAGTGAGGGAGGGGGGGCGCGGTAGAACGACGCGTCGAGGTCGGTATCTCGATCTGCCTTCTCAACACCTCCCTTATCGATGCCCTTCGCTCGCGAGCCCCCGGTAGAGGAGCGCGAGCGCGTGCGATAATGACACGTTATAGACGCCGACCGCGCCGCCGAGGGCAGCCTCCGAGGCTCGGCTATTGGTTTTTGAAAAGCGCGCGCTCCGTTTGCTTAGTAACGCGATATTATATATATATATATATATATATATATATATATATATATATATATATTGGAGTAACGCGATCCTCAGCTGCACCCCGCCTCCCCCCGGGCTGCTTCCGACGCGCTCTCGAGGACGCGTCGAGAGGAGGAGGGCCGCGCTCCGAACCGCGCCCGGAGGCGACGCGCGCGGCGCGCATCGCGCGATCCGATCGTTTCGCAAATTCCGCGCAGGTGAGATGTTTGCACCCCCCCCCACCCCACTCCACCGCTCCACACACTCGGACGTTTTGCATTTTTATCGATGTCTAATATTGCCGATCTATTCATTCGAAGCGATTATCCCATACCCGATGATCGTCTACGTCAATAATTGCGGATCGTCCGCAGTAGGCTGTTGCTCAGAAAATGATGATTGATTTTGCTTTCGATGACGAGACGGTTTCGCTGGCTATTCGGCTCTCCGTATGCGATGGAAGTTCTATAATTAATTTTCCGTATGTAATTAGCTTCTTTTATAAACTATTTATTGTACATAAAATACTGTACACTTATTACGATTGTCCTAATATGACAGATAGATGTAGGAACTTTAAGTAGATAATAAATGTGAGAACTTGTATTCCGAGGATCTTCTTTCAAACGCAGTCAAAATTTTTCACCAAATCCACGTAGAGTAAGTTATATAAGCTCGATAAGCATACTCAATTAAACTCTTATCAGACAACCTGCTCGTTGCCTCTTACATTCATACGATTCACGCCTGAGAGATTCCGAGCAGTCTGGCGAATCTAAACCTCTTATCCATATGCGAAGAATACGTTTGCCATTCCCGGGCGCGATAAAGCCGGCGAAAGGCGAATTCTTTCTCGCTCAACTGGAAAATTCATCGGTGGAGTAAGAAGCGGCTCGCCCGGTTGGCTCCTCAGCCCCCCTCCCCTCCCTCGCCTTTTCTATACAGCTATTAGCGAGAATACTCGCCGCAAGCGCACGCCGCTCTTATCGGATAAGCCAGACCCGAGTGAAAAACCGCGTATCGTAAATTCACGAGCGTTCATTTCCTCTCGCGCGATTTTCCAAGTTCGATCCCGACACTTTTATGCTTTTTCATTACTTTTTTGTTGTTTTTTTTTTGTTTTGTTTGCTTCTTTTTACATCGTACACGCTATAAAGCGTACCTCCGCCTAGGCTACATCGCCCGGTTGCGAAGAGGGCCGAACGAGAAAGGAGAATCGGGACGGGGTTGCGGACTCTCGATAATTGACTGTTTGAGGAGAGAAGGCTGCAATTAAAGGCATTAGTCCAGCTGAGAGCTTTTCAAGCGCTTGACGCAAAGGATCGCGGGGTGCGGGGAGGGGGTGAGGAGAGCTCGGCCGGCATTGTGCGCGCAAGCAGCACTCTAGACGCAGCAGCAGAGCACGGGGGAGAGGCGTCAAGTCATCGCGCGCGGCGCGCTCGATAAGGCGCAATTAAATTGATTGGCTTAAGGAATCCAGTCACGAAACGCATATTTTACCTACCCGGTCCCTCGCTCTTTCTCCCTCTCGCGGGCCACGTCATTATATATCTCCCGGGCGATGCGCTCTCTCGCCCGCACCCGATATAGCTCGCGATTCCGCATTATATGGAGTTAACGAGGGGAAAAGCGAGCGACGGGAGGAGAGCGAGGGGGGGGGGAGGAGTTTCGATTAAGAGAAAGAAAAAAAAATAAGAAAAGACGGATGAATGGTAATTGACGTGCGACTGGAAGGCAGGGGGAGAAAAACCTCTGGAAATGCATTTTGCACGCGAGGCTGAGTGGACGAGCCAAAAGCTGGGGCGTGAGGTGTGAAGCACGCGTTATTATATAGATAGGGGAAGAAGCAAGTAGTAAGTTTCGATTATGATAAGAATGGAGAATTGGTAATAATTCTTAATAAAGTGCGTCTAGAATGTTTTGACTCGATATCTTTCTCACCAAGCCCATTGCGCATATAATGATTGTTAATTCGTGCTGTACTAGCTTAAAAGCTCTTATATGCAGCTTTGGCTTTTTAATTCTAAGGAAAAGTTTGAAAAATTATTTATCGTACGTGAAACGTTTTTATGCTTATTTAAACGAATATCTGAGAATTGATGGAAATATTTTAACAGTAACGGAAAAAATTAATTAATAATGATAAATAAGAATTTCCTCTTTTCATAAAAGAAAATTGTAGAGACGAAGACGAATTGGATCAACTGAGAAATTAGGATTATATATTTGCATCCCCAAAATAAGATTAATAATATTGTGATGAATTTGTATTGTTTATCAATCGTAAAAATAAACTTTCATAAAATAATAATGTATATCTCTTGTTATATTTTCAGCGTATGCTTTATATTACTAACGATGATCCCATATTATCGGGAATGAAAAATGTTCTAATTTACAAAGAAAAAATAAAATTATCGAAAGAGTAGATAAAATTGCATTATGATGTCTCGTAATTTTTCTTTATTCCGGTGCACAACCGCTAAAATTTTAATTAGGTCGCGAAGGGACCGATCCTTTATCCTACATCTATTTCTGGAACGCATCGTTCAGAATAGTCTGACAGTTTCGTGATTAATTTTGAGATTGACGTCTACGATTAAAGCAAAAAAAAAAAAAAAAAAGTCTGTCGCTCCCTAATTGAACTATGCTATATCCAACTGATATAGCATCTTTGTCGTAGATAATCGAATGCTGACTTATAACGTTGGATGATTGAAACTGTCAGATCCGTCGAGGACCCGAAAACGATCTAGATCACTGTTCGCCCAATTATTGGCTAATCTAATCAGTGAGAACGTTGAGCCGCTAAAGGGAGTTCTATGATTTTCCAAGAAGCACAGACTTATATTATATAAAAATTTGTCGTTCCTTTAACATGTACAACCTTGTGTAGACGAATTGACGAATAATTGAAAAATCAGCACATGGTCGTCAGTAAATGAACCGATTTTTCTATGGATAATATATGGGATAATCGAAAACTTCTACATTTTAAGCTGATTTATGAAAGCGTACATATCGAGTGTAAAATTCGTAAATTCAAAAAAAATTTCTTTCATAATATTGTTGAAAGACGCAGGCACTTTAGAGCTGAACACCGATCTACTCTCTTCGATAATTAAATATTATCCATCAAACTACAGCCGATCGTATCGCTGATAGCTGCACGTACAATAATAATAATAATAATAGTAAAAAGAAAAATCAAAAATTTCGTCCGCGCGCGCGAGACTTATTTATGGGAGACGAGCGATATAGTTTCTGGATCCTGGTCGCACGGACAATTTGAGCTCTACCGTAAATCAACGGCGGATCGCTACTTAAGGCAGCCTAATTAATTCCTATGCGTTTTCGGGCACTTCCCATGCAAATACCTCGTCCCCGCCGTCGTTCGTCTATGCCTTTTTGCATGTAAGCCCGCGCCGGGCACAGCGCATAAATGATCCGATAAAAAGTTGGAAAAAAAGACAAAGTCGTCGTCGCCTCTCCCCTCCTCCCCCCCCTCGCGGACCGGGCGCGCGCGTCTCCCGTGCTTTTATATTTTATCACTTTTTATCCCCGTGTCTCCGTAACTCTATACACTGTATCGTGGATCCCTTATACATTATAAGATGAAAAAAATAAGGAGAAAATGCGAAGGGTAGAAATAAATGCAACGAAAGTGATTTTATATGCGCGCGCGCGCGCGTGTGCGTGTGTGTGTACGTCTCTATACATGTCTCGCCCTCCCTTCCTCCCTCTACCCATCCCCTCTCGCACTCCCTCTCTCTCTCTCTCTCTATCTCTCACCGTGCCTATATACACGTACGCGAAGTGTTTCGCGTTTCAGGGCCTCATGAATATTCATACGTCGGCTTCTTCTCGCTCGGACATTCTTAGAAATCCGGAGGAGGATGCGCGCCGCGCATATACATCGTGCGGATGCATGCGCCTCTCGCCGCGATCGCCGCGGCGCGCCGGCCGCGCCGTATATCTGCGATCGAGTATGCGATCGCGCGGAGATGCAACCGATATTTGCAAATTCCAGTTGTCCGAGAATATTTTTTAATATATCGTTCTATCGCCCGTAAAATATGCTTATATTGAATTTCAACAGTTGCGGAGCGTATATCTATGTATCATATGCGTTCCATCTATAAGAAATAGGATTCAGTTATGTATATACTATACATCTGCACATATGTTTATACATATTGTTTTCGAACTATTTCAGCATATATAAAAAATTAAAAATGCGTAAAAATTATACCTCGTTTCAAATATGTCAAAGAATACCTTCATTGACCACGACTCATAAAATATTTGTATCCTTAAAATGTTACAAAGCATTACAAATAATAGTGATATTTTATAAATGTCAATTACGTTACATTACTACTTGTAACTACATGTATCCTAGTTGATGCATAACCGCTAAATTTGAATCATATTTGAGCAAATTTTCTATATATGGTTTTTAGTAAGGAAATTATTATATATAAGGAAATAATTTTGAAAGAAACAATTAAAAGTAGTAAGTAAAGTATTTGAAATTTGTGATTTATCAGGCATTACACTTTCATGAATATTTTTCAGAATGTTTTGTATTAAAAACTATAAATAAAAGTTGTTCAAAAGCTGTTACGAATAAATTGATCTTATATAATTTTACAAGTAACAAGAGTATATAACTTGTATTTTTTAACTGATCGCTATGATTTCTGTTTTGTCACATTTTTTGTATAGAGACCTTAATTTTTAATTGAAGAAAATTTTCATCGTTAGTTCATAAAATGCTATATAAAAATAAATACACCAAATAACTAAGCCTTTGGCAACATTTTTTATCATACAATAAATTAAAATTTGTTAAGCAAGTGAAAAAAGGCCAGCTCCCCAATCTTGAAAAATACATATATGCGAATTGCAAAATAACCGCCGAAGAATGGATATTAATTTTTCTATTTAGAATTATTGATTATTTAAACACAGGCATATCGAAAGCATCCTAAATATGAAAGTATATTCGTCAATTTTTATTATACACTAGTTCCGGTGAAAAGCTATCTATAACTAAAGTAAAACCGTAGAAAGGCGCTTTAAGAATTCTAATTATTCGAATAGAAGTTGTTTTCCTTCTCATGATTTTAATTAAACTTTAAGGAACGCAGAACACGTTCGCGAAACAAATCAATGCCCGCTCGAACCTCTTCTCCAGTGTTAAAGTGGATTGGCAAAAAAAGTACAAGGTTCTAATACAAAGCCGTAAAGAAATTCGAATTTGTAATATGTACGCGTACCCACGAAACCCTTTTTAAAACGAATGAATAACAATTCAACAATTAGACGCAAGAACGTGGAAAGATTAACGAAATAGAAGATTTCATATCTGTATTCTCACAGTCGATTGACTTTATTAAATAATGCCATTCCATTTTCGCCGGCATTAAATTTCACCTCACTTCGTTTAGAAATTCATATATTTTATCAGATTATTCCAAAAAAAGCAGAGGACGATTTTTGTGTCTGATTTTCGTTTTATCAAGGTATCTTTGACAATTTTTGAGCCACATTTCACAAAAGCTACTATTTATATAAAAATAATTCATTTTGCAAATTTGGCTGCATATGTGATGAGTAACTGGTAAAAATTTTGCAAATAAATTTAAATTTAATGTGCCTCCCAATTAGCTAACACCGTTATAAAGTAATAATTCCAATTGATGTAATATTTTAGAAAATATGTAATCTTAGATACTTTACGATTCATTGGTTAGAATTATAACAATTCAAAGTCAACAAAACGTAATTAAAGTTGAATTTAGAATATTAAATAAGCTTATTAAAAATTTTTAGTACGAAAATAAAAAGTAGATATTAGTCAAACAAAAATTATATTTTCTAGATAAGATTTTTATTAAGTCTATATAATGAAAGTTCGTTAAATACTTTTAATTTCGTTGACTTTCGGATATTTATCCTAAGCACGAAGAAGACAAGAACAAGAAAAATTGAAAATTCTGGTAAGAGGTTAAAAAGGAATTAAATACACATTTGCCCTCTTCACTGAAAAATTTAAGTTTCCGAACTGCTTTCAGATATTTTTTATGTTCTTTCCTCATAAAGAATCTAGAATAAATTAAGGTTGTCTCGTTGAAAAACCGTATTCGTAAAAATTTATTTAAAAATTTACTTTATAAATTGTATTATATATTCATAACATCTGTCATTCTCTCGTTACATAATAAACGTTCGACTATTACAAGAAAGAAATTTCATGCGAAGTTTAAGTAGAATCTTATGATTACATTCAAAGCAAATGAAAATTCCCGCGAGAAAAATTATTTTTATTTTTCATAGTAAAATTAATTGAAAGCCAATCGAATGCGCATAGGCGAAAGAGATGCCGTTGGCATAATCCTGTCTAAACTCGAGAATTCGATTATAACAGACATTGGGCCAACGTAATTGAGCCCCCGATCGCCCATACGCAATTGCACGGCGAGGGGCGAGGAAAGAGGCTGCGAGGCGGCTGTGCGCGGCCTCTTTGCTCCCGACCCGAGCCGAAGGGGCCACTTGACAGCCTCCGCGGCGCAGGTCTGCGCGCAGCTCTCCGGCGCGGCCGCTGCGCGTACGCGCACATCGCGCCCGCGTCCACCGTACGGGAGATAATGTGCCGCGGTGAAATCCCGCCGGGCGCGGCGCGCGCCTCGCCGCCTCGCCTCTTCTCCGCTCCTGCTACTCGGCGGCGAGCGGACAACACACGCGCACGTGACGCACGCACGCGAGAGGCACGCGCGCCCGGTGCTTCCCCCCCCCCCCCCAACCGCCGTCCTCGCGGTGTACGCGCCGTGCAAGGCGCGAGCGAGGCGCGCGTACATAACGCGTTACGCACACAAGCCAAGCCAGTCTTACACGACGCGCTTATCGATCTACGGGCGTGTGTGCGCGGCCGCGCGTGTGCGTGTACGCGAGGAATACGCAAAGCAATAGCGTTCCGCGGTCGCCGCTCCGCTTTCTTCGGTAAATGCGCGATAAACGCGCTCGAGCCGCGGCCGAAAGTGGCTCTTGATCGTATTAACGGCATCCTCGACACTTTACCCCCACGAAGAATGGAGCAGGTTAAAAATTTATCCAAAAATTTCGAAATTTCATATATTGTTTGCCAATAAAAAAATGTCGTGACTTCATATTGAGCAGGTCTCGATTACAGACAGTATCCGGTGCCCTCGCTTCTATCTTTCTCAAAAATGAATAAAACTGTTTGTTGCATTAAAATATGTTCTAATTGCGGTTCGTATAAAACAGTAAGGTATATAATTTTTTCGAACTTCAACTGTAGCAAGTATTTTTTTTAATTTCTTTCCTAAATTCCAAAAGGGTTTGTACAGGCCGATGGCATCGTAAGATCTAGAAAAGATAAATGAATCGTGAAGTGCAAGAATATATTTATCTGTGCAGTATAAAATTTAACTATGGTCCTGTTACGATAACATTGTAAAAAATAAATAAATAATGTGACAGATTTATATTGTTCATAGAAAAATGAAAAACGATTGAGCGTGTCTCCGTCATTCTCGATAAAGTGTGTTTTTTGGAAAATCGATTCTTCTATTTTCTCGCGACTCGAATTTTTTAACACAAGAAAATGAATAAAAGCCCAAAATTTTTTGCTGGGTAATTTCAAGGAACGTTCTCGTTATTCTTGGAAATTTTTTTATCACATATTTTCACATTCGTATGGGAGAGCTTTACACTGCTCTGTAGTCTCCGAAGACAGGAAAAGTAGTGGCAGTCGACGACGAGGCGACGGAGAGCACGACAGCAAACAGCCTTTTAATCTTTTATGAGGGTATATGCATTAAAGAAACTATATATGCAGTAGAAAGAAATGCACACTATTTTACCAATAAACAGCGCAAAAGTTGTTCTATAGATCCGTTTCTTCACTTAATATTTAATTAAATTATTGTATTATAATTTAAACATCGTGTGCCCTGTTTTATATTTATACTTTTATAGCTGCAATTCTATTTAAAAATATAAATAACAAATTTAGTGAGTTTGATGAGACTATTTTTTAATTAAAAAACAACTTTACTTGATGTAATCTCCGTATTATCCATCGCACTCCTACAGGCGCAGTTTCTTTATTTCTGCAATGAATGTATATAATAACAATAATAATAATAATAATAGTAATAATAATAATAATTGTACTTAGTGCCGTAGCTGAATATTAAAAGGGATCTTCAAAGCTAAATGAAAAGGCAGAAAAGGACAATATTAACTCTGGACAGTTTTTCCCTTATTATGCTCAGTTGGCACTAAATGCAAGTAAAGGATAACTCGCGCGCAGCGCGACCTTTTTAATTTTCCCCGTATAATTAAAGTTTTAATATTTAATTTTTATCTAACGAGCGTAATATCCCGGGACAAATGGAATATCTAACCAAGCCCCCCCCCCTCGCCCTCGCTGGCGCGGAGCCGTAAAGCCGAGACGCATTAAAGCGGCGCTGCGACAGACCGCCGCGTGCGTACATAGTCCGGGCGTTCGAGGGTTTTGCGGGCGAATAAAGGCTGTCCGGGCGGGCCGGCGCGCTTTCGGCGCAGAATGAAAAGGCTCTTCCCTCTCCACGCGCGCCGCGAAACTAGCCGAGGGCCAATAGAAAATTATCATTGCGTACCGCGCTCGCTTTTATACACGCGCATAGACGTACCGAGCGAAAGGATGTCGCGCGAGAGCGCGGGCCCCTTTGCGCCGCTCGTAAACACGCGAATTACGAGGGCGTCGGGAATTCTCGCGTATCGTTAAGGATAAATAATTGAGCCATTCGAGACGTCTGCGCGCTCCGCGATGCAAATTACTACGCCGGATCTCGGAGTGTACGGGCCTTCCCTTTAGATCTATCCTTCATCGAGATATCCCGTCGTTACGCTTGGCATGCGATGTTTATTCCTATACACACGCGCGCACGCGCGCGCACACACACAGACGCATAAGATAACCATACTATTAATTATGCGTCCTTTATCTTTTGATTTCTGTTCATCCATTCTGAAGCTGTGAATTACAATTTCTTAATAATTTTGAATGATTCGAGCATTGCGAAATACTCAGTTATCTTATACTATGATATATGATATATTTAAATATAACACATTTTTCAGCTATTTAGATAGAAAATCTGCCGATACGTTTTTAAAAAGTACGCAATTGACAACAAACTAATCTTAAATGATCCAGAGAATCATCCGTAGGTCACGCAAGGAAAACTATTTTTCAATCTCTATTCCTTAAAAATCGTGTAAATAACTTTACGAGAATGAAACAGAAACTTATATTATAATAACAATAAATAATTCATTTTTGAAAATTGTATCGTCAAAAGACGAAAATCAAACCAGGGGTTTTTCTCTAAAATAAATTATTTTCTGATTATATTTGATTTGAAAAGTCAATTCACATGCATTAAAACATAGATTAGTAAACTGATTCAAATTGAGTTATGAAAATGTATGAATCTGGAATTTTAAAAAGTTCTTTTATTCATATATTTCGCCGAATATTCAGAAACGATTTCATAAAAAAAGTCGAGTAATTATACATTTTATATATACGTACTGTTTATACATATAGTTTATGACTGTTAATTTACTCTGTAAAAAGTACTTTAAATTACAAAATACCTTTAAAATAAGAATAAAAGTAAATAATATGCTGATTATATTCTTACAGTATCAGTTTCAAATCGTTGAATTTTCCTTACACATATAGTGCTAGAAATACAGAAATACCAAAGTTAGTCCAGAGTTAAATTCACAATACATTATCTAACTATATCAATAACGACGACGTCAACTGAAGTAAGTACATACATTATAAAGAATGGATCGTTGGCAGTATAATAATTACGAATCTGATGATGAAATTTAAATTCCAAATGGAAATGACTATAATGATCCACTCTAATAAGAGCAGCTGGATAGTCGTGAATTAATCATTATCCGCGCGGATCGCGATCGTAAGTAATTCAATACATTCCGCGAGAAAGATTTTCACGCGTACCTTGAGGTCGCATAAATTGCAATTCTCGCGTAAAATATGCATTGGTGAACGGGCTAAAATAAGGATTTGAAATAGTCGGAAATAGTCTGACGGGCTTGCAAAGGCACGGGTTACGGTTAAAAGTTAAGAGTGTAATTTTTAAAGATCCGAAAGTTTCCAGGAAAGCCCCGCGACCGGAAATCGTCGGAGAACTTCGGGATTTGGAGGACTTTAAGATTTTACAATTCGAAAAGGTAAATCCCGAACGCTCGGAGCTGGACTAATTTGAAAGGGGAAACTTTTAATCGGCCCAAGCGCTCCCGTACTTTGCACGGTCACAATGGGATATACGGCGACAGGGTTTCATTGAACGGGCAGCAGCTGGAGGAGGGGGGGGAGAGGCCAAACGACCTCTATACATTCGGGCAGTCGCCTAGCCGGCGCCGGCGCCGGGGGAGGAAAATTCGAGCGAAAAAATAATATTTTGAATTTTGTCCGCTCCGTACGAATGGACCGCGCAGGCTTTCAAAACATCATCGGATTCGCTTGCGAACGAGAGACGGGGGGGGGCGCCTCTTCTCGCACGCGTACGAATGCCAAGCACAGAAACGATCGCCCGGACGACGGGGAGGTCCTTTTCTTTCATCGCGGTACATCGGCCAGTCTGGTGCTCGCGAGAAAGCGGGGATCCGCGTGCAACGGCGGGCAACCGAGGCGCGACGCGATACACTTTTAATAACTCCCGAATATGCCCTAATTTTCAATTCAATAGGCATTATGACCCCGGTCTACAGAGCCGCAAGAGTGGCGGCGCGATCGCGCGCCCAACCGGATTAACCGGGGCCTACGTTCTGAAGGATAAATTGAATTAGTGTAATGCATTCAATCGAGAATTGGACGTGCGACCTTTTACACGATTTCTTTTTTTTTTTCTATTTCAAAAAGCTTTTCCAGCACACGCTTTCATCTCGCCCTAGTTCCGTTTTAGCCCCTAAAATCCATTACAAAGACAAGGCGCCAAATATTCTTACTTCGCCTTACGGTTGATAAATTACGAGAAGCATTAATTTTCAGTTATTGTTTCTACTTTTAAATTCAAATATTTATAATGTGCATGTATAAATTAATTTATACGTATTTTATACGAGTTTTCATAATACGAACTTTCATATGGTTGACTAACTATAGGTTTACATTTATCAAATTAATTTCTATCGATAAAAAATTGCATTATTGAAATCGTGTCTGAACATTTCTTGTCTATCTTATTATAATTCTTGTCCTTATTGTAATCCAAGAAAACCTAATTTACTTTTTACTAATTAATTTGTCAGTCAATGTTATTCTGTAATTTTATCGGAGATAGAATTATAACAGCAAAGGAATTTTCTCACAATCAATATAGGATTGAAACCATCAAGTACGAAGTTTAACCTAAACCGAATGTCGTTCGGACATTCATGAAATTTCAAATACTGGCGAAATGAAAAACCAAATAAGAGAAAAACAGTATTGAAGAATCCAAATACAAAGGAAAGCTTCAGTTCTAAAAATTAGTTATATCTAATATGGGAATGTATAATGAAACCTATTTAGAATAAAAAGTACAAGATAAAAAGAAACTATCGCGGCTGACTGATATTCTGCATATTCATAGATCCTAATGTCCGAAGCTAAAGCTCTCGAGAAATCTCCCTTATTTTTACAATATCCTCGGCGAATCAGGCGAATCGGACGACCTGATCGCCGTTCTCTTTAGCCTCGTACGGCTGACTGGAGGGCTTCCTTCCGCTTATCGCGATACCTCGTCGTTCTCTTCGGCGACAAATAGAATGGGCACGGCCGAAAGAATTGTACCCGCTGCGGGAGGTGTGCGACAGCGGGACTCCCGCGGCGCGTCAGAGTTCTTCGAGTTTTCGACGTTTTCCGTTCAATAGTGGGCCCCCCCCTCCCTCGTCGACCGTGCGACGTCTTCTTTTTGTGCAGATGACCCGCGTGCGCTGCAGTTCAAATTCACTCGATTTTTCTCCTCTCCGTCTCTCTCTCTCTCTCTCTCTCTCTCTCTCTCTCTCTCTCTTTCTTTCTATCTCTCTCACTCTCTATCTCTCTCACTCTCTCTATCACGACGAAGCATTATAATTAGCCCTTTTACTCTTCAACCCTATCATGTCGTATTTCGAAAAATGACACTATTACATTAATATCGCTTGAGCAAATCTTTTTTTCCGAGAGCACTAATTTTAAATTAAAACTGCCGATTCGTAACCCAGAGATTTTGTACGGTCACCGGGAGTTAAGCCGTTCGAATAACTGACGTATACCAGCATTCATAGCGTTCCCGCTGCTAACGCTCGCCCGTTTGCACATTCGACTTGCAAAGTCACACATCTGCTTTAAGCAGCTATTACATATTCAGCGTCAATTTATTTACTCTAAACAGATGCGGAAGGAATGCAGAATGTTATACCCGTCTGCTTAAATTTGGTAATAAAGTGACAATAGTGCGATAAATTAATTTGACTCTCGTTATAAAATTAATAGACAATTGTTCATATTAGTGATGTTATCGGGATCTACTGTTCTGAAAATATCACTACAATATCAGTATGATATCAGACTCGCATTTACCGTGGAGACCTTACGTATACCAATTAACAAAGGTGTTTCCTATGATATTTTACAGATCACATTTTTTTCTTTTTGCAATGATACCTTCGAGCCTTTACGAAATTTTATGGCTGTATTCATGTACAAAATCACATGCAGGCATGCCCCAAAGTATTTGGGGATGAATAAACTTCACTACTGACTTATTGATATAAGAACAGCATTTTATATTTATATCTACAAATTTTATGAATTTCTTGTATTTTTCATCAAATTATGTCATTCCTATATTGTAACATATTCTGTGTCATTGATAAAACTGACTTACTGTGACATTTCATTGTCTTTATAAACTTTTCTACCGAGGTGTTGAAAATTGAATTCTTTGATATTATTACACTATACAATTCCTACCTCTGTTTCTGTCTCTTTCTCTCTCTCTCTCTCTCTCTCTCTCTCTCTCTCTCTGTCTGTCTGTCTGTCTGTCCCTCTCTGTCTCATCGTTTTTGACAAACTTTTCTTCGCCTTTCTTTATTTGCTACTTGCGTTATCATCTGTGATATCAATAAGGTTCACTTACTGTGTAGTTCTATAGTATTTATCTTGTTATTTTTATTATTTTATAGAAAACATTTATTTGTTGACAATATATTTAATGTAGCTATTTATTCTGTATAATTAGTAAATTATTGTAGTCTTGATATATTAAGATTATAAATGAATACACATTTTTCTTTCTCTCTTTTCCTTTCTTTCTCCCCTTTCATTTTTTCGCTCTCTCGTTCTCCCCCTATCTCTCTCATTCCCTTCCCCTCTTCCCCTCTCTCTTTCTCTATCATGATGTCCGACGTTGCTTTTCTCATTTCCTTCAATTTCTTTCAACGAAATGAACCTCATGTTCTGAGCTCGTGTAGCGATATGCGATTTTGTTCGTCTTAATAGAACGAGCGAACCTTTTCAACCGCCAACAATGAGAAGAAAAGGCTTCAGTTTAACATTACCCGTAGAGTTCAATGAGTTTGCGAAGCAGGCGACTGGCGCACGAAGGCAGTCATGAGATGAAATGGAAGGAAAGTAAGTCGAAAACTATTTTCTTCGATTCTTCATCAGTTTTGTTGAATTTCACAAATAGTACTGAAACAATAAATTATAGAGTTACTTTTTAATCAGGTAGAATACTCCGCAATTTCTTATCTAAATATATAAATTTATGTACATAATTCAATATTAGCATGTTCCGCGAGATATCATTTACTTTATATACTATTACAATTAAAAATAATATTTTGAAGTATATTTAGTATAAATATGCAAATGTTTTGCAATTATGATTCCTGACATTGGTCCAGGGTCTTTTAATCGTTTAATATCGCAATTCACTGCAAAATTGGCCATATATTTGAACTGATTTTCCCATATAAACGGATCATCATTATATTTATTCTGGATCGACATTCAGTTAGATTCAATATCGATACATAGAATAGAAACTGAATTTCGCCATTTTAGGCTATTTGGACCATCAAAAATTTTATAAGTATAAATATAAAACATTTATAAGAAATTTGCATAAAATTCTTAATAATACTAGCAAAAAGACTAATTTTAAAAAATTGGTAAAAAAGCTATAATGTTTTTATATATTTTCTTAACTCTTATGTGAGCAACCAGGTACGCGGGTAGCCACCACGTTACATTTTTATCAATTACTCTTTGAAAAAAATTTTTTACGATCTGAGACTCCGTATCCCCACGATTTAACGTTTTCAGAAGCTATTGGCTATATTAGACGTATAAAAAAATTTTTTTGTTAATGAAAATTCAGCTGTTGAAAAAAAGTAGCTCTGGGGGCAACCGGGTACCCAGGTACCCACTAGAAAATAAGTGACGTATTAACTTGGAAATGAGCAATGTTAATTAACAATATGATAATTATATAATACAGGTTTATAAATAAATAATTAAAATAGTTATTAAGTTAAACGTAATTGATTTATTAATAAATGTAATTTATTAATTCCAATGTTGAAAATGAATAATTTTACATTTAGTCAATCCAATCAGAGCACAATACTTTTGTTGAAGAATGTTCATCGCATACGGGTTTCTGACATTCTACGCAACTCTTTCTGGTCTTTCTACGACTTTTGATTGTCAATATATAGCAAAGATGACAAGAGCCTGTTACTTTCAGTCTACCAGTGGTATCACGAAGCTCATCATCTCTTTTAGCGGCAGGCACAGGACCGACGTGAACTCCGAGTATGTCCTCCTAATAGCTGCATCGTTTTTCTGTACAATAAACGTTAGGAAGGAAACGAAATTATGCCTTTGACATCAAAATCATATTTCACTTCTTAATTTATCGAAAACAATTGGAAAACTGTTTTCATAGATATAGATATTTGAAATTCCTAAAATATAATGCACCGTGTTAACAATAAAAAATACATAACAATAATAGCTTTAAATATTGCAAAAAAAAAACAAAACTGTGTACAAAAAATAAAATGGAGTCATCTTACAAGAGGTTATGATCGACAAATAATAGGTATTGAAAAAATTAGAACGGATCGTTGGCGCTTATTGATGACTGTCGTACGCAATTTCCTACATGTGTTTCAAAATATTTTATTTGAGCTTTTTTTATTACACGTTTGCACTCAATGGTATAGAATAACTGTTATCACGCCTCGTTTCTTCGAAAAAGCACACGGAACCTTTCGATTAAACGTGCATAATATTCCGAAAAATCGAACATCCATTTGATCAGCGGAATAATATGCTGGAAATGAAATTTTATTCGAATTTCCCGAAAAACAGCTGTTACAGCAGTACCGTTGCACGCAAGGCAATATTAATAAAGCCGCGACGCCGCGACGTTGAGCGAAGGAAATTCATGGCCCCGCATCCGTCAGACGCGCGGCTATCCTCGTCAAAGCCGGGCGGCGCGGCGCCGCGTTCGTACAAGTCGGGCTCGCGCGCGTGCCGTCGTGCGCGGGGCGTACGCCGCGCGCGGCCGGCAACATTAATATCGCGAGCGCGACTCTGAGGGAACGCCGCGCGCGCGCGCGCTCGGGCTCGCTTTGTGACTCGGCGGCGCGACGTTAAATATTCCCGTGCTCGCCGAGTGCCTGGATATTGCGTAATATTGCGCGCGAGGCGAGAGATTCGACTGCGAGCGTCTGCGATCCAGGGGCGAACGGGGGGGGGGCGTTGGAACGGGATAGAACAGGCGATACGGGACTCGCGGATCGCCGATTATCCGCAAGCGTCACGTTCGCGCAATATTCGAAACGGTCGGGCGAAGTCGGGGAAACGATCTTAATGGAAGAGTATCGCAATGAGGTATTGCGATTTAGCGTTGCACGGCGCGTGGAATCGCGCCGATGCCGTCTATAGCGGTGCATGTACAATGAAAGAGGGAACTACATTTGTAGATAATGAGTTTATTCGAATATTGCTGCTTCGCGTTGGAATTTCTGTTGCTCAAATATAATTAACTGCCAATATTAAGTATCTCGTTGAGTTAATTAATTATTAATTAAGGAATTGCTAAATGCTTGTAAATGTCAATTAAGTGCCCCACGCGAAGAACTATCCAAATTTGAATCTTTTTGCGCTAGTCTCAAATTAGCGAATTCCTTGTAAAGGCTTTATTCGGTACACAGTGAAGTATATAAACATATTTTTCCCCAAATTGGCAGCTGTAATTCCAAAGTATTTAACCATTCTTGTTTCGCGCAGCATTTATTTCTAAAGCTAATGTGAAAATTTAAAAGTCGATCCATACAAGAGCGCGCGAATAATTCGTCTTTCCACTTTGAAAAAGTGGCTTCCAGAAAAACATGTTTAGACTTTCAGAAATATATAAAGCATGTAGTGTTTCTCGGCGACGAAAAAGCTCTTATCCGACCTTTTATATAGGTATTTTTCATCATTGCAGCAAAATTCAATGAATACGTTTTACGACCCTGAAATATTCGTTAAATAACACTGATTCGAATACCGAAGCAAAACCGAGCTTTCGAAAATCATCGCGAAGATGAAATAGTGAACGCTTTCAACGTGCGTGCAGTTTTTCAATTTTTCTTACTTTTGTTGGTATACAACAATAGTCTGCACTGACATGGAAAATAGGCACACCAATTAACGGTACTGCAGGTATGAGTTTGTCTCGGATGTGACGCCTGTATACGTGAAGTCCAATTCACCTGCCAAAAGATTCAAAAGGCCGGGACCGACGGTCATCGGTTCCAGCTTGAGAGCAACAGTAGAGTACGGATCACAGTGTCATAGTACATTATATTTATTTGTTATTACTTCGCTTTGTATTTTATACTATTGTTATGAGTTCACCGATATCGCTGTAAATTTGTGTCAAATAAAGTTTATTCATTAAATAATCAAACCTGGTTTATTCTCGAATTAATCAACAACTTTACATTGAAAACACTGCATTACCGGTACGACCGTATGGTGCGCAAATCGCTGCCGCGTATCGATATCAGAGCGTCGAGAAAAAGTAAAGATGCTTTTCATAGGTTAAATTAATGATGACGTAATTCGCTACGGCATTGACTTACTGTATCGCAAATGTGACCTGGCCTCTCGATAATTTATTAATCGCTTAAAGCGATATGTAGAAAGAAACATATGACCGGAGCATTTCGCCGTTATAAATGACCAAAGGCAGCTCCATACATACCGATCGGACTTTACTTCTCGCATCAGGCGAGTTTGTCAGCGATCGTGTTTTCGATTGTATCGCGTTCAACCTATCCTCATTCTATACATATTCATATATATATATATATATATATATATATATATATATATATATGTACGTATGTGTAAGTAAGTATGTTTTTTTGTATGTATGTCGAATGCACATGATTTATGCGCGCAGCGGGCAAGTCGCGTTCGAGGTCGCGCTGCTTACGAGGCAGCATTTGACGCGTGCCCGGAACTTTTTGGCTCGTCTTTCTTTATCAGCTTCTGTCGTCTTATCGTCGCTATTGACGAAAATGTCAGAAATCATCAGTGACGTGAATTATGAAAAATGTGCTTGTAAAAAATTCAACGATAATTTTATCTTGTGATTTATTTAAAATTATTTAATGCATTGGCGCCCGTGAAACGATTCTGCGATATAGTTGTTGCTCAAGTCTCGCGAATATTTCGTATTTATTATACATAAGTCTCTGTGTAAACTCAACTGCATTATGAAATTCACAAAAGTAATCTTCCCAAGCATAACATTATTACTGAGATTTTTGCAAAACAGTTCCTGCTACATATATATATATATATATATATATATATATATATATATATATATATTTGTTGAAAAAAAGGGGAACATAAATGCATTGGAGCAGCTCTTATACAGTTAATCGGGTTGAAAAATAGCCCTACAGAAAGTTGGCTCTCGATTAGCCCATTTCCTCGCTTTATCCCGGACGAAAAGCTCAATGGGAGCCCGTTTAAGCGATGTGAACTCTTTGCGCCCGCGGCCGCCGCGGGGAATAAAGTTTTACTTTCCAGCGAAATTACATTGTTAAGCGGCGCAGGCGGTGAGCGTGGGAGGCGACGGCGCGGCCGATCTCAATCAGAAATTGGCTAAATTGAATTCCCGCCGATTCCTGGTATCCGCTCTCGCGAGGCCCTGCGGCCAAGCTCGCCTTCCCTCGAATCCGATTATATACATATATATACATACATACAACGAATGCGCGCGAAATCGAGCGGGCGTGGAGCGCGCGGCGAAAACGAGGCGCTTTGTGCCGGCGCACAAGCGAGATCGGCGTGCCTCGTGGGCGCCGGTCGCACGAACCCCGCCCCCGCGACGACTTGCAGTTTCTTGTACGCTGCATTTCTAATTATTCCGTATGTGTGCAAGTATAGCGGTTTAATTAAGATCCAGGAAAGGTGTTTCGCTTTGGCGTGCGCGCGCCACGATTCCGTGAGTCTCGATCGAATATTATGATTATGTAACAATATACATACAGCGTTCTCGGGCGAAGAACGGGAGTCGCCGCAACGCGTATGTCGAAATTGAATCGCGATCCGGAAAAGCACACCGTCGCGACCGATATGCAGATGTAGCTATCATCGACTCTCTGTCGTAAGCTCGATTGACCCTGCTGCGAATTAAAGTCGCGACTTTAATAAATATATAAATATATATTTAATTAATTAATATATATAATTTATATATATATATATATATATATATATATATATATATATATATATACGAAAGGACTCTTCCGACGGAACGTGCGTCGCGCGCGCGGGAGCTGAATATAAATGGCTGTAGAGGAAAAGTTAAATTCATTTAGATTTTATTTCGGAAGCGAAAAACTGAACCGATAGCTGGTTGGGAGAGAGCTGATCAGATATTCCGTGAGCCGTACAAAAAGAAGAACGGATTCCTATATAAGTCCGTCTATCATCAGCACTGATGTGCGTACGTGCGTGCATACATATATAGATGTATGTATGTGTGTGTGGAAAAGAAATCGATAGAGCAATGAATGAGAAGAGGAGAAAAAAGCGCGATTGAAAGCTGACAGGAACTGATGCCCTTTGTTGGAAAAAATGTTCTCTTTTCTTTTTTTCGACAGAACTAGTTTTATTTCTTTATGGAGAGTTTAACGTTTGCGTAATCGGATAATGCGTATTAGAAGGCTTGAAAACGGAATTCTGTAATTTTTCGGTTGGGAAAAAAAATCAGATACGCCGAGAGAGCATTTGTAACAATCTAATCACTATTTCTGCAAAAGGAAATTTACTATTTTAACTATAATGCACGCCATTGTAGCTATGCACTTGAATGAATGTTTTTCACCATTTAGTCCTCGTTTTTGCATCGAAAATCGTAAATATATCTTCAATTCCCAGCGAGTCGAAAAAGACCGCTCGTATGTACAAGATGAGTCTGTAATTGCGAGCATCAATTGAATTATGATTTTCAGGTGTCTTATTCCTCAAACGCATGCAATGTCTACTTCAGTATGATACACAATATTTGGGGATAATCTACAAAATAAACAAGTTCGCGATCCGAACAGAATCTACTCGAACTTTTTCTTAGTATACAACGGACAGTTTGCTTTAACGCCTCCTCTCGGTATCATGAAATATTCGGGACAATGCTCAGAACATTATACGTATATACACATACTCGGATATCTTAATTTTATACATAGTTTCATAGATTAGTTTTATTCTTAGCATTATTTTTTTTGTATATAATCAGTCTTGCATATAATCAATATTGCAGCTGTGTCTGGCTTTACCAGAGCTATCAGATAACTATCAATGCCCCTGTCTATAAACGTATAATTATATTTGATAAATTCCCGGTCTACTACATTTTCTATTACATACTAGCAACATGATGTAACTACCATGTTGCATTCAATTTTCATAATTCTAAAAAATATATGGGAGTATCAATTGCCATTGCGAGACCTTCTTGCGAGAGCTTCTAGTTTTGCCGAATTTCCATTCACTAATGAAAAGCACTAAGAATTCCGTGATTTTAGGAATTGTATTTTATATTTTTTGCTTTAAATCATCATGAAACACGTAAAAGTGTGTAACGAACACATATTGTATTGTGTGTATATATATATATATATACATCATGCGGATAGTGGTACGTTAGGTGACGGTTGGCGATAGAATGTTTGTTTTGATTTCGAGTGGATGGAACACACTCGTATAACGCAAGAAGCACAGAAGAGAACAGAAGGGCGCGAGACGCCGAGACCATCGCAGTTGTTGACGAAACTGTGAGTTTATCCGGGAGTCCTAGTAAGATGCTCCAGCGAATCACAGTATATAACTAGATTATTTGATTTGAATACGATCAGATCTCTATAGATATTATATATATATTAGTGATTAAATAGAAAGAATTGGCATGTAACATAATTAATCTTGAGAGCTCTCATTCAATCAAGATTATACGCATCCGATCAAGACAGCAATTGATACACATTATTTGAAGTTGACAAGGATTCCGGAATAGCTCATGAAAGATATCCAGAAGTCAAGATCGAAGATAAAATATTCCAATAGAAGTTTAAACACACGAAAGATTTCGCCGTTCGATTCGTCTAAGGTTTTATCCATTCACGCCACTTAAAAATACTGTATAAACTCTAAGATTTGTGTAAAATAATCGTACATTTAAGGTTTTATATTTTTATAAAACTTTATAAAGTAATAAAATAAGAATAATTACAAGTGATTATATACTTTACATCCCTGAAAGCGTATAGCGAACTATAATTAATCTTTTGAATTATAATTTATCCGGACGTGAGCTCATGAAAATAATATATCTAAAATTAACTATTGATATTTATCTCTGGGTACTAAATTTCTTATTTTATATAGATCACGTTAAATTGCTGGAATTTTTACAGCCCCCTCGAAAAAGGTTAAGGATAATAGAGTAGCTCGAAACACAATAAATAAAACTACATGCGTTTCCAACTAATCGAATAGACTTTCAGTATTTGATGCTTGAATACAATATAAGCTATATAACAATCGAATTTTATACATAATTACAACTAATAACTAACACTATTTTTTATAATAGAATTAATAATAGAATTCTAGATCAACTAATTCGGTATGTCTCGTAATCCAAGAATAAAACGCGCCAACTTTAGTATAAACGCCGATGGATCCTTTTACACCCCTTGGCGTGCCGGTGATAATAGCGGTTAATATTTTTTCATTGTAGCCAGTGACGCCGGGCCCACCCTCGTCGAATTCAGAGGCATCGCTACGAGGGTGCCTTGCGCAGAGGAGCCGGTACGAGGCCGGGGGACAGTGCTTGAGCTCCATAATCTTGAGATACGTTTGATGTAACCAAGTTGATGGATGGTCACTAGTACGCTGAAAAATGTTTCAATTATAACATTAAAAAAATTATTAAACGAAAGGAATAATAGATTTATATAATTTATAACAATTTTACACTGAATTGTACTTATATGTATAAAAGATTTTTCATTTTGATTTTGACGTTCTTGGCATATCTTATATCAGTATCTTAATATACTCATGCACGTCGCTAGTTATAGTCAGAGAGCTACAAGAGTTAATACAGATTTCAATATAATTGCTTACAGAAAATTTGCCGAAACCGGTAATAGCCATTGGGGTACCAGGTAACGGATCATCGATTGAATTTGATATCGGAATACGATCTTGCCTTTCGTTGAACTCTATCATTGCTGCAAGCTATAATAACAAAATTCATGTATTAGCAATCTACTATTCAAATTACCGTATTATTAATAGTTATTCAATTATAATTTTTTTTTACTATTAATCATATGTCTTTAAAGCAATCTCAATATTTTGTTTTTTATAATTATAGGTTTATGGCATTAATTAAACGTTTTATTAAATTATTAAATTTATTAAATATGTAATAAAGCATACCATGATTAAAATGAGATTTGTATCAATATCAGAATCAGGAAAGTCATAACTGTATGCTTCAATTCTTTCAATACTTAAATATGGAGCTGTTTGTTCACTCATGCTATAGCTTGATCCAGTTCTTACTTTTACATTCTGTTTTATTCTAACCTTATCTCTACATTATGAAAATTAGTTAATAGATCTCTTTTCAAATAAATGGTACTAAATCTTAATGTATTACTTACATAAAACATTTTTCTGCTGATAATAACCAATTGGCGGCAATAATAGCTGCGCTGCAGAATAGATTTCCCAAATAATATAAACTAGCCTGAAATATTCAAAACATTGTTAGTCTTCGAATATGTAAAAATACATTTATAAAAATCTATACATCGACATCATTAAATTGATAAGTATTTGTATCGGTCTCAGAGTGTTTATTCTATTATATATTAAACTTAAAATAATGACATTTAAGACTGTCCTTGTTTATTATCACTGCCGAAGAATCTGAAATAAAAATCATTAACGAAAATGTTTTTGCGCAGAAGTTTTAAAACTAATAATTCTTTTCCAAGCATTAAAAAGGCAAATTTAAATCATTGGTTGAAGTGAAAAAAGTATCATTTAGACTAATTAATATGTGGTAGTTTTCGGGCCACGATCCTGAAATGGAAACAAATGGAATACCTCACTCGTCCTCATTTGGATGTTAGTTTGACTACTATTTTCAATTTTTTCATTTTACGTTTGTTCAAAAATAAAGGAAGCCAGAAGTAGTTACGTAAAAAGCACGTATTAGAGCATAAATGTCTTAATTGAGAATGGACTTCATTTATTTCGAAGAAATATAATTATTGAAAAGAACTTGTAAATTGTTGCATAATTATATCTTAATATACAAATTTGTTAAAAACCTTAAATGTGTTACGCAAAAACTCGTAGACTCTAAATATTAAAATCAAAATTATTTTTATTAGTAAAAGACAATCTGACTGCCCATTCGTCGAACCTTTTTAAGAATAAATGCGTAGAATGAAACAATTCAGTAAAATTGTTCATTTTACAATAAATTTTTATTTAATAAAAGATTAAAAAATAACTCACTTTGTCATTATAAACAATAAACTTGTTTTTACGCTTGAAAGGGTATGACAATATCAAACGGTATATTTTTGTGCTATTAGCAATAGTATATTAAGCAATAAATGAGCAAAATAGCTGATTCTCATTTTAATTTTATTTTACTTAATTTAAATTATTTATTATTAATCATGTAAAGTAATTATTAATCTTTTATAACAGCTCAAGGGGAGTTTTTATGGAATTATTTAATATTCTAATCATTTCTATAATTAATATATTACTAATAATATACGTATATTTTACTGTAGAATAGTTTTTATCATCTCAAGTATTCATTATCATTATTAGCTTGCTGATAAGGATTTCTATTTCCGACAGCGAAAAGATGAATTAGAATTAAATAAAGCTCTTTATTAGCCTATGCCAAAATAATCGTTGCATGTAGATCACCTATCACTATCTCCCCATTTGGCTAAAGACTTTGTACTTATTTCCCACTCTCTTACATGCTTTCCCTCTTTCACTAAAGCTTTTCGTTAAACTCTCCTTAGTCACATGTTCACTTTTCCATAGACCTATATGAACTTGTCCAGCGTTCAGTTGTGCACACACTTCAACAGTCCCGTCAGAACCCTTCAAGGGACGCTTCGAGCCATATATTCATTACGTCTGCACCCATGCTATCTCTCTCTCTCTCTCTCTCTCTCTCTCTCTCTCTCTTCTGTCTCCCTCGATTTGTCTGCGTTTCAGGATGAATTACATGTATTATTTCGTTCTATAGAATATATGAATTATATATATATTGTGTTCGTCAGAATAATTATCATATTGTTATAATTCTATGTGTGTATAAACATCTTTGCTATATTTCAAGACATCGCTAGTTATCTGTTGTAAATTATGTAATAAACATCATGTTATTCTTTTGCCGTGCGATTGAATAAGACCATGGCATTAATAAATTGGTTATCAATTTATTTGTAAATATTTTGACGAAACAATTTTACGAGCGATGCTTAGGCCTCGCCTGGAGAGAATCGCGTTGAGACGTATGAGCAATTTTTCTGTTTAGTACTTGGATTTACTACGAGATTCGATTCTTTTTTTTTTCAATTGTATTGCATCAATATTAGAATAGTTATTAAAATTATTTTCTCCCGAGTTCAGATGGAAATTGTCAAATTATTCCCTGCTAATCAAGAGAGACCTGACAGATCAAGTCCCTCTCCACAATAATCTAAAAAACATTTATTCAAGAAATCAAATTGATTAGTATCAACCGCTCAATTAAACGTATAAATATTTTGAAGAAGCACTTTCTAGAAATTAAAATAGTACTTATTTTTATTACATGATACGGTGCTGACATGATGACAATCTCTTCTCCTCCCACAACCTTCTCTTTATCAGATGGTTTGATGCCTGAGAACGTAAAAAATACTATATACGCATTTATTCAAATAAAATTTTAGATATTTTCGAAATTATTACTTACCAACATGAAAGCAACTGACATAAGTAATGCCGAGAAGGAAGTACAATAGCTTCATAGTCGCAGCAGATTTCGTTACTATTTCCAAAACTGACGAATTATGAAATGAGGAGTATTTCATATACTATGACTAGAAATAACTGGCTTTGGAGTTATTTTTTATTTTTTTAGTTCAGGAATAATTCTTAATCTAAATATGTTTTAAGTCAATTAAATTAAAGCTATATGAACTAAATTGGAATAAATTTATTATTCAATAATTAATATTCTGAAGTCATTGTAGCCATTTGTTATTATGTGATATGGCACGTTTCTTAAACAAATCAGTGTCTGAAATCGTAAATACATATGTGCTTGCATATGAATATGTATTTTACGTTATTAGAACACGAACCTTAGTTATTCAATTAGATTTTACTTATATAAATGTACTATTCGTGTAATGACTGTGTGTATTCGTGTTCCTATCATTTATTTATTTTAAAAAGAATACGTTTATATTTCTTTCAACAGATGGTATTAGATTTATTCGAAAACAAATAATGCACCGATTGCTAGCAAACTATATGAATATATTGACGTATAATGAAGGTAAATACAGTCCTTTCGAATTAAAACTATTTATAACATATCTAATCAATTTTGCAGTATCCAATAAAAAATGTATAATTCAAAAACAATTGCTATATACCATTAACGTTCGTATTTATTTTTTACAAAGAATTTACAGTATGCACGCTTAAAAAACAGATATTGCATAACTTTGAGTTTATTGAATGACCTTGTAACGATCTAATCGAGTCAAAAATTGAATATTTAATAATGTATACTAAGAGACTTGACATATAACTCTGTCTCTATTTTGACACGCTAAATTTACAATAAATTTACGGAATCACAAATTAATATTGTTTAATCATAAAAAACCACCAATATGTGGGGAAATCCAACTGTTGAGCCTTTCAAACGTTAAACTAAAGATGTACTGTATGGACTAGGTGTTATCGAATAATCAAGAATAACAATGTTTTTATTGAAAACCTTCAGAAAATTCTGTTTGTTGTTTTTGTTTTTTTTTTCAATTTTTTATAATGTTCTATATACTTCTAATTCTTGCTTGAAATAGAATAATTAATATATATGAAAAATTTGTTTTAAGCTAAAGCGACGAAAAAGAGGACAAAAAATTAATTTTTTTCAAAATTTTGAAGAAAATCGAAAATTTAATATTTAGTTTAGGTTTTGAATTCATACGATAACCGTGCATTGACGGACTGACATATAATTTCTCGTTTTGTTCTAGTTCAATTGTTAAATTTTAATAATCTGGATCATTTTAAACCGATTTTATTAAAGCACTATAAAGGCAGTTTAATTCCGTATTTTATCGCAAACAAAACTCGCAGAACACAGACATGTTTCACAAATGTTTTGAATGAAAGCATAAACAAGCAGCGCTTTTCTGTATTATGAAGATAAATCTGACCGATTTTGTTATCGAACTACTATTTCAAAAACCTTACAGCTGCATCAGCAGTTGTAAAAGAAGGAAAATTTGTTTAAAAAATGGTTTCTTCTAACAGGGATCATGATACACGAGTTCCTAAAAGTTCAATCGGAAGTAAATCTCTGTTCAATGAAACCTATCCAAATGCAATATCTCAAAAATCGTCATCTCAAAAGCGATAGTAATAAAGTCGATTGAATATATGATAGTAATAAAGTCGATTGAAAATATGCTCATAACATAGAATACATTTTGATGATATTTCAAGTGATTTCTATCTGATAAAGTTGTAGCTGCTATGTTTATAGGTAAAAATTTTTAAATTCATGAACGGACAATAAATATTAGTCCATTTATAGATGGAACTAAAAAAGACATCATGTCAGCAATAACTTCCATTAGAATTAGTTCAACTACATATCGCTCTCGTGTCCTGTTATCATATCTTCAGTTATATATCAGGAAATAAGACGAGAGAAATTAACCCGAATGAATCCTAATTATATATAAACACACATATTACAAGAATTTTTTCAGCATGGGCGCGACCTGCTTCTTCAACAGTAAGAAAAACAACCTCTCAGCGCAATCATATACTAATATCGGAATGAATTGTAAGTTGAACTGATAAAAATTAACCATGCCTTTACCAAAATTTCTTTCCCGTGGGTGAGTTCAATTTTTCAGAATTAACCGAACTACGAAATTAATGAATTTTAAAATGATAGCTTTATCATCACCAAATTTAATATTGTGCTTAATAGGAACGATTTGCTTTATGCCTCTGGCATCGATGGACTAAATTTTAAATGTATTAAACTACTCCCCATAAAATAGAAACTGCTACTACTAAACATTTCCAACGAAACGTTTCATATCGGTAGTTATCCTAATAACTGAAAAAAACACCTCTTTACACCTCTGAAGTAAATCAGATGGGATAAAATATTCGTGCCCTGGTCCTAACATAATGTTTGTGCAAGCAATTCCAGACACTGGTAAAAAATAAGTTACAGTGATGGATAGAAAGTAATAATCTAATTTCAATAAGCCAAAAGCATAAAGGACACATCCTTATAAATAATCTCCTTAAACTATCTCTAAATATAGAAGATTCCGTCAGTAAAAGCGAGACTTCAAAGCTGTATTTCTTAATGATAACGCTACCTTCGATAACGTCAACGTTACTTTATTATTAGCTAAATTTTAATACATATATTAGTTGTTACTTTCCGCGTTACCTTCGACCACAACTTAGCTTTCAAACATCATATTGAGAAACTACAAAACGAAGATGAAAAGCACTAAACATTATTAAATTTTTAATAGCTAGCTAATGGAGCTAGCACTCACAAACTTTAAATATTCTATATAAAAGTTGTCTTAGGATAAATATAGATTATGGGTATTTTATTTACTTTCCGTAAAAAACAATACTCACACAAAAGTTGAAAAAATTACAACTTGCTGCTATCAAACTAATTTATGGTTTCACAGTAACAACTTCATTAAATATTTTACTATCTGAATCTAAATTAACAATAATTCTAGAAAGTTCTGAATATTTATGCAATAATTATCACCTAAGAGATTCTCCAACAAAAATCTTCTCGTCCATGAAACTATTACCCGAATGATACACAACATACAACTTACTCACAAGGCAAGCGATGTTTACAACTCGCGGTTATTATTACAATAACTGCGTATTTAATTACTGCGTATATACGACTAATATTAACACGAATATTGAATTTTACGAAGCATTCAAATATTACAATACTGAAAATTAAAAATTGGAATTTTTGCAGATCGTAGTAATTCTAAATATGTGACAACTGTGAAATGTACCTATCATATCAAGGACAATAGCATTATTAGTACAGTGGCGTTTTCTCTTACTCAATCCAATCGGAAAGTGATTATTTTTTTGGATTTACTGAGTGCAAAAATAAGCTCGAAGAACTTTCGAAAAGATATAAAAACTAATCCGGTTCTTTTCAAAATGAAGAACAACATTCAAATGATTGAATTTTCGAAGACAACAACTAGCATTAGTTCTATTGACTTTTTAAGGACATTTGCACATTCGGGAATCATAGGGAATTAGCTTGCAGATCAAGGAGCCAAAGTTGCAGTGATACGCACAGCCATCTGTAACTTACAAAATCCCCTTTACTGAGCTTACAGAATAGAATGAAAATTGGCATTTAGTCAAACTAGAACTAACTTACTGAAGTAAGAAGTAACGATAAAGACGTATATTACTTTCAAAAGTTTCCTAAGAAATGGATCGTGGTTCAAAAGTAAAAAAACTATCAAGAGATTTAATTTCTGCTAGAAATCATAGCAGAACTGGGAAATAATTATAATCTTTTGTTCTTACTAAATCGTACAAGTTTAAGTAACGATATAAAATGCCCTTGCATATAATTTGGTACTTCGTTCTGTTTATCTCTGAATGAATTGAATTGAATACAAATTTAGTAAAGAATAATGTATTTTTATATAACTATACAGAGTTCAAAACTGTAATCAAAGAATTTTGTAACGATATATTGTTTCTGCAAAATAATCTCTTTACTAAGATTTTCATTACATACAATAAAAAAATATCAAGATAGTCATATAATTGTCCTTATTCTTAAAAAAGAGTTAGATAATGAAATTGCTGAAATAGGAAAAATATTAAGCTAAATTTTACTGAATTGCTGCACTATCAGTGCTTTATTCATAAGTTTTATATAATAATAATTTCTGTACATCTTATAACGAAAGCAAAGAATTATTTTCTTGGCATTTATTTTTATACCGGAGGTTCTAATTTTGACATAATCCATAAATAAAAGGCACCGACTTTCGTATAGACGCCCGGTGCTCCATTGCCACAGTTTGGAGTGCCAGTAATAATGGTGACTAATCTGTTGCCAATAACGCCAGGCCCACCCTCGTCGAATTCGCATGTGTCATTATAAGAATCATATGCGCAAAAAAGACGCTCGGATATTTGGGGGCAATACTCGTCAGTTATAACCTCTAGTTCTGCTACTTTTAACCATTTTGATGGACGTGTCGCAAAAGACTGAAAAAAAAAATCAAATTCGTCAGAATAAATTATATAACAGAACAGACAATTTCTGGAATAACTATAATTAATTAATTTTTAAAGAATTCCATTAAGAACATAACAGGTAGTTAGAGAAATAAATTTATCTAACAAAAAATATCTAGAACAAACAATTAAAATTATTTGAAATGAAAATGCGATTGTTTTAAAATTATTCAATGCGTGGATGGATGCAATCAGTAAAGTAATCATTTACTCCTAGCTTGGATTCGACCAATGATTTATGTAAATAAATGTTTGTGCTGAGTTATTGTTTTGTAAAGTATGTTAATAATTCGAAAGATCCAGCGAAGAAATATTTTTATCAGTCTTACAGTCATTTTAACAAAGTTTCTTTAAAAAAACAATGATTAGCTTGATAAAAATATTTATTAGTTTGATTCATATTAGTCGATTGAAGTGGAATTATTAATTTCGAAAGTTAGGCCGACCATATTATTAATTATCAATCAGTATTTTATTTATTATATTATATTGATACGAAAATTATTGCACCGAAGGTTGAAACGTTGATAAACAAGAAATCGTTAGCTTGCATCGATCATTTTAAACAGTCTTATTATTGTTATATCTGCTCAATAAATATTACATTGATTATTAGTGTTTTACGCTAGAAAGAAAAATACCGGAACAGATAAAAAAAATTATCTTTACGCAATATATAGTTCTAATCATTTAGAGTATAAATATGTTTTACCCTTTTTCTTTATTATGATAATATTATTATATAATTTTAATCTTACCCGAAGTTTTCCAAAACCAGTAATTGTCATTAATGTACCATCTGGTGGATTTTCAGTTGAATCTGATATGGGAATACGATTTATCATTTGGTTAAAAAAGAACAACGTATCTAGCTATAATAATAAGTTGAATATATTAGTGTACTACTTTACTATCATTAGAAAATGTACGGAAGAATTAATGAAATAAATTATGATCAAATTTAAATTCCTTATAAAACAGGCTTCTTTTCTCTTGCTTAATTTTTTAGCCATCCTGTACAATGTTATTAAAAATACCATGCGAGATTTTGTAATATTATAAATATAATTCAAATATTTTGACAATTAGTTAATGCAATTTTATTTAATCGCACCCAACTATTATAATAGATTCAACACATTAGATTATTAAAATAGAAATAATAAGTGTACTAAAAATTGTATAGTAATTTTATCCTTAAAATAACCAAATTGAATTCATTTTTTGTATAATGTATTTTATTAGGTAGCCTTTATATTTGATTAATACAAATATCACGATTCTTATATATATATATGTGATCATAATATTACTCAAAAATATTTATTATCTAATAGAACATACCAAAACTAAAACAAGATTTGTGCTAACATCTGAACCAGGATAGTCCTGACTATATTTTTCGATTGTTAATATATGAATATAGTCAGTAAAAACCGTATTATGATCATGAAAAATTATTCCAACTTTTGCTTTCACGTTGTTACGTATATCATGCTTGCCGCTATATAATGACAAATAATAAAATAAGTTAATTTCTCAGAGCCCGTCCTTCGTAATTACAATGCTACTTACATAAAGCATTTTTCCGCTGATAGTAACCAACTTTCGGCAATAATAGCTGCGCCACAAAACAATTTTCCTAAATAAAATAAACTAGCCTAAAACATTTAAAAAATAATTAAAAATAATTTAAATTCAACATTTAAGCGATATAGTGTGTTGATTTTACATGATAAGGTGCGGTTAAAATTTCTGCAAATTTTCCTTCAATAATTTTTTCTTTATTAGCTAAATTAATATCTGAAATAATAAGCAAACCCATACGCATACAAAATTATTAGATATAATTTCGATATTTCAGTAATTAGGACTTACCGGTATAAAAGCCACTCACATAAGTAATTAATAGAAGAAAATATAACAGTTTCATATTTTTACAAGCGGGCGTGCAAGTTCAGACGTTATTTAAATAAATATTTTTCTTATGCAATTATAATCAAATTAAAGGAAGATTCTTCTAACCACAATCTTACTATTTCGTCTCGTCCTTAGTTCTTTCAACGTTACAAAATTCTATCTAAAATAGGTTGATAGAAATGCTCTAGTTTTGATAAGCTTGAAACAGATAAAATGAAATTATAATTATAAAAGTTTAACCAACAATCTATTGTGTACGTTTTACTCTAAAACACAAAGAGATGGTCTCATGAGTAAATTGACATGTGTCCTAATACAAATACCTATTCTAATAGCTATTTCTTCTTTATTAGCTTTCAAAAATCCTAGTCTTTAATGTTGAACATAATTAATAATGAAGACATGAGTAATTTGTGTTCTTTTTTGTCTTAGGTTAATTAATGTTTGTCAGGCTAAAAGATTAACATTCTTGCATATGAATACACTTGATGAATATCGTGAAAACTTAAAAAATCTGATCCGTTTTTCCATAGAAGAATAAATACGCTCGAATAATATTAAAAGATGTCAGTCGAAATAATGATTTCACAAATCTGATTTTAGCAAATAAAGTTTTCTCAATTTTTTTATTCATTTTGGAACAAACTTTGAAAGTTCTGTTCACTTTCAAATATTCAAAATTAATAATTAGTGCCATAATCAGAATAAAATGAAAATCGTACGAAATAAATACCATCTGAATATTACCATGATGATCTGTCGATTAATTTTTTATAATATAATATCTATTTGATTAATTGATCGTATCGATATATAATTACTATTAAAAATTTAAAGTATGGTATTCGAGCAACGCTAGAAAATTGATTATTAGAGGAATAATAGAACCGGAAACATCAAGATGAATTACAGATAAAGAGCCACTTATATAAGTCTTAACTTTGGTATTTGTGAAGGTCAGCTATACGTTTCATGTATAGGCTTTATGATTTATAATTTCTAAAAAATATTCCCATTATACCATATAGAATTATAATAGTTCATGCCGGATTTGTTAGTTATCATTAAAAAATTAATATCTATATTCAAAATTAATAAAATTGATTCTTTTGAAAACCATCCTCAAAATCAGCTTTTTTAGAGCTAAATAATGTGCAAAGTTGGACAGAAAACATCTACACATTGGTTTGAGCTAATGGCCATGGGTAGTCGAACTACTTTATTCGAAAATATATATCACTTAGCAATATTCTCGTCGATTAGTTTCATTATATTGAATTCCTTGAGAAAATCTAGAATTCTTCATTTTAAAATACTATATCTTTCTCAATCAAATGATTTGATGTTGTGTTTCTTATTTGCTTGCATTTCCTTATCTTTAACGTTTCATAAATTTTATAATTTTTTTTATTTAAAATTTTCGATAATTATAGCTCTATGTTACTCAAAAAATTAATTTAATTTTGATTGTCTATACGCGATTAAGTAACTTATTTTATAATCTCTACATTACTAGACGAAACGGAAAAGTAATAATGTAGCCAGATGTAAAATGTCTTTAATTTAGTAGAAAGTGCACATTATCTAAGTCACACGTATTCTTTCAACATCTGTCCTTATAGATCAGTATTAGTTAGCTAAATCACGAATAGAGAAGAGACATCCTTCGAGCATCTGAGAATCATATACGCGTATAATAATCCACTTTGGCAATACCAAATGCATATCTACCACTACACTGAAGACTATAAACATGCGTCTACGAGTTCGTCCACACGTTCCACATCAGTTGCAGTTTTATCTGAAATAGATATGAAAAGCAACTTTTTTCCTGGTCATCGGAGTTTATAATATTATTAACATCTAGGCATATACCATCAACAATTGATTGAGATACCTCTGCCATTCCAGTACTAATATTAGCAATTTTTATACTGTCTGCATTAAATTCGTTACAAATTTTATGCAAAGAATTGAAAAATAATATTTTATATTATTACTTTAAATATTCTTTATGTTTATCAGCCCAGGCCTGAATTTTGTCTGTTATATCAGTTTGGACTTTAATGAAAGTAAAACGAAGAATTTCAACTTCTTCTTCCATCAGCACTGTTTTTCTGTCGCAGAAACTCATCCAGTATAGAGGACTGTTTATTTAAAATCTTCGTAATGTGAAATAGATTTCTTTTAATTTGATTTATCTCGTTTAATTTTTTAAATTTAATCGTTTAATCGAATCGTTTAATTTAATTAATAAAACTATCCAGCAGGTTTCATTCTAGTCAAAACTATCTGACAGCGTATACTTCTATTTTCAGCTAGTTGCCTGTTAAGTATATTACGAATCTATAAGCTTCCGCACTTATTCCCATCACAAGACGAACCAGCCGAGCTGCCAAGCTGAACGCGATAATCCAGCGCGCAAGGACATTGCCAATAAAAATTCGCGCGGGATAAAACGAGAAGGACGAGCTTCGTTGGTCGCAATGCCGAACGCAAGAGCTCGGTCGCGCAGCGGTGCGACCCAGTTCTAAGCGAACGGGTGTCAGTAATTTAAGATCGATAATGCCGAGCGATCTATCGGAGCTATCCAATTTCGCGCGCGTATAAGAACCCCGCGAGGATTAAAATATTGCCATTCACGGCAATCCCATCCACGTGGAAAATAATACGAAATCTCTGGCCGGGGAACACGATACAGCCCCTTCTTATTCTTTCACCGCTCGCTCAACTACTTCTTGTCCGCCCTCTCGCCCCGGCAGTCCCTCGCGCGCGCGCTCGTCCCCGCCCCTTAATGCGCGAGTCGCTCGTGGATTCGATCGCGCGTGATATCAAATTTCAGGAATTGGCTGATGCTTTAAGTATTCGCTTTGATAGAGAGAGAGAGAGAGAGAGAGAGAGAGAGAGAGAGAGAGAGAGATAGTGCTATGCGTATACGCGCGAGCTTGCTAATGGATTAAATTCCACGTCATTATACTGCATTATGGGTATTGGTGTACGTACTGTAAAAGAACGTCGCGACGATTTTCGAGGTTAATCGAGATCCTCTTTGCGAGCTTTTTCACGGTTTTACGTTTCATAAACGCGCGGCATGCCCAGAGGAGAAATATAAGTGCAGCGGATCGCTGAAACAGCGCGGTCTCGTAGAAAACAAGGCTCCGGCACACTGAGACTCATATATATCGACGTTCCCGCGCGCGATCCGCGGCTCTGCGGCACCAAGAGCGAAAAGCTTATAAAATTTTTCCGATACCCGCGGATAAATGCTTAAATCTTGCTTACGAGCAAATTTTACAATACGATGTATGCGGCATTCGACGCGCGAGTCCGTCGGGCCATCGGAGTGTGGCCGCGGCCATTTTTTTACTATATATATATATATATATATATATATGTATATATATGTATATATATATATATATGTGTATATGTATGTATATATATATATTTATATATATATATATATATATATATATATATATATATATATATATGGTATAATGTCCTACGTCCAGGATTATTTCCCTTACATATATGGGTTAGTTCCGAAACGCGTTACTCCGTCGAGGGGATCGACGACAAAGCACGAATTATCCATTGGATTGCCAGAAAGAGTGAAAGAGTTCAACGCCCCGGGATCCTCCCCGGGGAGTCGGCGCTGACGTCCGTAGCAGCTGACGTCCCTCGTCGATATTGAGCGGATTTGCAAACTTTTCGATTTTTGACCGAAACCAGTTTTTACGCTTTTGTGGCTTGTGGAACATTTCTTTCATCCATTGCTGGGTACGGCTCTACTTTGTCCAAAACCCATCCATGTTTGAATGACTGTATATCGACTATTCGTTGTCAAGAAAGTTCTCTATCCGACGTTTCATTGTGTCGACAAGCTCGACGCTTCAAGCTTCGCTATAGATCGCATTATTTTGTTCAATAAATAGTCGATAATAAAGCATTTATTTGTTTTCCGTAATATCTATAACAAAAGTAATTGTAGTTTATTAAACAATAAAAACACAGGCCGATGTTAATATTAAGAATGATACGTTAATGCTTCTTCAACATTTGAATTTGATTCAATTCAAAATATAATATTAATATAAACACCTGAAAATAAACTTGAATAATTTCAATAGATAACTACATAAATTTGAATCAAGATGAGAGTAATATTATCAAAAATTTTCTTTTTTTTATATATTATTTGGAATCATAAAATGTTGCATTGGAATCATAAACATTGCAGAATATGAATAAAAGTAAAAATAGAATGGCTTGACATGTAATTGAACATCTGAGGTCCGAGAGTAATAGATCCGATCCAAATGCTGAAATATCATAATTGAAACTTCATTTTTTAGCGAAAAACATTCTTACTAAGATATTAAACTTTTTTCGATCAAAATTGAGTTGGGATCATTTTCGTTCAAAGTCTAACACAGATTATCTTCTCAGGGACACAAATGTTATCGAGCTTATTTCAGTGTTTTTGACATATCTATACATGAGTTCTAGAGTAGTTCAATATACACGTTTAAACTTTGTATACGATCTAATCCACGTACTACGAGTATTAAGCATGTAATGGTTTAGTTTAGTTTAACTTTAAACCTCTGGTGAAACTAACAGTGTAAATTTCGATCATCTATGGTTTATGTTATGAATAAACTTTAATAAAGTTTATGGTCCTGTAAGAATTTATTTAGTTAGTATTTAGTTTAAATTATCTCGTTATTTGATTATTTATTTAATTATTTAGTTAAAAAGCATGAAAGTACAATACTTTTAAAAAAATTATTATCCTCAGTTTAGATATTTCCCTGTGAGTTATATAATTTAATGTTACACTCGAATATCGATTTCGATGAAATATTTAAAATAATTTTTATTACTATGACTTATTCTACGTATATATATATATATATATATATATATATATATATATATATATATATATATGATTTAAGGACACGCGAGTCGCAAAGTAATAAATAATTAAAAGCACTATTTAAAATTCCTATATCATTAACAATAATAGTAAAATATACATTTGTAAGCTACCAGAAAAGCCCCGGTTAATCCCGACGAGCATAAAGTTACGAGAGCGCGCCCCTCTCGACGGGGCGTCCGCATGAATTCCAAATTGCGCGTTGACCAATTTAGCCGCGATTACTCGCTGGGATTTCGGTTTCATCCGTGTCGGGCTCCCGGGTAATGTCGGTTCCGCGTCGTACTCCTCGCGCGTATACGCGCGCATTTACCGGAGCGTCCCCTAACGAGATTACCCTGACGCGATTGTGCACGCGTCAAAGAAATGGAGCGGCATTGTGTGTGTATGCACGGCGAGCGGGTCGGAGGCGAGGATTTGGCCTCGGGGGAAGAGGAGATAGATAGAGAGAGAGAGAGAGAGAGAGAGAGAGGAGAGAGAGAGAGAGAGAGGACAGTGGCTGGAGCCGGGAGCAATGCCAGGTTAAAAATTATAGCAGCGAGAGCCGTGCTATCTTTGTAGCTGCAATATAATGTATCTACATCTATATGCACACGTGCTCGCCCCGGATTCTATACATATGCGTGAACGTCTGAATATTTCCACGTTAGGGCGATCGTTCTTTCTCGCCCACGTTCCTCCGAGACTTCTGTATATGCGTACTCACACCTGCCCCCGCGTGGATTAGGAAGCCTCCACAGGGCTTTCAACATATCCACGGGCCGAGGGGGAGGGGGAGATTGGGTTGTTGGGCGGAGCTTTTTCCCATCGAGTCACAGGAATGAAGTCACGATTACTACATATATACACATGTGTAGTAATCGGTTAGCTCACTTAACCGGGGACGCGATGACGACGAGCAGGATGATCGCTTTCGTCAATAATTTCGAGGATTTCGACAAATATTTTGTGATCAAGCCCTGCGAGAATGTTGTTCGATTATTTTTTGAATGCCTTTGAGAGATTATTTCCGTGGCTCCGCACCTTCGAGGAATTAAATTGCTATTAATAATTTTATAGCTGCTGTTGAGCATCAATGCGTACTTAAGGAATAACTCACGCTTCGGCATGTAAATTTAACAGTACCTTATCTAGGCTAGGTAATTGTTTCAATATTTATAAAACGTATTTCTTTGATTAAAAACAAAAAAATTTTATGATTAAAGTCTCATTATTTCGGAAATTTAACTATGGATGCACATATATTTATCTATTATTTTTAGAACTAAGAAAATCACATTAGGATAAATTTATCCGAAAGTTAATTGGCTCTCTTACACCGAGTAGCGATTTCAGTAATTGTTAAAAAATATCAATTATTGAGAAATTTTGTATTTCTTCTACACCTTATTACCTTTGTCATCTAATACGGTTTTTCGTACTGCACCTAAATTAAGTTGTAATTGAGAAATATTCCCTTCGCGCGAGCAAAGCGCCATCTGATCCCATCGGGCAATAAACTCGGTGTAGTGCAGGTAAAGTGAAGGATTCTTCGAAATAAAAGCCAAGAGTCGGTTAAGCTCATGTCTTATATCGCGTCAGTGCGAACAAAATAACGAAAGACAATATCTCTCGGCGTTAAGTAACAAGGAGGCGATAATTTTTTTTCACCGACGCGGACCATTCATCGCGCCCATACTGGTACACTCCGCGAGATATTCGTTTATCCGTTTTTTTCGGCCGCGAAGACGCATTACTTCTGGTATGTGTGTGTGTGTGTGTGTGTGTGTGTGTGTGTGTGCGTGTGCGTGTGCGGTTATTCGAAATTCGTGGAGCCCGGAGCTCGACGTACACGGACGCGATAGCGTACGCAATTTTTCAGCGCCGCCTTCCTTCCTCAATGTATGCACACGTATAGACGCGCGTACGGCGCAACCGCCACGAAAAGACGTCTTCTTCGACTGTACACCGGAGCCAGTCGAATAAGAATGAACGTGCCTCCCCTATATAAACACGGGAATGAGAAGGAGACGTCGACGTCTGCATTTGTATATATATATATATATATATATATATACACACGCAGGTTCTCGAGACGCCGCACGCAACGTGTCGCATTCGTTGAGAGGCTCTCGGCTCATTTGTAGAGCGGAGAGGTCCCCGAAGACATCGAGCAACTCCTTCGACTAAAAATAATCGCCTTCTTCGGTCGCGGACGCGTCGTTAATCCACTGTCACCTTGGCGTAGGCAACGGCGGCGCTCGGGGTAGAGGTTTATCGGTAAAATGAGAGAGAAAAAAAGGACACGCGCGCCCGATGACAGTGAAATTCTTCTCCTCTTATTTAGCCGCGATCTCGACGTCGCTGTATCTGTATATATTTCACTAAAGTGTATAAAAAGGAATGCTATCTCGATGTATAATGCGGTACTTAAAAGCCCACGTCCTGTAAGAAATGCGAAGATTCCTTAAATGCGCGAGAGATAACCGAGGATCGAAAGAGAGGGGAAAAAAGGCGGAGAACACAAAACTATTAATTTTTTACTACTCGCGTTATTTCATTCGTCGCATTACATTTTTCTACTCAAGATACAGGCCTGACTTGATCTTGTACACCTCGACTTAATCGATAAGAAAAACTGGGATGAATATAAATTTAAAATAAGTTATGGCATTGATTACAGTATATGCATACATCATACAATTTAAAAGATATGCAACTTTACTTTGTCACGCAGGATATAAAGTTGCATATATAAAGCCTCTCGATATTGGCCGTCCGGGAAACTGTTCTCCTTTTAGCGGGCAGCAGAAAAGTATATTTTCCCAAAGCGTACGCGCGGCTCGCATACACAATGCGGCACGAACAAAGACGAGTTCTCTCTTCCGAAGAAGCTTCTCCAAATTTTTTTAAGGATCTTATTAGCAAATCAGTCTCGAATTACAGAGGTTCCTACCCGGCAGCGGCGTATTATTGGGTAGGCTGCGGGGGCAGCGAGCGTAAAGCTCCTCCATTATTAGGCAGACGCAGCGAAGCGTCCCCTTATGGCCCGTGATTGACATCGCGCGCGCGGATAATGCGCGAGGCGGCGGGCGCGCGCCGCTCTTTTCATTCGGGCCCGCGCCACCGTCGCCGCCGCCGCCGCCACCACCCACGCGCCCGTAATTTCCAGCGAGGACGATCGCGCGGGAGCCGCGGCCAGGCGGCCCCTCCCGACTTACGAAATAGCCACAATACCTCGGCATGAGGTCCAAAGGTGTCCGACGCTCGCTCGCGCGCACAATGGCTCGCGGGGCAGAAAAGCCGGCCGAGAGAACGGCGGCGTAGGTCCGCGGGAGGGGGTCGGGGGGGGGGGTCGAAGAAAAAAGCCCGTCGGAATGGCCACGACGCCGCGGCCGGGAAGCCCATCGATTCACGCTTCACTTAGTTCGAGCCCTCGCTCGACATTTGTCGCACAACTCACTCCAATGTTGTTACACAACAATTCGCCCTGTTCACGGCCGGCGGCGACCGCGCGGCCCGCATAAAAGGGCCCACGACGGCATCAGCCGCCCGCGCGTCGATCCGACCCTTCTCGCAGTGCGCGTTTTCTATCTATCTATCTGCTTTTTCAAAGCTCTCGCGTTCATTCTCCGCGGGGCGCGCGGCAACGCGGCGAGAAGCGCCCCGCGCGAGCGTATGTTTTTTTTTTTTTTTTTTTTTTTTTTGTACATTGTCCCGGGGAAAACATCTTTTTTCCCAGTGGCGTGAACTTTTAGCGGTCTTGCGCGCAGGTACTTTGCCGAAGGCGATCTTCTTTTATATCTGTCTATGTATGCGGCAGCGACGTCGGTTGCCGCTGCCACTCTCTTCTTCCTCGAGAGTTATGACCCCCGATTCGGCGAGGTTACGTTTTTATTCTGGCTTATGTTATGGTAAAAGATAATTTAGCTAACCATCAAATTTACCGAATTTCTTTTTTCGAGTCATTTCGGCTCTTCAGCAGGGACCAAATTTAACTTTCTGTTTAAATAAATAACATTATCATCGTCTAGCTCATATATTTGACGTTATGGCACAAGAAAACAAATCAACACATTTGCCGCACGTACTCATTACATAAAGAAATCCCCAAAAACTTATAATTAGCTCAAACTTTCAGAATAATAATTCAAGTATGCTGATTCAAAGTTCACTCTTTCTTCTATGTAGATTCAACAAACTAGAGAAATTGAGCCTACTAATATAAGAATTATATTCGGTATGGAGATTATATGGCGAGAAATCAATCTGTTCGTCAAATTTAGGCCTCGCGATACGGAAAATCATGTGTTACACTGGAATTACTGGAATCTCGGAGCACCTTATCGGATACTCCTTCGTTTCTTCGGCTCGTCATCATTCTTGCTTGAACAACACAACTTTCGCACCTACTTGAGTAATTTACTATGTTCGAGCATATTGATATGTATCTGAAGACACTTTTCACACTGTAACAATTACACGACTCTAATGAATAAGATTCTTATAAACAATGAACTTATGATATAAGTTTATAATTCTCAGTGTTAGTTCATAAAGTCCATCGAATAAACAATGACAGCAATGATGACTTTCCATTTCTCTACGGCAAAGTCTATATCTTTATAATCGAATTGTGAACATATGAGATCATTTCATCTGTATATATCTAAAAGAAGTCAATCTGAAAGTTTTATCAAGATCGATTGAGAGCCATATGTTGCGTTATTGCGAGATCTTTTAGCACAGTGTCTACTGATATTGTGCATTATTGAACGATGAACATTGTGCCTACTAATGTACTAATCTTTATAACATCATTATCTTTTTACAATTCTTTTCTAGAAACATAATTGAATTTTGTTGCAATATGCAGCAGAGCTTCGTCAACATGTGACCAAAGTTTTTTTAGGCGCATGTGAAAATTTTATTATCCAGAACATGATAACTATTGAAATTAGAAAAGTTTACGTGGAAACTGACGACATTATTCAGGGGGGGGGGTGCTTTCCCTGCTCACTGGTCGTCCCCTGTGAAACGTTTTCTCTCTAATAAAGTAAGTGGAATTTTCAGTGGCTGAATAACTTAATATTCAGTTACAGCGCATGTAAGCGAAAGATAATGAAGTTTCAAGCAATTCCCAAAACTGTAAAATGCGTTAAGCAATTCGGAGTTTTATATATTCTTAATTATAAAGTTTAAGTTTCCTCTTGTATAGTGAAACCAACCTTATTGCGTGTTCAAAAAGGCAGTATTTTTATCGACGCCAATCTTAATATTTTATATTATGGCACTTAATAAATACATAAATCCCAACATCGTGCGCTGATTCTCAGTTCACAAAATTCACCAACGATAAGAAAATTCCGTCTTATAATATTCAGAGATATACCCACGTATACTTACGTTCGTATCACTCCTATCGCGCGCGCCACCTCGTAGATTGTGTATATATACACCTCGCGCCAAATCGCAGCTCCAGACTCGGCGAGGCTTTTACTGCCAATTAAAGCGAAATCTCCGCGAAAATCCACAAAACGCCGCGAAGCTCGGTGATCCACCTTCCCCCCCCCCTCCCCGGTTCTCCTCTGAAAATCGACAGCTGAAACGGTAAAGCAGCCATAAAGGGATCCTCTGCCCTCGCAGTCTTGGGCTCTCGTATTTCAAAGATGATTAATGCCGTGTGTTTTCTGCACGCGCGCGAGGAAGGGGACGGGCGGCTCCCCCAGCCCGCCTCCCCCTCTTTTACGAGTGCGGGCGCGCGCTCGCGCTCCGGCTCCTCTCGCACACTTATACTCCTTTTGCGGGCACCCCGCGCCAATACCGATACATTATATATATATCTCCGCGCGCGCGCGGGCGCGGCAATAACTTTCGAAATTCGATTACGCGCGCTCGGTTCGGGGGAGGCCCGCAACCCCGAGGGCCGGGGGCCGGTAATGAGAGTCGCTCAACCCTTCCCGGCGCGCGTGGCCGTCGCGGCTCGACCCCCGCGCGCGCGCGCGCGCGCCTGCCTGCGAGTTCGCGCTCCCTCGCACGCGCACGTACGAGTTGCACGTCGTAAATAATGGGGCACGAAAATTGCCGTGCCGAGCGCTGCGCGCGCCTCTGCCTTTCTTCTGGGCACGCGTTTTAAGTGCTGCCGTGATGGGGCTCCGCAAGCCGCGCGCCGACGAGCCAGTCCGTCTTTCCTTATCCGCCCCTTTGGGTCTCGCGCGTCGCGCGCGCGAGGTTCTCGAGAATCCTGAAACTGTTCGGTAATAGCGGCCGGTGCGAAGGGAAGCGAACCAAGCTCTCCTGTACGATGTCGGAGTAATTAATTGGAAATAAGCTAATTAACGTCGTTCGCGTACATGATTTCTGTTTTATTAGGCTTTGTTGAAAGTCCCAGGTCACTTCAGAAAGAGGATTAAATTTTGTATGCTTGATTTAAGTATATGGTTTTTGCAGTTACTACTATTCTTAAAAAGAAATACGATAAAAAGCTATTTTCAAATTCCTTTCCATTGACTGGGATTACTATTTTATATTTATCTATAGCGCAAGGCGTGATAAAATTTATTAAGGAATTTTTACTGTACTGTGAAAAAAATCTACCGCGAAGAAAAACTGTATAATCTCCAAATCTACGTGTATTCAGAATTTGTAATCCTTAACTTTATATTTTATTCATTGTTATTATTCCATGAAATATAAATATTCACTTGCGTACTTCTATATACGTCACGAGTTCTGTATGTACATTTTTTTATTTTGGTCAGATAATCCTATTCATATGGAATCTGTAAGCGCGGTTTTTTGTCTCTCACATATTTAAGCCTCCTTTATTTAGATTAAAATTCAGTTTATAATGTGTGATTATCTATAAAATATTATGAATATTTTTCTTCTTTTAAATTATTATTTCAATACTTTAATTAATAAAGAAATTGGAATATTGCCTAACATAGAATGATGAAATCCTATATATATATATAAGTGAAAAATTGCATATATAGAACTCTACATAAGCGAGACTATTTTTGGTATCATTTGGCATGAGATATTTAGGATATAGCAAGAGCTGTACACAATTGAATTCCGGAAAGTGAGCTACCGAAGGCTTCCTATTTTAATATTCTTCTACATATATAAATATATGTATATATCATCACATACGCAGATGTATATGTGTATGTCGTGCATCATACGAGCCCCCACAGGTGGGCGGACAGAACGTCAAAACCGTTACGGATGCCTTGCGAAATTGAATCTATAGTTTGATGTCGAAAGTTGCTCCATCTTCCTCTATCTCTACCTCACTCGAACTCATTTTCTCTCCCGCTCTCTCTCTCTCTCTCTCTCTTTCTCTTTCTTTCTGGCCCTCTTCTTCCTTCTTGCAACCCCTTCCATACTTTCTCGCACATAATTTTCTTTTCGTTCTTTATCATACCAGAAGCAGCACGTCAGCTTTCTCTGCAACGGAGGTCGCAAATCATCACCTTCAAACGTCTACTGCGTTCGATGGCCGAAGATTGCATAGTTTAATATTGGCCGGTTGCTTGGAAACGGAATCGTTGATGTAATACCTAAACATTAAAAAAGAATGAAAAAAAAAATTAATTGAACCGTTGGTAATACGGAAAATTATAAATGAAAATTATAAATGAAAAAAAAATGATTCGGTTATAAATTTTTATAAACAATTGTGAATTTTAATAAATTAAATACATTATACTGTGGTATAATTGGTTCAATAGCACGATATTCACCCTCGGTAGAAATTGATTTTATTAACTTTTAAAATTACAGCGCGTCTTTCAATATATGATTTTTAATCTTGATCAAGATCCCATTTAGAATGTTCTGAAAATAACTGATTTTTCTTTGGTAATACTCAACAAATATAATTTTTTAATAGAAAAACCTTACTTTCTGAACAATCGAGTATTCTCAAAGATATAAGTATATAGGCTCATTTCGCCACACAATCATCCTTCGTCTACCTGCCCTTCCAACGTCTTCGTTAATAAGGATTAATTATAATAATTATTGCAGTATTATTATCGGTAATGAGAAAGACTAATTTTGCATTCCGATTTTGTGGCAGCTTAATTTCTTAAATTTAGAATTTGATATTCTGCTTGTATTTTTAAAATTATTATTATACTAGTGAAATATTTATACATACATTATTTTACTAATTAATAAATTACAGTTAAATATTATAAAAAAATAATATACTTTAAATTAATAAAAACTTTGTTATTAAATAGTTGATTGATATAAAAAATTTCTAAAAAATAAAAAGCATAAAAAAAATTTGGCTCCAGGGGGGATCGAACCCACGACCTTCGCGTTATTAGCACGACGCTCTAACCAACTGAGCTATGGAGCCAACTTGACTGCGTGATTGGAATATACGAGTTATAAATATTAGAATATGTCCCACTTTTTATAGTTAATAATTTAATACATTTATTCAATATGTTATGAATCAACTATCATGAATCATGCATAAAAATAATGTAATATACGATTATTCGATATTCTGCTGAAAATTAATATACTACATCAACATACATGATCTACAAATTTTATAAGCACATTATAGTATTTAAGACAAGAATTGTCTATTTTCTATATATATTTTTTATATTATATATAAATATATTTATATATTTTTTATATATACTTTCTCTATATATATTCTATTTATCGTAGAAACAAACAATTATATAAAAAAAATATTTAGCAAAACATGCAACTTTTATCATGTTTATTTACCTTTATTGTTATATTTTATTGTTATAAATATTGCATACTTTATTGTAGGTATTATCAAATTTATTAGATTAATGTACATAATTAAATATCGTTAAAGTTGCGTTATCAACTCATTTTTAAATAAAATAAAGGTTGTAAAATTTGTTTCCATTTATTAAAGCTTCATATAAATATTACTTCGTATAAACAAATTTAAATAATTAAGCACATTAAATCATAATTTCACTTTGTAGAATTTATATAAAAATACTTTTAATTATTAAAGTTTAACATTTTTTAAGTTTATGGCTTTCAATAGAATTTTAGGAAAGTGTACGAAATGTAGCTCAAAATTTATTCACAAAACCAATCTTTTTACATTTCTATTTTATGTTTTCTTTTTATTTTATTTTATGTTTAACAATATTTAATGTTATAATAATTGCTAAATATTTTAGAATTTAAGAAAATAAAACATATTTCTATATAAATACTTAACGACATTTTAAAAAGTAGACATTTTGTTTTTACTTCTATTTTTTACATTCATAAATTTTGATAAAAAAATATTTGTAACAAATATAAGTTTTTAGATTGATTATACCTGCTATCAAGTCATTGATATCTATAGAATCTATTGATAAGTATGTCTCAATAGATAAACTATCTCTAAAGATGCTGACAGACTTCGTATAAATTCTGTATTGTCTCATATGTGAATCTTATAAGGAATTCTTTTACTCCCTCCGCATAATACATCCATGATACATTCAAAAAATGATCAAACTATGAAAATTGAATTGTAGCATCACCGTTCAAATTTCTTTTTGATAATTATGAATTGTTAGAGGCTATATAAATTACTGTATGCGTCATTCTATGAAAATATCGAAAAATTTACATAATTACATATTATTCTAAGATTTAATGATAATTAAAAAAATACTAAAAGATAATATACTCGAAATAATTGAAAAAGTTTATTTCTAAAATATATTATAAGGAATATTTAATTTAAGAAAAGAAAAAAAAATTGGCTCCAGGGGGGATCGAACCCACGACCTTCGCGTTATTAGCACGACGCTCTAACCAACTGAGCTATGGAGCCAAGTTGACTGCATTATTAGAATATACGAGTGATAGAGTGTAGAATATTAGATTAAGGTAACAATATATTTACTCGAAAAGAAAAACCTTAGAACTGTACTAACCGTTTATAAGACCGTTATAATAATTATTGTAAATCACTTATAAGGCGTGTATCGGTACGTAACACCAGGGCCCGACTTACAAAAATATTAGTTAGAATTAAATATAAGAGCTCTTTACTTGTCTATAAGCAGCTGTAAGTAATTATGATAGTTTTAAATGCTTTTTTATTAAAGCCCAGAAGAGGGCGCAATGGTAAGACATGTAAAAGAAAGTTGGTTTTGTAACCTGCAAATAACTTGTTGGAGTAGTCGGTTCTAATGTATAGCTTTGTGAGGCGTTTAGATAATAAAAATAACATGTTTTTATTCATATATATATATATATATATATATATATATATATATATATATATATATATGTAAATTATAAAGTTGTAATTGCCTTGACGAAAATAGGTTCTAAAAGTGAATTCAAATATATGGGAGATTCATTATTTCTATGACGTTTCTTAATGATTAAATTTTATATTAAAGTTCATGCAAAATAATAAAAAGAATGATTATTAAATGCTTTGAGTTAACTTGATTTTAATAGCATTGAAAAATTAATTATTCCTTTTGTGTTTATTAAAATAAACTTGGTTAGAGGCAAATAAAAATTGTTAATGTAATTAATTTTAATAAACTTCAATATATAGGAATTCATGAATTTGCAATGTATTTGAATTAACCAAATAATCCATTTTCAGAATGGTGTTTACATAAATATAATAATTCTTAAAATATGTATAATGAAGAATTTATTTTTAAAACCTGTATAACCATACTTTCCATTTTAAACTATTAAACTATATGTAAATGCAACTAAAGGGCTCTTATACTGAACCTCAAAGTCACATTTTTGTAAGTCAAGCCCTGGTTTTACGCACCGATATATGCTTTATAAAAGCCCTCCAAGATTTATTATGAGGACCTTATGGATGGTTAAGGCAGCTCTCAGATTTTTCTAAGCAGGCTTTCGCATCGTTATCTACTTTACAAATCATTTTGTAATATGCACTTGTAGTTCTTGTCATAAAAAATAAAGTTTGATACTTGTATTGATATACATGGTAAAACTTGTTTTTTTTTTAGATCCTGTTTTATCAGGTATATTACGAGCGAATAAATGTCGAGTATGTCGCGTAACTTCCACACACGCGTTTACTGGTCGAAATGTATAATATTTTTATCACATATATTTTAATATTATAATTTTATTACATCAGATACAAAATTATTACTGATATTTCGCGAAAGAGTTCAGAATTATAAAGTTTAAACAAAATCGTTTTAGAAACTGTAAGATTTGAATAGTTTCTAAGCTAGTTATATGTGTTTGTTTATCACACAGATACATAATAACCCTTACATTTTATGCATCTTTCTCAGGCTATTTTATCGTGAAATATCATTCATTAATTATAACAAAATCTCTGAATTATCACATACTTTCTTTTACTTAATAATAAATTTTTATAAAAGTAACCACAATTGTTAAATATTTAATCTACGATTTAGTGCTAAATATGAACAATTATGTCCTGTTATCATAACAAATGAAGGTTACAAATGATAAAAGAATACAATTACTGAAGATAACCAACAAATAAAATTACAGTTGTACTCCATTTACATATGAAAATTTTTCGTGTATATTAAAAATTTTATAATGCCTAAAGAACGACCAGTCGATACACTAAACGATAGTACGCATGAGTGTATTTATAAAAGCAAAAATAGCGAATTATTTAACAAATATGTAAAAGAAACAAGATTTAAGAAACGAGAAGTCATAGGTATATCACTTAAGCCATATGAACAAGTATTTCCCGTTTTATATTTTACATTCCGAACCAAACATCTACTACATGAATATTTATAGCTCATGCTGTACTACATGATAAAATTGAAAGATTGAAAGGTCCAATAAATATAGGAATTTTTCGCCACATTTTCCATGAAGGATTCGATTTTACGGAAAACATACGTCATTTACTAATAGATCGCATATTTTCTCAAATTGACAAACGGAATGTACTTCAAGTAAGTGGAAAATATGTATATCAATGCATCTCCAGTGTTATTATTTTGCATGTTTATGCATATTGTTATGGAGAATATTCAAATAAATAAAATGAAGAAATTGTTTTATATATCATTGAAAATACTAAGTTTAGTCAACTAATAGATTTCTTATAGAGTTCAGGCTCATCAGTGTATAAAAGCTTTGTGGTATTAAATACGTAAGCTGATATTTTGCTGAACTAATTTCAATTGTATAATTAAATATTTATTCCTCATATTTTACTACCTTTTACTCAGTTGCATTAATTGTTTAAAATTGGTTCTTCATACACTGTCGTAGATTCAAGCTGAGCAGTGGATTGCCGGATTATCTACAATTTGTCGAGGTTCAATAGAAGAAAAAACCGAATTTGCCTATAAAGTATCACATTATTTCTAGCTAATATATACGTTATTTCTATGAATTTTTGCGACTCTACACCTATTACTTTTATTATGTTTCAGATTTATGATTTAATGAAAAATAATAAATTAACAAAGGAACAAATTTTTCCAATGCTCCGCGGATGTCTTATAAAATTACAGCCTGAGGAAGACCCCGACGAAACAGTACGGGTAAAGGAAATTTGGTCATTATAAGTTCAGGCAGCTTATTGACCGCTGTTATAAATTGCTTCTAGTAATAATTATAGTCGTAAATAATCTATTTCAAAATAATTTATTTTCGTATTGTCAATAGCAGAAAGCATATTAAGGGGTACACTACTAGTTTTCTATTCTCAAATAATAACAATACTAAAAATATGTGTATTACTCATAAAATTTATATTTTCTTCTACGAGTTTAAAATCTTTTTAAGCACATATCTTATTAAAGCTGCAAATTAATGAACGATTAACTGAAAAAGCAATAAATACATTCCTAAAGTTTGTAATATCTGTTCAAATTAAATTTTCTTTGTTCATATTCTCACAAATACATTTAACAATATAATTATGTAGTTTTTGACATTCTGCGATTTATTTCGTATACTTACGTCCTAATACATATTGGAGTGATGTGAATTTCAGCAGTTTTACACTTTTTAGTTTAAATAAACCACAAAAAGAATATAAATTGTATGTGTAATGCACTTTAAATTAATACTTGATTCTGCGCGCTTGAGGCGGGTGCGCCACGACGTCTCTCCAAGGTATTAATAAATCGAATTTCATCCATTACAGGACATGATAGAATTACTCGTCAGGGCAATAGACTTCGACCGGGACGGCGACGTCTCTCGCGAGGAGTTCAAAAAAGCGGTGCTGGAGAAGAATTCCCTCTATCTCGAGTGCATGGGGCCGGTGTTCCCCTCGAGGGAGGCGAAATACGCCTTTCTCACGACGTTCACGGACCAGGTCGGGCAGTTTTAGCCCCCCCTCCCCGCCCCAAGACTCACGGATTCCGTGCACCAATACGAGTCTCGGATTTCTCGTCACCGGGGACAATTACGTCGCGGTATGGATGAAGGCGTCATCGTCGGCGCGGTTCTGACACCGATATAGGGGGAGCGGGGGGGCGGGGGCGGGAAACACCGGGGATCTCTCTTTGCCTCGTCAGCTATACACACACACAGATACATCTGTATATATAGTTAGAGAGAGAGAGAGAGAGAGAGAGAGAGCGACAGAGAGAGGAGGGACAGAGAGAGGACAATCAATGATTCCGGGGACTCGGCGCGCGAATGCCTCAAATCAAACAGAAACGATCATCGGCTAAGGAGCTGTGAAGGCGGTGCCGCCCGTCCGGGTTTTTTCGCGTTCGACGCCCAATAATAAGCCGGTGGAGAGGGCGTGTTTCACGACCGACCGGGCAACGAGGCAGATCGTCCCGATGGCTGCAATGCGAGCTCTCTTTCTCTTCGCCCCCCCCCACCCCGCCCCTCCGCCGGGCCCACCACTATTCTTTGTACAAACAATCGCAAACGAAGCACGTTAATGCGCCGCGAGGCGCGCGATCGCATAAGACATAATCTCCTTCGAGGATCGGAGACACGCGCGACCAATCGAGAGCGAGTTCATATATATATAAACAGAAGTGCGGCTGCGCTTTCTCGGATCTGCGGCGATGAGAGATTCGAAACTCGGGGCGCGGAAACTATATGCTTATCGGGCCTTGCTCATGTATATATGTACAATACATCGAAGCATACGGAATTGAGATCGCGCGCTTCCTTCTCGATGCCAGCGTCGAGTGCGCGCACAAGTGAGCAGGTCGACTATTTTATACGTACCGATGCCTCGCGCTGATGTTTGTATAGCATAACAGGTATATATCTGTAAGAAACTATAGTTCCCTCGAGAGCAAGGTGTTTTGATTCATTTTACGTCTTATAATCGATTTTCGCCACGGAACTTTCACATTCGTCGTTGATTATAATACGATCGATTTACAAGCTCATATATACATATATATATATATATATATATATATATATATATATATATGTGTGTGTGTGTGTGTGTGTGTGTGTATGTATGGGTGTAAAATGTTATTCATTTATTATGATATCCATTTAACTGTTCTTCAATAAATATAATCCAACGAATTTGTAATATAACGTATTTAATAAAGTTATTTGTTATTTGACCTAACTTTACGTTATAAAACGACTAATTTATTGTAATTATTTGTACATAATGGTATTTTATTCTATTCTCTTTGCTTTTCCTTCATTTGAATGAATTTATAAGGATACGATTTCCTATAGAAAATTTATACGCTGCCAATTACACGTATTTATTTTACAGTAAGTGTACCAATACAGATATATTTTTTTCACCGATTCCCATTGATTGTCTGTCATGCGATGTATATACCTATCGTGCTCAGCTTGCCATTTTTCGGGCAATCGACCAATACTGAAAGGCTCAATCCTTTTCTTCAAGCTAAAAATATATATATATATATATATGTGTGTGTGTGTGTGTGTGTGTCTCCGTTCAAATCCGCCCTATTTTAGGATCGAATTAAAATTAAATTGGGGCGTTTTCGAATGCTCGCTCGTTCCTTCAGCGCGCGCGCTAGAATTGATAGCCCGGCATCGAGAATCGGTTTTGAACAACCCCCTATATTCCGAGAGTAACTAGAAAAATCCACGTAAGACGTACAATGGCTCTTTGAAGATACTGACATTCCCCTTTACGTCAACCCTTCTTTCAAGCTTTGTAACGCGCGCAGTTGTACACACACATATCGGGGATCTCGACTATTATTTATATATATATATATATATATATATATATATATATATATATATATAAAAGAAGAAGAAAATAAAAAAAAGCTGATCCAGCAGGTCGACGAGCGATGAAGACGCCCATCGTCCTCGCGCTCGGCTAAACCACAAAGGAAAATCCGACCGCGCGTGTATATATATATATATATATATATATATATATATATATATATATATATAATATTATTCAATATACGGAGCTAGAGCGGTTCGATCAGCGTCGCCTCCGGTATAATTATCATCGCCCCTGCCGCGGCTTTAACCTCCAAGCCGCATACGACCTGAGCGTTACTCCAAAAACATAATCAATGTGTTTCACAATGCGTGTACTTTCGTCCGACGCGCGCGATTATCATCGTCGTCGGCAGCAGCTAGAAAAACAAATTAAGGACGATCTAGGTTCCGTATCACAAGCTGACTGTGCGCGATACATCTTAAATATATATATAGATATATGTACCGCGCGTGATGCGAAGGAGAGGCGGGGTGGGATCTTTTATAAGAGAGCCACTCGGTTGAATTGCGGGCGTACCTGCGCGTGCAAAAGCTCGGCCTATATATATATATATATATATATATATATATATATATATATCCAGGTGTACGCGCGCGAGAAGATGCAGAGTCCAGACGTGCTGCTGCCGTGCAGTTTCTGCCTCGGTAGGTTACACTTGCGCGTGCACGTCGTCGTTGTCGGGTGTGCCCCTATAATAAGAAAAAGGAAAAAAAAAATCGGCGCCCCCGCGCTTTTCAGGTCTCGCATTTCGAGGGTCCGTGCGGGCGTGTCTATAGAGGCGCTGGGACGATATATATATATATATATATATATATATATATATATTGTGTAAAGAGCATAATAATGCGTGTATGTATACGGACCGTGAGAAGGGGTGGGGAGATGGATTGGAAAAGAGGCAGAGGGGAATATGGACGAACTAATTCTTTGCGGGTAGCAGAGTGTGTCCTAAAAGGATCACGACAGCAGAATGCGCGACCAGCAGCCGGGAGGGAGAGAGAAAAAGGAGCCGTGAGTGTAGGAACGCGCGAGCTTCAGAAAAATCGTGGGTGGGGGGAGGGGGCGGGGAGACGGGGAACAGCCCAGATTGACCGATTAAATGGGGCCGAGGGCGAAAGAATATATACTTTCACGCTCTGCGCTAATAAAAGGAAAAAAATACGAGTGGGGAAATAATAAAATAGCTCGGAATACGGTTGCGCTCTTTTTTTTCTGTTTGGTCTTATTACGTAACGTTGTATAAATAACAATTGTCATTAAAATGAAACGTCTGTACACGGTAGAAGAAAATAGCGACGACGCAGTGGTGCACGAATTAATTTCAAACTACTTAACTCTGTCTACGGTTAAACGTATGGCATATATATATATATACATAAATGCGTTATCTATATTAATTATTCGCGACGAGGCGACCTTGCATTTGCATACAAAGAGAGCGCAGTGGAAATTTTACGACAACAGCCCCGCGAACAATATACATTCTGCTATTTTGCCATTAAAGTTGGCCGGTGTATAAATAGCTTGCGCATTTAAGTATAGCCGAGTGTGTGTATACACGAGTAGAAATAGAAAGTGAAGAACGAGAGAGTGGGCGCGCGCGTGCGAGAGTCGGGGTTATATATATATATATATATATATATATATAGACACATATAAGAGGAGAAGGACCTGTCGCCGCCGGGGGGCATCGATCGACCCTCTAGAATTTCCGGGGCGCGCGCGCCCGCGCCGGCTGAGAAAACAAGCCCGCCGCTCGCGCACCCGACTCGATGCACTGACAGGCGTGTCGATTTCGGCGCACTTCTTTTTTCCCCCCTCGTGCGCCATAAAATATATACACTTGCGGCGAAAGCCTGTTTACGTATATACGCGGTAAGATATTGATAGCCGAGCGATGAAGAGTATAAGGTATATTATCAAATGTTAGCTAAGCTTTCCGTACAAGGGTAATTGAATTATATCATTATCGTCTGCGTGCAGAGTATAGTAGACTAAATGCGACACTGCTCGGTCTGTGTTTGTGTATGAGAAAATTGCGATAGAAAGAGAGCGTGCGGTGATAGTACAGAAGGAATGAAAGTATGTGAGAGGATCTAGAGAAGTTGAGATAACGTGCTAGGAGCGACAGATTAGAAGAGGTAGAATATTCGCAATTAGGGTGTAGAGTAAAAATCGAGGTGCCGGTGTGGAAGTTATAGTACTATTACGTTAGAACAGAGCTGAATTATTTCTGTTTAAATATTAATTAGATTATTTCTCTTATCGTCGCACAATCTTGCTTATTTCATACAGCAGCATCGACAAATTCCAATATTCAATGATGGCAATAGCAAGATACATTAATCGACGATACATTAACTTAAGAACTAGTCCAGTTGAATTTCACAAGATCGGAATTAAGTATAAGAGGAAATTCCATATCGGAATCTTCGCTTTTCTACGGGGGCTACTCGCATTACTCAATATCCGAGAAAGCCGAGGACGTTTCAGCGTCCGTCAATGCCATGTCGCTTAAAATTCCAACGGAGAGTCGGTACCGGAGCGCGCCCGACTGGTCGCGCGTCTCTCTTTGCTCTGTAAGCGCGTGCACCGGTTCGACAGCGCATAATGTCCCAAGGGAAGATGTATATATATATATATATATATATATATATATATATATATATATATAGAAAGAGGGAGAGGGAGAGAGAGAGAGAGAGAGAGAGAGAGAGAGAGAGAAACTACTCCACAAGCATTGCAAATGTATGCGTGAAATGGGTCGACAGTGGCAACAGCTCAGACAATACTGATACTACTACCGTCTCGCCGTCATGAGATATCGTTGCTCTTTTGTGTACTTGTGCGTACGTGTATGCTTGAATTTCAGCGATGGGCGCAAAAATTACGTATAGTTGTAGGTGTGAACGCCATAGAGTATACACATAATATAAAATGTGTCGACCATCGTTTCCTCATTTAACGTACATGTATATACGATTCATCGGTGCAAGTATAATATAATACAGGAATGAACGAGCCGAATTATAAAGTAGTTCCTAAAAAAACGTTGTAATCAAGTGGGAGTCCGCAATAGTCTTTCAAATTGTGTAAATCTAACGTTCCATTATAAAACAAAATTATTAATTTTATAAATAGTCAAATATAATGAAGAACCTTAATCTTTATCCGTAGACTAAAATTTTGATTATTATATCATTATAAAAGTTTCATAGATATACAAGATAAATTGTTTCACAAAACAATGAATATTGTACTGTTGCCAAAAGATTAAGAAAGACTAAATATTTCTTCTTACACATATCTTGTTTCACTTATTGCTCCGATGATCGAAAGATATATATATATATATATATATATATATATATATATATATATATATATATATATATAAATTCGATCAGTTTCTTGGGTTTTTCTTCGTCAATTTCCAGCTTATTCAATGTATTCGATAACAAAATACGCAAATTTTGATAATTGGTATAATTATTCAAATGCTATGGCAATTGAATTAAAATGTACATATATTTGCGTTACACTTATGTACTTTAAAATTAAAGTACCCTTTAAAATTAAAGAGGTGGAAATGACGACTTAATTAATGATTAATCATCAAAAAGAAAAATATTTTTCATACGTAATGTAACACACACACACACACACACACACACACACACACACATACATACATTATTATATTTTAAATGTCCGATTCCATATATATCAATTTTTACAGTGTAATAAAATTTTCCTTCGTTTATTTAAAAGTACGATTCATTTTAATATCTATCAATTTTTACATATATACAACGAGTAAAGGAGTTTTGAAAATGGTCCGCGAATATAAATTTTTACCCATTAAACATATACAAGCGTAGTATTTTTCACTATCGCGCCCGCATTCGCTGCAGTTCCATTGCCGAAAATACAATACTCGGCACGATTCCACCCTACAGTTATTGATCTCATGCATTTGTGGGTCTGGGCGCGTGCTCGAATCGTCGGAAAAAAGGGTCTCTCGGTGACTCGGGAGGAATGAGAAGCGGAGAAGAATGGAGAGAAAAAAATAACGTGGATGACGGACTCGGTCGCGGTGCAACCCCTCGCCGCTTCTACACAACGATAACGACGTAAATTATAATCAAAGATCCGGGGGCTCATCCTCTCTCGCCATTTCAACGCGAGCGCGGCTGACTTTATACGTGATAAAACGCGGGGAGATTCGATTTGCGGGCCCCCGCATCAAAGGGGGCCGACGCGGGGCGGGCGGCGCGGGCATCAAAAACCGGAGCCCCGCGCCACTCGCTCGACAAAGGATTATAGATATATATATATATATATATATATATATATATATATATGTAGATGTATATATACATGAAAACGCTATTGTCGGCCTCACTCTCGCACGCGATCATCACGCGCTGCATCGTCTCTTGCTATTACTGCGTTCTCTTCCGTCTTCCCGCGAGGCTTTCTCTCTCTCTCTCACACTCTCTCTCTCTCTCTTACCCGATAGCGGAGCATTCCGCCCCCGAGCCGCGGTGTGGGCCGCACACGAATCGAGGGCGCCGGGCCGCGATCGTTAACTCATCTCGCCGTTTATGGTTCCGGCCAGGCTTATTTCTTCGGAATCATGCCCTCGCCGAGCTTTCTTCATTCTTTTTTTTTTCTCTATATAAATGGCCTTATTATAAGACAGTCGCGTACGTGCGATACCGCAAGTAAAATTTTTCGGGATCTATAATTTTGAATAATATGCGGCGCGCCTAATCGGATTAGAATATATTTATTATATTGTACGACTTCGAGGCTTTTATTTGACCTTTTCGGATTATTCCTGAGTCGTCTAGCTCTGTTCTCTCCGTGGCTTCAATATTCTCAAGAAATTTGTATTTTTATTTATATAAAGTAAAATGAGTATTCTTATAATAGAAATAGTCATTAATTTAGGTATATCATCCGAAGTTTTTTTATATATTTAACTAGCATCCACCGTCATGGTTTCGTTCGTGATAATAATTTTATAAATAATGCAAAATACTCTGGGTATAAGTATATATTTTTTTAGATAATTTCACCTATCGTCGTCAATAAAAATCGTCGTAAAAAAATAGCCTCTGTCCTTCCGAAGTAATGTAGAATAGATATTTCGAATTTCAGAAGAATCCGTTCAATGGTTTTTTTTGTGTAAAAAGACAAGCACTATTATTGTATAAAGCAGTATATATATGGTTAATTTTATCAAAGATACATTCTCTGACGATTGATTTTAGTCCTCATAGTGATGTAAATATTAGTATGATGGTTGATTTACAACGAATAAAGGCTATTCATTTTTTTATGCTAAGTATCGATAGGCAAATTATTATTCCAATCCGACACTATGTTATTAATTGTATTACAAATAAAAAATTGTAGATAAAATTTCGAATTAACAAAAAAATTAGTAAAACGTAAATTGAAAATTATTTCGATTTATTCATAAAATAATAATGATAAATATAAACTTGAAATCTAAACCGACTATAATTCAAAAAAAGGCACACAAAGATTAAATTCCTATTATTTAAAGTTTATGAATAGAATTTTATAAATTGTATTCTAAGAATACTTATTTCTTTTGTTTCAACATAATTTTCCTGATGAACATTAAAGTGCTACCTATTGTTTCTAGAATATTATTTTTATAGCATAATCATTGCATGTTTACTTTCTGTTCTCATCGACTGTTGCAAATTCATTTTTGTTTATATTTAATAATTGTAGTCTTTAATAAATTGTAGTAATTAAGAAGTTAATAAAATACGCCTTGTGAAATGTGTCCCTAAATTGAATATTAAATCTAAAAAAAAAATTCTACATTAGCAATCTTGTATTCAAATTTTTCTAATTTCACTTTTGATGATTGAGATGTTCAACTAAAATGACATGTTTTTAATAGACTAAAGGAGTGTCCGAAGATTACGTAATATATATACTATAAATTAATATTCCTGGATGAACATAATCGAGACTTATATCATATTTATAAAGCTACTTAGGACAGTACAGAAATTCTCTCGATATAAACACACACTTTGATAATTTAACGTTTTGAATGGTAGTAATAATTGCAGGAAATAATATATATATATATATATATATATATATATATATATGTGTGTGTGTGTGTGTGTGTGTGTGTGTGTGTGTGTGTGTGTGTGCTTAGGATAAACATATATTTCACATAGGCTAAACTTTAATTAAAAAGCTTCATGGTTTTATTTTCGTAATAATAAACCTCTTGTTGATTAATTTGATCAAACGGATTAATATGGCGCAGAGCTCGGCGCGCAGTCTTTTCAAGGTAAAATTTGCTACAGCTTGGTAATTATAAATTTTACTGGCCGTATAATCCTGCAGAATATTTGTGCGCGCATATATTTACGGGCTTGGGAAATGAAAAGGACTTTAAAGCTAACAGTTAAATGAAACATAAATTGCGAGGGAATAGCGGACAAAACACGAAGCACGCAACCGACGAGCTGAATATATATATATATATATATATATATATACAACGATCCACGACAGACTATATGCAGTATGGAGAGGTGACCTGTGAGGGCGCGTGTTCTTCGAACACTGCGGTATCGCACAAAATTACATCGTTGAATACGATAAGCTTATATATATATATATATATATATATATATACATATCTATTTGATACAACTCCTTATTCTGGAAAAGAGGCTAGGCCGCCAGAATTTATTCTTTATTACGTCGGGGAATCGAAGAACCGGGCGCGCGAGATTCAAGCAAATCGTCCACCCCCTCTCTCAATTCCATCTACGGGATCCCCCTTCTTTGATACGGCGCCGAATTATAGGCGAGCCTGTATAATAACGTCTTAATGGAGCGCGGCCCGACGTTAGAGGGACGCGGTCGAGTATAGAAAAGATACTAATCGCATCTTTTTGAGGAGAGACACACGCCGCGCCGCGAAAGCGATGCGCGCGGCAGTATATTTATCCCCTCGAAAGCCCGCGCTATAGCTCTCTGATTTATATATAATATATATATATATATATATATATATATATATATATATATATATAGAGAGAGAGAGAGAGAGAGAGAGAGAGAGAGAGAGAGAGAGAGAGAGTTAAGGTAAACGCGCGAGGTCGCATATATTGCTCTATTCCTCAGAGAGTCTATTCATGCGATTTAATGCCTAATCTAACCTTTACGTGCGACCGCCTACTATGTATATATGTCGAGGATTATTGAGCATGTATAGACCTATTGGCTCGCCCGTGCTTTGCTTCCGAACCCGATCTAATTTTGTCGGAAGATCAAAAAAGACCAAGAACTGACCAAAGAGAACGAACGGCGTATGTGACGAAATATCAGACAGCGACGACGCGATCTCGCCCCCCCCCCACCCTCGAGCTCCTCGATTCCCGACGTTTCGACCCTCGTCGCTGCCGAAATGCCTCGCTGCTTTTAATACACGGTCGCGTAAATATTTTTGCGGGGATTCCGCACTCGTTCGTTTCCGACCGATAAATAAGAAGAAGAGGATGGAGAAGAAGAAGAGGGAGACGGGGCAAAAGAAGCAATTACGACAGAGAGTCGGTCTCTGATAACCTATACAAACTTGCGAATTCCAGCCGTGCCGAGCGTGGCGCGTGCACGGACATTGCGAAAGGAGACGAGCGCCGGAATGAGCGTGATGAGTGTGTGTGTGTGTGCCTGTGTGTTTGGAATTGCACGAGGCGTAATCGCAATCGCGGCTCCGGGGCAAATGAGGCAGGGATAAGACCTCCGACGTCCTAATGCACTCTTCCTATTTAATGGGATGCGAAGCCCGTCGATTCGGCAGCGACGGCCGCGCAGATCTATGACAGTCGCTGTGGCCGGGGCGCCTGTGCGTCTGACGTAATTCGGGTCCCGCCGCGCGCGCGATCCGCAACATGACCGAGGCGCGCGCCCGGGCCGGAAAACGACGCGCCGCTGGCGGCCGGCTGGCCCTCCGAGCGAAATCGCCGGGCTGCCGGATTGCGCAATGAAATTTCGCAATTACGCGGCGCGAGCGGGCGTTCGTCTCGGATAAAGCAGTTACAGTTCGCATACGGGTACGTGACTTTTTTTTATCTCTCCGTTCGAGCCGCATCTACTCGATCGTTATTAAATTAGCTTCTTTTAGCTTCTGTCCGGGATCGATTCGCAGTTCGACTCAAATGAACGAACACATATTTTTATCGATCTTACAGTCGTATTCAATAGAGTATTTATTAATAACACTGAAGTAATGGCAGTCGGACTTTTCTTGTTTATAGTCACCCACGTACCATTTGATAAAGATAAAAATTAGTTAAATTACTAATGTTAGTAAAGGAGAATGTGACTGTTCTCAGCACAATCACTGTCGATGTATCTGCTGTCATCAAATATATATATTTATTAGATAATTCAGTATATATATATATATATATATATAGAGATAGATAGATAGATAGATAGATAGATTAATATGTCCAACCGAAGCGGTTCGATACGTGAAATACACGACAGCAGATACATCGAGACCGTAATGGTGATGCGAGTTTTCAGGTTGTTCTTTATTAACATTAGTATATTAACTAATTTTCATTTGAGATTCTGCGGAAGCGACTATAGAATAGACATTTTGATTGTTATTATTTAAATATTTATCAAGATATATTTTTTTAATATGACTGTAAAATGATAAAAATATTTGTCAGTGTAATTTAGAGCAGTTGATGTAAGAAAAATTTTCAATTTTCAACACAAACAGTTTCTATATTACAATATAGAATAATTTTTATTTTTACGTGGCAATTCTAAAAATTATCAATTTGATTTTTTGAAAGTGTTGAAACGGTTCAAAAACATTATTTACCAAGAACTGTATAATGTATTTTTTTTAACATTCTATCAAATTTCAAAGTTAAGATCGTTCGGTACAAACATTCACTAAAGTTACCGCTCTTGCTTTTATACAATGTTTTTGACTAAGCTAACAAATATTTTTTTCGATCTTACAGTCATTTAAATAATATATTTATAATTAAATAATTAATGAGCCGCAGCTGGACTGTCCTTAAATATCGTCATCCCCGTAGAATGTGTAATATAAATAATAATTATTCGATATACTATTATTAGTAAAGGACAGTCTAAATGCCTCCACCTGTTTTGGATTTTTTATGTTTCTTATTTATGTTCAAACTAGCTGTAATAACCATTTTACCATTCAAGTTTGTTAATAATGTATGACATTGTATTAATTTGAATGGAGTAGATGAAAATAATCTATTATAGTGATTGCAACTATGGAATATATTGTAGATGTGTATTCCAGATATAAAAATAATCCGATATATTTAAATTAATTATTAATAACAGACTATAATATGAGGTAAAAGAGGAGGATAATAAAAGGACCAAACGAGGTGGCCAGTGTAAATTAAAAAGAAAAGGACCGGGACACCTCCCTTTTCATCGATCGAACAATGAAAATAGCGCGCGTCCTTTGATAGGGATCTAATTACCCGTGCGGATCGTGTCCGCGAACGAGCATTCATACAGACCGCGGGGCAGCCTGTTTAGCGCAGCCGAAGGGAGTGGGCGACGGGAGAGAGCCGCTTTGACGGCCAGGGGAGGTGGAGGGGGGAGGGGAGAAACTCGTTTGGCAGCAGGCGCGTGTCGCGCGCGCATCGGGCAGCGCGCCGAGGCATTGGCGCGTTACACGCGCTCCGCGCGACGCTCGTTCGCGCAACACGATACCGACTATATATACATGCATGTTGAAACAGCGGGACGGCGCGTACATACGTGCACATTAAGCGTGTGCCCGTATTATATATATATATATATGTAAATATATATGTATATATATGTAAATATATATATATATATATATATATATATATATATATATATGCGCACACAGACGCGTGCGCTTCTACGTATGACTAAACGGTGCCGAGCGATTTACCGAGCACGGGCGCGGGGCGCGGGGCTCGGCTTTACAAACCGGGGCTTGTAAGCAGAGCCCCGCGGATTCGCCCGATGAATCGGCTGATTTATCGGGGCGACGGGCGGTGGCGTCGGTTTGCCCACGCGCGCCCGCCGGACGCAGGCTCCTCTTCCGCGTCTCCGGCGCGGCCTGCGCTCCCGCCGCCCGGGGTCGAGAGGGGTGGCGCGCGCGCGCGCGACGCCGACGAAGCGACGCCGAGGCCCGTCATCGCGAGCCCTCGTGGAGGAGGTCCTGGTACCCCCGCCGCTCTCCGAGCCCTCCCCGCGGAGCTGTTCGCTTCAGGTCGACCCGCGCACCACTGACTCCGGCCTGATTTGTTACGAGTGAGACTGTCGCTCATCCCGTGCGTCGCGCTCCCCTCGCTCGGAGTGACGAGGCGTACGTCGCAGCTCTGGTTCTGCTGCAATTCTGATTTAATAAATGATCCGACACCGAGTGCGTCCTCTTTGCGCGTCTGGGTCATTAGAGATTTTATGCTCTACGATATGTAAAATTTTATCAAACATTACGAAAGTAATTTATGATTTAGAAAATTCTATAGAAGTAGATATCATTAAGTATAGTTTATAATTTAGACAATTAGTAAATCAGCTTTTTTACTTAATCAAGAGAATTCATAAAAATGACAATTTGTTTAACCTTTCAAATAAATTGTCCACTGTTCATTCTAATAATAGACGTTAAATAGGGATCAATGAAAAGAGTTGCGTCCAAATCTTATGTAAAGATTGCAACAAAGAATCGCGTATGCAAAAGCTCAGTGCCAAAATAATGCCTGTCGTCGTCAATATTAAATGTCGAGCAAGAAATTCTCTGAATTCAACAATATTATACGGAACGATCGAATACATACATATTATAATTAACGATGCAGGCGATTCAGGCCTATATAGCATTTTACACCACTGTAAAGTTTCAATCCATTGAGTGTTGGAGTGGGAAGTTTTGGTGCTCAATTGTTTAAAATAAAATCTCATCGTTCGATAAGTTTATATAAAATATTATAGTAATGTAAAATATTTAGAAATAAAGGTCAGGATCAACTAAGATCTTCGATAGGTAACAGGTTAAACATGACTATGTTAAAATGTACTACGTAATAAACAGCATTTTCTTTTCGCTAAGAATTGACTTCAACAGCTGCCAACAGATTAGGTATTGATCTTTTTATGATAATCGAGTTTTTTGTAATAGAGTACAATTTGGCAGTCATTTCTTGATATTCTTATCGTTTATTTAGCAAACAAAACATTTCTCTGTCACTTTCAACATGGCCTGACCGAGCCAAGTTTATACTACTTATCCATAATGTTTAATTACATCATCGGAGTAGCAGACTTAAAGAAATTTCAAAAGCCTGTTCATAAAAATGTCAGTTTTCAATGACAAAAAGAAGAAAAAAACATTACTCTCAGTACTGCAATAATAATAATAATACATAAGCATCCCACAAGGCAAACACGCAGAATCCAAACAATGCTTATTTTCGGCCAATCCCTTTACGTTTCCAGGTCGCTCGGCGCGGCGAGCGGGCGCGCTTGCGCCTAGTCGTCGCCCCCTATATCCTATATACCGAGGCAGGCAAAGCTCCAAGACTAAGGCAGCAGCACCGAGAGCCGCAGCGCCAGCGCGTCCGCTTGACGGACGGCTGCATTAAGTCAAACCAATACACGACGCCGCCCGCCGACGGCCGACGGTTGCGGGCCGGCGGGGCGGGCGGCGCCCGGGAAGCGAAGACTCGTGCAGGAGGAGGAGGAGGAGGAGGAGGAGGAGGAGGAGGAAGGAAGGCCGGAGAGCCGATCCAGACGCGCGCTCCAGCTGTTTGTTTTCTGGGTCTCGGATTCAATTTAGACGGGCGCGCGACGTCTAGCTATTCGCGAAATATAATTGGACGAGCGGCCGGGGCGCGCGCGACTGGACCACGGAGCGCGAGCGAGACCCCTCCGCGCGTCTTCGGCCGGACGTGACGTTTCACGTAACGCCGGGGGAGCGGTCGCGCAGAAACAAACGTCTCGCCAGCTTTCGATCTGCATTCCTCTTGGGCCGCTGCCCCCTGCCCCCCGCACCCCTTCCTCCTTATTCCTCGCCCTCCCGACGCTCCCCGCTGCTCTCCTCTCCCGGCGGCGGCGCTTCGACAATCCCATAATTTACAATCGTTCGCCGGGCAGGACGAGGTGGCGCGACCCTCGTTCGAGGGGGGGGGCTCCGCTCACGGGAGCGTCGGCGAATTTTACGAGATGCGCGTATATATAATACGCCGCGAGACGGATGCGCAGAAAAACCAATAGCGGCCTCGCTACCGTCGATGGCCGGGCGCGCGCGCTGCCAAGCCCGGGCCCGGGAGTTTATTGGCTTAGAGCTCGTTAGACCTTAAATTATTCGACACGTTCTCTTTCTGTATATATATATATATATATATATATATATATATATATATATATATATGTATATATGTATATACACACACCTATACCTTTTTATTTCTTTTGGGGCACGGCCGCGTCGATAATTTTATTTGCTCGTTTTTTCAATCAATTTCGCACGCTGCAGTGTAAATGAATTCAGTAGAGTGTTTAACCGAGGCAGCTTTTGTTACGGAGATGAGAAATATAACTGACAGTTGATCAAATAGAATGCATACAATCTTTACACATGCGAGAACATTTGATGAAGTATATTCATAAATATTAATAGATTTCCAAGACATGTCCACGGTTGCGGCCAAATCCTAGTTCGTTATACTCTTGATTTCCTGATCTAGGTAATACTTACCAGATCCAAGCAGTATTTTCTTAGAGTTCTCGAACATCAAAATTAATCTATATAGTATTAAATCAAATCTGGTCAAATTTAGTTAATTTTTTTATCATACAGGAATGAACTTTGGGCTCCCTAGTTAGAATGGTTCAAGATTTTTTGAGGTCCTCGTTTTTAATTTTTGTCTTTCAGTGAAGTAAGGAAAAGGGTGGGATTTCATCCAGAATTTAATTAGATTTTTTCAATTTTGTTCCCTCTATCGAAGAATGGCGTATTTCCTAGAAAAGTTTGAAGAAATAAGAAAAAGATTTGGTTCTTTATTTAGTCGAATTTTTTAAATATTTTATATCTGGAGAATAGCGGCCGGTTTGCAGTTAGGACCGTATAAGACATTCTGAGATCTACGCTTGGGCGTAATTAACGAAAAACTGTCTATTTTTGTAACTGGTAGACACCATAATATGTATAAAGGTAATAATAGAAATCGATTTTACGATAAAATCAGGATTCGGGAGCTATATCGCATTATGCCCAAATTGTTCGCTTTCTGACAAAACTATAAAGTATACGATTATATTCATGTTCCCGGGTATGGTGAGAGATCGTTAAAAAAAAATCGTTGGATCGACCCTGGCCGTGCATTATTATTTGTATACACGAAAATTACGAATGAATTGCGCAGCGCGCAACTGAATTTTTCAAAGATACGAATAAAAAGAAGAAAAATCGAGGAGGTTCTGGAGATTATAGTTTACCAATATATATATGTACCAATGAACCAATTCAAAGTATCGAGTTTGTCACGGTAGTAAGCGAGGCAGAGTTTTGAAAACAGGATTAGAGAACGACCGGATCTTCGCTGATGCAGCACCGCACAGTATGTATAAGCATATGTATGTATGTATGTATGCATGTATGTATGTATGCATGTATGTATGTATGTATGTATGTATGTATCTATGTAGATATGTATGTATATACTATCTTCGTAAGTGTACATCTCGCGAATGTATTATTCGTTCGAGCCCTGGTACTTTCCTTTCATTTCTTTTTTCACGCGCATCCTCTCTTCCATCTTTGACCCTGGCCCGAGCCAAACGGGATTATCCACATCCGGTCATTTTTATTTCGCTTCTTTTATTTCTCCCCCCCCCCCTCTCCGCGCACGCTCGGTACATGGGGCGCGTGGATACCTACCTATATATGATCACATAATCACATTCACACGCGCGTGCGCGTGTGTGTATGTGTGTGCATGTTGGGATCGTCGCCCAAGAGACCCCATCAAAAGGAGGGAGAGAGCCATTGAGAGGTATCAAGTAGTGCACATTGATGTATTGCGACACGGAACCGTATATTGGAAGAGGGGGGAGGGAGTGGACTGAGAGGGCAGATTTGAACTACTTCTGGATCAATGGCTTTTTGCCACTATATACCTGTTTTTTTTTTCGCTATAGCCAACATACGATTATAGAGGTCGATTCCTCGATTTGATTATATATACTCACGGGAAAGCTTCGCTTTCAGTTTTTTCATATACGCTATTGCGCATTTCCTGCTCTATTCATACTTTTTTTTAAGATACATTTTCAAAATTAGAGTTTAATATTTTTATAATATAATGTTTCTAGCTTGATATCTCGAGTATCGCGGTAATAATGCGTAGGGTCAGGTAGATTTTTTTTTTTAAAACCTCTATCTAGTCTATCTTTTCAGAATTGTGAATAAAATGATATAAATTTAATAGGCATGTGTCGTATTTTGTGTTGTAACATTTCAAAGAATAGTAATAAAAAGAAATACAAAATAATTAAGATATTTTAATCTATTTTTTATTAATGCCATCTACTTATTTTTCTATGAAATCAATTTATATATTTCGCATTATATACATTTATACATTTATGCATTCGTCATTTAGCCTTCCCCCGTACAAGTCGAAAAAATTGCATTAACGTTAATAATAAATACAGTTGTTTATAATGATTTTTTTATACACATATGGACTGGTAATTCTTTTTACATTATACATATATTATTTTCTAAATTTATCATGAATATATATTTAAAAGATGAATTCAACAAATATAGCTGGATCGATCTTTTAACATATATGTCATATAAACGAAGTCTGACCAATTAACCCTTAATACCGTTATATCGCTCAAAATACTATCTTTATCGCTGTATCCACGTTTTCCGGTTAGATGAATTTTATCATCGTTTGTGTACAACCCCCTCCCCGCCCCTCTCCGAGCAGCTGAAACGTACTCCAGAAATGGAAAACTACGAAGCAATTATGTAAAAACTATGAAAACACGAATGAGAGACGATCTTGAGCCGTTCCCAGAGGGAGGCGTTCCTAAACCAGAAGCGACGCGCTCAGCGAGGGACTAATTTCACTCCGATGCGGCTCCTTCCCATTCCCTCCCCGCCCCCCTTACCGACCCCGTTTGCTCCCTGCACGCGTCCCGAGCCTTTTTCGAAATTCGTAATCCGAGGCTGACTGCCGAGGCAGCAGGCCGCAGCTCGTTATCCGACTTGATGCGCGCGCCGCGCGCTCGTACGGAACACGAGTGGAATATGCAGGACCCCTTCGAGGCAGAGCGACGAGATTAATTCCACGCAACATAAAGACACGAAGGGGATTAACATTGTCGGACAAACGGAAAAGTAGCTATACTCGCGTGTCTCCTGGGATTGCGCCTTTCTTTCTTCTTGTGATTTTTTCGATATATCGAAATGTGAGCGAATATACGAAGAATCGAGGATTTCTCTCCTAAATAAATCGTGACAGTGCCGAGTACGAATTTCATACTTTATGAATTGCTACGGGCTGCTCGCAATTGCCATGCAAGCGTTCTAATCTACAAGATGCGCACATATATTTTTCGTTATGCACAGTAAAAGACATAAATTCTATGCGGCATCAAGAAATGTAAATTATATTATTCTAGGTATATTATATTAACAATATAATAATAATGCATCAACTACGCTTGCCGCGTAAATATTTCGTGAAACGCATAAAGCTAGACGATAATGATTTTCATTCTATAAAAACGTATCTAATGCCTATACGTATTTGGGTACAGATTTTTCTACGGATATTATCCAGAAGAATTTAACGACAATGTGTCGTATAAAGTGCGAGTTAATTACGCGCACTGCACAGCCTGCGATTACTGTCCTTACACGCCATGGCTCGACGTACAACTAATTCGTTTTTTGCCCTTTTGCAGAGAGTCTCGAGCTCGACATGTCCCTACCGGCAAGAAATTTCGTTAAGCACACAACTCGCAGTATATAAATTAAAGTTTACAGCGAATAAAATTAAAATCTCCACTTATACTCCGCCATATGACAAATGCTTATGACCTCGGTTACGATCCTATATTTATCTCGCTACTAAGTTTCACGCGCCTGCGCGCGCATTCTGAAGCTTTCGTGCGCGCATATGTATATATATATATATATATATATATATATATACATATACGCACGCAAATACTGCAGCGATCTATTTTTCATCTCGAACGCGTTTAATGCGCTCGCCCAGCTTGACGTCGCGAGTTGCGTCGTTAGTATATATATACAAACACTTACGTCAGACGAGCGCTCCTCGGACCCGCGATCGCGCGCGGCCACAGCACTCCTTATTCGCCGCTCGGGCTTCTGGTCCGGCGTTCGAGTTCTATCTCCCTTAATGCGCGCAGCGACCGACGCGTAAAATGGGGCGCGCGCGGCTATCGCGAGGATATTATAAAAGCAACTCGGCGCGGCGAAAGCCCGGGCCGTTAATTAAAGTACGCGCGAGCGGGAGGGCCTCGGCTCGGGGCGTTTTATGCGCCCCCCCCCCAACTGTTCCCCTTTGCTTATGCCTCCCCGCACCCGAACGGGCAGGTATATGTAAATGGTGCACGGGAGCGTTTTACTTATGCAGGCGTCTGTTGACTCTTACCCTCCATAACCGATATTGTGTGCGAGCGCGGTGCGCCTTCGACTGTATCGTCTTTTCGCGTTGCTCTTTCTTCGTCCTCGTTTATGTAATATATATATATATATATATATATATATATATATATATATATATACATATATATATACCGGTTACGGCGCGGGCTCATTAAAATAATGGGATACAGCAGTTTAGCCATGCGAAGTACTATATATATATATATATATATATATATATATATATATATATATGTGTCTGTGTGTGTGTACCAATGTGTATTAAGTACAAAACAACAGACCAGCGACGAAAAAAAACAACAATTTTTTTTCGATTGCTTTTGAATTATTTTCGATGGTAAATTTACCTTTTTCTTAAAAATGTAAAAAAAAATTTATTTATAAAACCTATCACCTATCGACAGTATTTTCATTATATATCTTATAAAAATTCACAATATCATGTTAGTTTTACTTAATTAATGTTTTTTGGAATTAATGGTCGAATTTTGTTTCCCAATCGATGATATTAGTGACAATTATATATATATATATATATATATATATATATATGTGTGTGTGTGTGTGTGTGTTACTAATGCTATTAATTTAAAATACGTTTATTATAAATGCTACAACTATTTTTTTATACATAAATATCTATGTAATAGCAACTTAATTTTTCACCTTTATGAACGCCATTTAATATTATTCCATATATTACTACTATCAACAATTAGATTTCGTTTTAACCCATATTTAAAACATATTTTAATAATAGGATGCTTTTTATTCTTTTATAACATATCTCAATGTCTTTAGAAACGATGTTGCTAAAATTTTATGGTTTATTAAGGTTGCTTGTAACCGTGTACACTTTTTAAATGTCTTATACTCGTGCATTTGCTGATCGTAACGAAAACCAATTATTGATATTAGATTCTGATAAATTTTCAGATACATAACGGTTTCTTTAAGCAGTCGCCGACGAAGCTACCCAAATTCGAAATTACGAAACGATCTCACAGTTTCGTAGACTTGGGTTGTTCTAACGCTTATAAGATCTATAAGCCGGGCGAGGAATGAGCGCTTCCTTGTAAGCTTCTTATAATCATATTTTTATTACGAAGCAATAAAACTGATTTATGAAGAGATTTTTCGGAAGCTATTTAGTGGCACTTGCTCGAGCGAGACATGTGTTTTCATCTCGTATACGATGCGCAGAGGGCAGGAAGCAGCGCGATTTTACGGCTTTACATTACAGTCACGAGTGCCCTTTATACAATAAAAATAAACTCTAAAAAACCTCGCGAGTTCCTTGCGAGAATGACGCGAGCGCCTTTTCTCCAGGGACTTCTGCCACATTGTAAAGTCGTGGCATACGTTGCGTAATCATTGCGTAATCTTCGATAATACCCGCCCCCTCCCCCTTACAGCCTAACGCTTTCTACGCCCTCTACATTAACTTTGCTATGTGACTTTAAAATTCTCAAACCAGAAATAGACGATCAATAAAGCCATAATTCGAATAAGTTCGTTCAATCGTAAAATGATCCTATAATTTACTATAATATAAGTGTTCGAATACAACACACTTCGTGTTTTATTTCTTAATGGTCAGTGGTTTAAAGGAATTTTTTATACAATTATCGATGTTACACCTTTCTTCATATTTTCATCGAATTTACATGGCACTACATAAGATGTATTAGATTTTAATTTTTTTCTGCTGTTAATTAGTCAAATTGTTTATGAAAATATTTCAGTTCCTATTAATTAATTAATAATTAATTTAACATAATAACTTTGAAATCTTCTTCTTGAAAGTAGTATTTGTTTTTAATATATATATATATATCCTATAATTTCCTTTAATTGTAAAAAACGACAAAAGTGGTAAAAGCGCAAAAAACTAATCCATAACTTAGTTGTTTAAGATCACGCACTCCTTGGCTGACCAATGAACTTCGCATTTCCTCATCGAGCTGAAACTCCTCTTCCCGGAAGGATTTCAAATTACCATAACTCCTAACCCCTTCTTCTCCTCCTTGCCATCCCTTCCTCCTTCTTTGTCTCGGCATTCCGAGGAGAAAGAAAGCCCGAGAGATGCGATGGCAAGACCCTGCTCGCAGTGCTTCTCCTCGCCCCTTGCGCGGCGACCGACGCCGGGCCGCCCCGCCTGTCGTAGGCGTATAGTTCCTTTACGATATATCCCTTGCACATACACGTACTCACGCCCATATACACACACACACACACACACAAGAGCGAGCGAACTCGCGTCGGTAGCGAAGGGACGTATTATAGCACCGTGGCAACACCTCCCCGAGGCTCGGGCGATAATTGGTTTGTCCAGCTGTGGCGCGAGCGCGTCGCGTTGAAACCGAGAGCGCAATTTCCCCGAGGAGGGCGAGAGGGAGAGCGAGACGTTGACCGTTTCGGGCTGTTTTTTCAGCGCCGCGGACATCGCTCTCCGACGATGGGCTATTCGATGATTAGGGAGAGAGGGAAAGAGAGACTCCGGGGATTTTTTTCCAGGGACAGAGCTGAACCGCACCGTTAATGACGAGGTTGTTTTGCATATCAATTGAGCGCCCCTGATCACTGGGCGCTTCCGTTTCCACGACGCTCTTCGAAGTTGACATATGGTCTAAGTTATACGAGGGCCGAAACTGAAGGGTTGCGTTTGTTCTTTTCGTTTTGATTATATAGCTTTGTAATACGAAACTTCGTAGGATAATAATAATACGAAACCGGACGTAAAAATGGAATTTCTGATTTTCAAAGCGACCATTGCTATAATTTGTATGCACGGTTACAAATATAATTTGTAATGAACGTTTTCGAAGACCGAAAGTTTATTTCAAAATTCTTTTATTGATAAATGTTATTTTCCCTTTGAAAAATTCTATAAACTAGTGTTGTGTGAATAAAACAATTGATGAAATACCAAAAATTTTCTTGATATCCAATTGAGTTGATATTGATTGATAGAATTAATGACCTTGAATGTTCACCAATGAATTAGAGAAACAGTGTTAATTGAATCAGGTTTATTGCAGTTTTTCAAAAGAATCTAATTATTTGTATGAGTTGGAACATTAATAGTTAATTCTTGATAGTTTAAATCTATAACTGGGATATTTATATAGATACAGGGATATGAAATTCATAACAGAAAATTTGCGTACACTGTTGTTATATTTGATAAGCATTTATCAAACTTGTCTAGCAAATGACATAAATGTTCACAATTTCCAGAATATATAACGTATATTTCGTTTATCAATGAAAATGTTCTTTTATAGAAAGAGCTATTGATTAGAACTTTGAATGCTACAAAATTGTTAAATATAACCTTTGATAAATTGAGCATCTTGAATGTCTATTTTTGGAAAATTTTGAAAAATCGTGAACTGTCATTATTACTTCTAAAGATCAAAACAATTCTAGGAATTCGAATAATAGCGCCGTTAGACCAAATCTGTCTTATTCAATTAATAAATCCGTAGCAATTCTCTAGCCATACAGCTCTCTTTCAGCTCCTCTATTAGTTTCCCATTCGCACAATGCGCTGACTCGTGTAAACAACGAGCGGCTCATATTGGAACGATTTCAAACCGCCCCCTCTCTCTCTCTCTCTTCCTCTCTTTTGTCAGGAGGAGTTTGTCGTCGCTCGATGGAGCCTCGTCTATCTGGAGCATTCGAGTGTCGTCACGCGCACCGACGAGGCACGCATTCGAAAGCGCGAGAGCGCGCGCGCGCCCCTCGAACCGCGGGCGGTCAATCTTATTATTTTCCGTCCCGGACTTGCGACCACGGCGGAGACAATGGGGCCGCGCGGCGCGCCGGGCCATCTCGGTATCCCGTTCGCCGGCGAATTTCAGTCCCGTTTCCACGAGATTCCCCAGCGCCATCCGCCGCGCGCCGGCGAACGCTTCCCCTGCGTGACCCCAGCGGGTCGGGAAACCGCGCGGCCTCGTCGGAGCCGCGTCGCGCCGGCTCCGGCCTCCCTCCGACGGGGAGCCCGGGACTCTTAGCTTGGCGCGGAGTCAGCTTTAGATCCAATTTGCGCGGCCGATGCGCGGGAATTGAGGAGTCGACTGGACCAGGGGACGATCGAGAAAAGCCGGGGCTTTGGGATTTCGGGCCGTGACAAATTAAAACGTTCTTCATCTCTCTATATCTCTCTGTCGAAGGAGCCTCCGAGGATTCGAACTGACGAGAGGATCTCTCTCTCTCTCTCTCTCTCTCTCTCCCTCCCTCCATCTCGGTGTCTGGCCCTCTGTCCTCTCTCCTCTGTCTCCTATCCGGCACGGAGAGAGCGACAAGTCGAGCGAGAGAACATTGCTCAGACGATTTTTCTAGCTGTAAAACCGAGGGGGCGGGGACGCTAGGCGCGAGGTAAATCCTTACCTATAGAGGCGTCCGATAATGACGCGGTCGAGTGCGGCGGAGCCGGATATCATCGGGGATGCGTAAAGGAACACGAGCTAGCGGCGCGTCAAACACCCGGGTGGAAAAGAGGGATGAAAGAGACAGAGAGAGAGAGAGAGAGAGAGAGAGAGAGGGGGGGCAGGGTAAGGGAGAGCAGGAGGGTGAGGATGCCATTACAGTGGCGAAGAGCTCAAGCCCATACGCGCGAGAGCAATCTATATATCGCCGGCAGCGAGACGATTCGATTTTACTTCTATGCCTTTTCTTTGCCGCCTTCTTCCCCCTCCCCCCTCCCTCATCGCTCTGCCGCTCTCGTTTCAAGCTAGCGGAACCTTTTAGCATCCGCAGTCCTAGCTCTGGGCTAAATCCTGTCATCGGGTGCTATTGCTTTTAAGGACGTCTTTTTTTCTTTCTACCATCCAGGATGAAGTATGATATTGAGATTCAAGAATTCACGGTGCAAGAGGTTTTCCTCTGAAAAGTTACATACCCTCCGATCGAGCGAACGGATAAATCAGTGGTAAAAGCGGCGAAAAATTAAATCGAGAAACATTAATCTGATTGCTTCGGATACTGAAGGGTATTTTTTAAAAAGTATTTTTTTTAATTTTTTATTCTTTATAAAAGCAGTTTTTAAGAAAATCAGATTTTTTTTTACGTTATTTAACGTCGCTTTATTTATGCTTCCTAATATCGGTGCTAATCAGCGACGGACGTCTAACGATGTGTTTGTAAACAAAGCATATTGTAAAATCAGATTTCTCGTATTAATTTAACAACAAACTTTATCTACAAGTGATTTATAATTTTTTATATATTTTAATTTAGTCTATTAATACCGAATGAATATTTTTTATATATGATTTTCATTGAAAATTTAAAAAATATTAAACTTACAACAGGCTTAATAGATTTCTAATATAAATTATTATTAAAATAATATAATACTCAATTATACATCCTTGGAAAAAAGCTAATGATTTTTTAAATTTGAATAACACGAGCACATCAAGAGATTAAAAGCTTTGAACTTGTGATTTAAATTATAAAATTTCACATTACACGGGCTTTGTACTTGGATCACAAGTCGACTTTCAAGTAATCGAATTCTCAATTGCTTCCAAAATTTTCAGCGCTTTTTCGAACCGATGGACTGTTCCGCGTGATTGTCAGCTTTATCGGCGTCTCGGCCACGAGACAATTTCGCCCCGCGGGCCTGCGTAAACGTCACTCTTGCGACCGGAGACCGGTCGGAAAAGGATTTCCGCGCAATCGACGAGTGCGCCCGACAGCCGGCGGTCCTTCCTCATCTGGCTCTCACAATTACGCGGTGCGCGCGAATCACACGATCACTGCACGCGAGCGCCGGATCGCCGGTCGTTTATCGGCGCTCTTTACTTAGTCGACATTATTGCCGCGACTTTGCGCCGAGCGCGGGCGCGCAGTTACAAGAAAATTACGAGCGATCCAATTTCCGGGGCATATATATGTATATATACATATACGCGCTCAGCCGTGCGCGAGGGCGCAAAAGAGAGAAAAACGCGGGGAACAGCTCGGCAGACGCGACGTGTATGCCTCTGTGTGTGTGTGTGTGTGTGTGTGTGTGTGTGTGTGTGTGTGCGTGCCTACAAGTCACGAGAGACTACTGCCGGCAGCTCCGGGAAGATTGGCAAGGAAAGTTTCTTCTGCCCCCCGGCGCTCGCTGGCAACTTCTTCTCATCTTTTCTTCGCTCGGAATATGTGCTTTTGTTGATTTTTCACAACTCGATAAAAATTTTAACTCGTGGAGGTTTCCTCGATATTTGCTTTGTCGAGTTTACTGCTGGTAACGTTCAATATTTATGAATGAAACTCCCTGAAATTCTTATATACGGATTCAGAAATCCATTTTATAAATAAAGTGGTATAGTATCGTGACTCCTCGCTGTTCGTCGATATTGCGCGTATTTTCTTGTGCATTTTATTGAGAAGAATACGAAGTGAAATAAGGGCAAATAAATTTTTATATAATTAAGAATTTCTGTAAAAGGAAAAATATGAACATTTTTTAATTGCGTCATGCGAAAATCGTAAACGCGATTCCGCACTCGTATTATTTCAATTCCAAAATGATACCTAAGCGCGCATGAAAAGAATCGCTTTCATATATATAAGTTACGAAGTCGGTTTGCAGCTTTGCACGACGCCAAGGTATAATAAATCAAATTAATTTGCCGAGAAGTCGAAGTACTCGGGAAAGCTTCGCCGGGCGGGGTACGTGCGTCTTTTTAAACGAAATTCAATATTTGAAAAGCCTGCAGACCTGGCCCGCAAGGACGCGCGTACGCGTGCATCGTAAGCTCGTTCGCGAAACCGACGTTCCGCGTAACGGCACGCGGGCAAAATATGACTCGATAAAAAAGTACGGGTAATTCAATTTCGCTTTAACGAAAAGCGATCTTTTACACGCTTTTATACCCATCCTTCTCCCTAACCCCCCCTCCCCCGCTCCTTTCCGTATAATCGCGTATACTTGACGTAATTGCTACGACGGCGAACGCGGAGGTAACGGCGCTACGGATATAATAATCTACCCCGGAGATGTGTTGATTACATATACCGGAAAAGCCGGGACGGTGGTATGGCTCTCGCTTAAGAGGATCGGTCTTTATCAGCCTGAACGGAAAAAATGGGCTACGTGTTCTTTAGAGACGCGGGACGATCGAGGAGCGTAATGGTGATTGAGCCTATACTACGCTATAGGAAACATGTGTTTTCGATAATTAATCGCGAGCTTTGTCTTACGAGGCAAGCTTATGGCTTACTTTGATATAGAGTATAAAATAGCGTTGTAAGAGGACCTTGCATTATAAGAGCATTGTATATTGGATGATTAGATGTAGTGCCCTCGCATAACCATTAAAAGATATGCGAAGGAGAAATTCAAGTATCAATTATGTCCAACCGTATAATTATTCTGTTTTGCTAGAATTTTGTATAAAGCCATTAATATCGAATCATGTTTTCAAGCCAATTGATTTACAAATATAGCTATTCGATATTTGAATTTAATTTCAAACATTATTTTCAATCATTATACGGTTTTTATGATTAATCAATCATTAAATTTAATAAATACGTTTCTAAATAATGTATAAGGAAATACGAAAGACATATTTCCATTTATATAATATTTGTTTAACACGCATCCTATCTATCAAATAAATAATTTTCCATTATAGTATTTCTTTATCTATATTAATATAAATAATTGTATGCTTGATAATAGTCTTGATTCAATTGCTTACTACACATAAATTTAGAATACAATGCCTATAGATCGTTTCCGTCATTTTAATAGAATACTATTGAATGCTTTTATTCTTCTTTATGACTTCGCCCGATGTATATATATATATATATATATATATATATATATATATATATATATGTATGTATATATATTGCAGAAAAATATTATGTAACCAATATTTGGATTATATTCCAATGCAGATTGAAAATTTCGACAATGCTGCCTCTATTGTCTATTGATCGCGTTCGTTGGATTTCTGGTCGCTATAATTTTTCCTGCGATGACTCGCGAAATCTACGTGCGGATGTCTGTCAAAATTGATCCAGCACTCGTAATTCTCTAGCAGTACATTGGATACATTTATTATAAATTGTGAAAGTCTCGATTCATGATTTTCTGAATTTTGATTATATCTCAGCAAGTGATTTTGATCTGCGCAAGATGAATTGCCGCATGCATTAGTTTTAGGCATTGCATAAAAGTTCTTTGTATATATAAATGAATTGATAAAAAAAAAATAAATACAAATAAATAGTTCTGAAATTTATTCGCAAAAAAATTTTCAAAGACAATAACCGAACAAACTAAATTTTTACACAAAATTAGAGTTAAATGAAAAGAACCTTATCAAAATACGAACACAAATGATTTTCCAAAGCAGATATATCCTTTACATAAAAAAAAGTAGCTTATGCTACTCCACAATCCCAAAACTATATTTTATGAAAATTTCTGTGCAATCGGTTAATTAGATTTTGTGATACAAACAAATAAAAATTGCCACCTTATATTGTATTAAATAATAATATAGATAAATATGAAAAAAATTCGGACGAAATCAAGACATATTCAGTAAATTACAAAGTATTTCTATTTATGATTTGAAGTGAAATAAAATTAAAGGAGCTCCTATGATGAGCTTATCTTTACATTCCCGTAGGTAACAGTGAAATAGTATATATATATCATTTGTGAATATCTTAGGAATTAATTATATGACGTTGCACAAATGTTACACAAATGTTGCACTACCTCCTACTTTGTCTTTCAGAACCACTCGTACTCAACGCCACGACGAATAAAAAGTTCCTTAAAAAAAAAAAAAAAAATTACCTAGCAAGGACATTTGCCTCACGTAGACCTCAGTAATCAGTCTCGCGCGCCCACCTCCCTTTCTCGATCTCTTTTCCATCGTCCGTATCGAAAAATTCCCTAATTGAGATAATACGAGGAAATTGAAAGAGGGGCAACATTCGTAATCTCCGTGCCGTCATTACACGCGTCCCCGAGCTAGTCGCGCGCGCGCTCGCAGCGCAGCGCACCGCACGAAGGCAGTTTACGCTCTTTTTAGCTCTCCCTTTCGCCCGGGCAGCGCGCGCCGGCAGGTACCGATGCCGCAGGTCGTGCACGTACACGTGTCTACATATATATATATATATATATATATATATATATATATATATATATATATATATAAATATACAGCATCATCGGCGTCGTGGCGCGCGCCCAACGCAATTACCCAAGGGGCGCGCGAGTTCCTTCCACGGCTCTTGGCGATTCGAGCGCTTCGACCCCTGACCCCCTCTCCTCTTTCTCCGTTCAAAAGAAGGAGACGCGCACCGCGCCGTAATCGTCGGGCACTCTCCGACGTGAGCAATGCTTCGTGGCTATATATAGGTATAGTATATATTTCTGGTATATGGTTTATCGATACTGCAACACCGGCCACGCTTTGTCTCGTCGATTCTCCTACGCTTATATTTTTTTTTCTTTTGGGGGGGGGGGAGGGATATCGACGCTATTTTCTCCGACTCTCCGAGCGACGTCCTCTCGCGTTTCCGTTGCACTTTTAGCTGCTTTTATAGTTCGTCCGCGATAGGTTCGAACATTTTTCGATTTAGCAAAAAGTGTCAGAGGGGGTGAAAAATTTGCGAGCATGTATGCCGTTTCCTCTATATTCTCGGTTTTTTTATCGGGTGGAGATAAAATTGATTATTATAAAATGAATACAAACCGTTGTTCCGAATTCCTAAGTAAATTTGGTCAGATGATCTGAAAGATATTGTTTCTACATTCTTATTTACGAAAACTACCTTCAATTCTGACCAGGTTGTTATGTGCTCTCGCAATATGTACTCAAATTGCTCGAAGTATAAATAAGTTTACAAGATTGAAATCGCCAAAGCTATTCTTATACTGCATTCTTATTGAGAATAAACTCATTCGATTGTGTCCAGATAATTATGCAATATTTGTGTATAGCTATAATCGCTGTTACGGTAAATATACGCAATACTTATCATTTTAAACGAGATGAGCTTATCAGATTACGCTCAAAAGTTCACGAGCAACTTTCTGTTTTCGTTTGAATACATCATGTAGCAGTCAGAGAATTAATCCTATTATGGAATATTTCCATCTCAAATTCTTATTTTATGTACGGAGTCCTTATATAACTCTTATCGGAAGAGTATTCTAATTTCTACACGGGTTAATTCTTATTTCTGTAATTATAGACTAACCAGAAGTCTATAGCGTAACTATGAAACCAATATATTTCTGAAACTTCTTATTTCTTTTTCTTTTGTCACACTACAAAAATCATCATTCTACGTTGATCCACCATTAAAGCAGCAATCTGCGGCGAACTTTCTCCCCGTTTTATCCTCCAATCATAATATTTAACTTTTTTAATGGCTTCCTTGATTTACTTTTTATTTATAACCGGGGCAGTTTGTTCTGTTAATGCCCGACGGTCGGCCTCCATCAGCGCTCGCGGGCAATTGGCAAGATCACTCGGAGGCGGGGAGAGCTTTGTACTTGTTTCTCGTACGTATCGCGCATGGGTGGGTGGGCAGGGCCGAGCAATTTTCTTCATCCACTCTCGGATGTAATCGAGCGCGCGAGATCGGCAGGACCGTGGGGGATCGAGTGCAGCGCCCGCGCAGAAAACAACTCACCGGCTCGTACGGTACATCTCGCGAAGCGATTCTCGTTTAGACGGTGCATAATGCAAGGGGGACAAGTCGAAGCGGCCGGGGGTGGGGGACATTGCTGTAACTGGACTGCGAAGAAGAAATTTTGACAGAAACACTTACGATTCCATTCCTTATGAACGATATTGGTCGTTTCCTAAATTGAACTTTCCGGGGGCATTATTATTTTTCATTTTCCTTATTTAAAAGTCTGTATCAATGTCTCGTAACGGCGCGCAGAGTAATAATTGACAATGCTCTTCAATTGTATTTAAATCATAAAGCATAGGCAGTTAATGTAAAATAATTTCTTTTCTTTGATGATAATACAATGACTATTGTGTTATTTTTTGAATTTTTATAAATCGTTGCATTTGCGATTTTTACGGATAATTCCTTTTTTTTAATAAGATTTTATTGTACGAATTAATTCCTACTACATCGAGCGAGATATCGTTTCGAGTTCAAAGCTATATGATTTATGGATCTCGCGCGTTCGTTCGATCTCTGAAAAAAATAGCTCAAAATTAATACCTCTCCCTATGATCAATTGTTGGACGCTCTACCATCTTTAGGCGCGGGTGCTTTTTTTTCACGAAAATGATCATTATTCGAGTGTTAATGGTCGCCCATAATAAAGTCGATTAATTAAAAAGGACTGAGGGCGATATGAAGCCATAACAAAGCTAATTCGTACAGCATTAATAATGCATTCAACGCGGCCGGGGCGCGTGGGAAATTGCCCGGCGCGCAGCCTTGAAACTCGCATTATGCGAGAAACAGGAGCGGGGGAAGAGGATGGGGCAGGAGGAGGAGGTGGAGGAGGAGGAGAAGGAGGAGGGAGGTAAGGAGAGCAAAAGAAATGCGTATATAACGCAATAAGGGCGTGCGAGCGCGAGAGAGCCGCTGCCACGAGCCCCCTTTGTACATATAAGAAGCTCCCTCTTGCCTCTTGCTTATATCTGCGCGTGAGCGCAAAGTACCTGGCCGGCTCGGGCGCGCTCCTGTAACCCATTATATGCATCGACACGTAAGCCCCTCCATCGTGTATATGTATATATATATATATATATATATATATATATATATATATATATATATCATGCGCAACAAGCGGGCTATGAGAGATTTACCATTACAACTTTATGCATGCGAACGAGTGCTGAGTCCGCCTTACATAGATATATACCTATATATCCTTTGGCCGGAGTGATATTTTATGTTGCATGTGTAAGTTGGCTATATTCCGATTACTCTTCAGCTTCTCTTTCTGCATATATATATATATATATATATATATATATATATATATATATATATGTATATATATATATCTTTTTTTTTATTTTTTATACATCTTTTCTACGCTTTAACACACTTATATGATTTATTTTTAGAAGTTTCTACTATCGATAACAATGAATATTGGCAGAACTGTCTTTGAAATTTGTAGTTAATTTTAAGAACTCGGAGCATGAAATTGGCCTAATTTCTATATTTTCCTTTTTTCCTTCATTTATTTATAATGTTAGAATATATTTAAAAATTAATATACTGGACGCATACAAAATAGCTAATAAACACCTTTCTTTTCTTCTTTTATTATTTTAAATTATAAAATTACGAATCTTTGTTTTGTTACTATAAAGGAATTCTCCACGGTCGCTTAATAATGCATTTAAAGTTATGACATAATATGTTTGCCGATAGTTTTCGTGCCAGTAAATATGAGTCTGCGGTACATTTTATTGAATTCCGCATCCATAATCGACTAGGGCTAGTAAATAGTTTTTTTAAACTTCCAAAAAAATCTTTCTCCTCGTAAATTCATGTTTTATGCCGCATCGAACAAACTTTTTTTCCAATAAGCTATCTATTATTTAGTCCCTTTAACTGGGTGATGTTACAATGTGTCCAACCGAAGTTTAGTTAAATGCCTCTAAAAGCCAATACCGAGGGAAACTTCGCCTAAAAATAATATATTTACTGTTTTCTTTTATTATGTATACAATATAGATACGTTTTATCAATTGCAGCAATTTATTGAATACTATTGAAAAATTTTCAATCGATTTTTTTTCTCAAATTCAATAATAAGGTTGATAAAAACGTAATAAAAATACTTTCAAAGTTGCTTTCATGAAAAGATAATCTACATAGAATCCCATGGCAATATGAACAGAAAACTATGTCGCCGCGCCATCTATGTTTCGCTCTTTAAGCTGTCAAAGGCATTTATGGTTGCAAAGCGGTGCATTTGGGGGGAGGGGTGTACATTTGAGTATACATCCGCCAGCCCTTAGCGCAACGCTTTATAATCGGACATTAAGCGGCGAGCCGGCGATAAATACCGGCTACTCGTTTCTTGCGAGCGTGTAATTAGCCCGCGCCCCTGTTTATGGGAGCGCGGGGGAAGTAGACGGGCACGCGAAGTAGGAGCCAGGAGGCGGCGAACCGCTGAATATTTTCGCGAACGATAAAAAGAAACGGCGCGGAGGCCAACGCTGGGCGGGGAATAAGCGGCGCGCTTGCTCGCCGATGCCGACCGTAATCCACGGGGATTTTCCATTACTCGCGCTTGGGCGGAGGCTGGAAGGGGCGGGGGGGGGCGGGGAGAAGACGTTTTCGGAGAACGCAATATGTATTTATCGTCTAATGCAATAATATGTGTGGAAAAAGTTCTTAGCTGGCGCGCGGTGCTCAAGGAAATGTATAAAGTCGAGTTATAGCACACCGTGCATAAGCCTTTCCACGTATCGGCAGGCTGTTGTATCACTTATGGCTATCGCTCCAAAATATAGTAATGAAACGCGCATCGTGCCGCGCACTTTCATTATCCGCGTTGTGAATGTTTACGCGCCTTCCGGTATCGTCCGGCGCGTATCCGCTCCTTCTGTAATTTATATAACGACGAGTCGCAGTGTCCACGTGCGCGGTTGCCGTCGCCGTTCGCGAAAAACGACGGAACGCCGTCCCTCGAACGCGTTATTTCGTGTTACTGGTTTGCCGGGGCTTGGGCCATGGTCCTCGCGCCCTTGGCGTTCGCTCGAAGCTCGCGCCACGCGTGTATAAATGTCGTTCGGCTTTTTACCCGCTGGTGAAAAAAGAGGGGAAAAAAAACCGGAATTGCGTAAGAGCAGTTGGCCAATTATTTACATTTATACTTTTTATCCATCAAGAGCTCTTACCCGCTGATCTGAGAGAAATTTCGAAAAATGACACGCGCGCGCGTTGGCTATAAAACACGCTTTTTCTCCCTCTATCTTTCTCGACTGGCCTCGGGAATTACGACCGGCGGGGTCGTTAAAAGGAACTTCCTAGGAGTTGCGTAAGTCGCGGCTCATGACAAAAGGAGTAAACTGCGGCCGGCGAACTGCGGAGGAAGCGCGTGGCTCTCTCTCTCTCCTCTCTCTCTCTCTCTCTCTCTCTCTCTCTCTCTCTCTCTCTCTCTCTCTCTCTCTCTCTTTCTCACTCACTCGGAAAGGTGCCGCATTGTTAGAAAGGCGGTTCAAAATACCATCCGTATATATCATCTCTCTTGTAAAATTCTCAATGATATTTCTGTTATAAATAGCGACTACATATTTAATGTATGCACCTGACAAATCTGACATCTTTAGATTTCTTTTACAGTGCATATCATATATATGCTTAGTTTTGATTATATTTGTATTTAGAACTGAAGTTTATTTTCCCCCCGGCACCTTGCCCCTCACATAATCACATACATACCAAGTATAGTGATCTATCTCCATCAACAGTTTCGTACACTAATATTCCATGCAAAGACTTAATATATTTTTAAATGCCAATGAATAAAATACCTTCAATGATGTATTCTGTTGGTTTGATGTATCATAATCAAAGGATCTCTGTAATAATGACGTATTATTTTTATAAGTGAGGTATATTTTCTTTATCTAAGTTAGCATAGAAATTTGGATCGTAGTCCGCTCGCTGTATACTCATAGCTATTTGCCGCAACTGATATGCGTGAATAAGCACGAAACATTCAGATTTATAAATAATCCATTGGCAGGTTTCACTATAAGTAGTTTGTCCAGCTTCTTTTATTTTTCACACTTACAGTTTTTCTCGAAAGGAACAATTACATGTACGTTTTATCAGGAATATAATACGTTACTTGGCTTTCAATTCTCAGCCGTATTATCTAGTTAGTTATGTCAAGTCATCTAAGTTTCCATTATGGTTTTGTTATCGAGCACTAAATTAATGGTAATTAAGCGTAAAGTTAAAATCATTCGCTACATTGATTATCACGAATACCGACGGTAAATAAAATCTGCCTCCGTATCCTTGATAATATAATTTAAAAATTGTAACAATTAAATAAACTCTTACCTTTGACTGTCAAGTTTAATGAATTATCATTAAACTTGTAATCTAAATAGAGTTTTAAATACATAGACAGTCAAAGGTAAGAGTTATTTTTTTTTTTTTTTTTTTTTACGTAAAGACGTAAAAGAAGATATATTTGGAAGGAAAAATATGGGCACCTAAAATATACTTATTTTTGGGAGCTGCTTCTGTGGACGCCCTGATGTTCTGCATGTCGAGGTATTAAATCGAAATACACTTTGAACAACGCTCTGTCCAATGCAACAACTTGAAATCGAACTGTCGTGCACGCAAAATTTACTCTTAGCATATTAACTTGTACGATAATATAAATAACAGTACGTTCCAGGCAAGTCTAAACCTGATGGAGACAGTGCGTGAAAAATCCGTAATTATGCATAAAACTTACAGTATAATTAGTCTTCATGATTTGTAGGTAGAGATTTTACAGGTAACGACAACTTTACCTGAACACGGCAAAATTACGGACTGCTTCAAGAAGCTTCGTCACAATATCTATCGTTTCAGTGGCGTAGACAACTTCGCCTTGCGGGCCTCCTCTCTCATCACCACTGATGCGCTTCCTTATCAGAGTGACTAGACGCGTCTCTGCCTTCTTGCACAGTTGCCGTCTCCTCATCTTTTTCGGGTATCCTAGAACCGGCGCAAATTTAAAAGACGGAACTTGTCCCGGTGAACGAAAGTATTACCTACCAATACCGACCAACTGCTGTTCACATTATGTAAAACTTTATTTTTTTATCCTGCTCAAACTTTGTAAATGTAGCATTATAGTATTGTAAATGTGCCGATTATAGCTTGTCATTAACTGAAATATATCGCGCTCTTGGTTTTTATTCCATTAAAGTCGAAGTATGCACAGACATTTTTCAAAAATCGCTTTCACGTAAGCATATTACTGAACTGAAAGAAAAAAAAATCTTTAAATATCAAGGACACTAACTGTGAACCACGTAGAAAAAATTAAAATCAAAAATAGAAATTGACTCGAGTAAAATTTTTACTTTTTTTTTAGTCTCAGAGGTTCTTTTCAACGGCCGAAAAAGTTTTGAGATTAACCTTGTGACCGATTACCGGTAGATTCGCGCGAATCACAACCGTTCGCAGCATAGTTACGCTTTCTTCATTTTTGTCTTTGCCTACACCAAATAACAGGGTTAGTTTAGTTAGATAACACGTTAGTTTGCCTATCGGATAGTTCAGCCATTGCCGAATCACTTTGACGGCAATTTTGTTTATTAGTGATTCGACTTATTTCCATTTCGTTATGTCTAAATATCTTTTGTTATCTACGTTACATCAGTTATATAAGTACGAGAGCCACAAGGAAATAAGTATCGAATCCTCCAGAGAAATCGACATCTATATATAGGAATGTTTAAGTCAAAGTTATGAAAAAAAAAGTGTAATTGGCCCAGGATTAAAACATTATCAATATACACTTTATAGTCTGAAATAAAAAAATATTCGGTTCTGTAATGCGTTTAGTTTATTGAAAGAATTTGAGCATTTATAGGTTTGATGGAGGGGATGTTCACCCCTCTGGATCCAAAACTGGACTGTAAAAGGAACATTACAAAAGTTTCTACAAATTCAGTTGCGCCTTCCTAGACGAGGTGAACATTTTTGTCTCTCAACTGTTTCAACGAACTTGATGTAAATATATATATATATATATATATATATATATATATATATATTTACACATATCTTACAATTGGCTTCTCGCCAGTTAAAAAACTTATTTCTGCGTTTCGAATTTCCACGCGAATAACTTAACGCACAGCGCCGGAGGCTCGTATTTACAGATAGCATTGGTTCGTTGCATAAAGTCGAGTATTTAAAATCGGTGCGTGCTGGGCCGAGCGCCCGGGGATAATTATCCGGGCTTGCGTTTTTTGCCCGCCGGGTCATCCTCGCGCGCATAAATGGCTCGGCCGTAAACGAGGTCGCGGGGCCTCTCACGAAAATTATGATTCTGCCGCTCGCCGCATTACGTACGAGCGGGCTTAAGCGCGTGGGACAGCTGCCGTCGCTTGACCGCCGAATCACGATGTGGTCGTAATACGTATAATAAGCCGGCCGATATAAGTCGAGAAGCTCGTGAGCGAAATATTCGGCGGCACTGGTTCGCTGCGCGGCGCACCAGCGATCGCTTACCTTCGCAATTTTCGTCTCTGTCTGCCTGTCTCCCTCCCCCCACCCCGTCATTCTGACTTCTTCCAATCGCGCGCGCGCGTGTGTACATGCATCCACGTCCTTACGAAATTTCCAACGGTAACAGCGCTTTGCTCGCCCCTCTGCGTATCCGCACGTGCGCACGTATGGTATATTACACCTCGAGCGGGTGGCCAGGAAAGGAGGATTTACTTTACGCTGGAAGGAGGACGGGGCGAGGAGCCGTGCTCATCCCCCCCCCCCCGTGCTATATTAAGCAGCGATCCTCGTCACGCGCGTGCGGCCGCGTCGCGCGAACCCAGTGTAAGGTCGGGAAGCCCGTTTTCGTGCTCCGGCCAGGCACGTTATTGGGGATTTCATAATTTCAGCCTCGATTTAATTATTACCGCGTGCGCGATTAGTTCTGAATTGAACTGTAAATTATGTGAGTGTAATTTAAAAGAAATAACTTCCTTCTTAAAACTCCATATTTTTCAATAAACCTTCATAAATCACGATGTGTATTTAAATCCAAACATTCTCATTGAAATTGTAGTAATGCTACCTGTTGCTACTCGAATGGGTGTGAAATCATTGAAAAAATTGATAACGTGGCTGAAAAGAATTACGAATGGAGATAGGCATATAGAGCTTCGTTATTAAATATATACTTACATACCGATAGAAAACTTGACTCTAAATAAATACTTCATTATGAAGGTTTGCGAGAATGGGTTTCAAACATCGATTGGACTTGCAGCTATGAAGAAAAAATACATCCTGTAAGAATTTGAAAAGATAATTCAACAAATAGTTGAACGTATACTTCAACCCTGTGAAAAAACTTAGATCACTCGCAAAAGAGAAAAACCGACTTATTGGTTCATGGAGTTAAGGTCCCTGTAATAGTCTGACTTCCTCCGTCGTTAGAATGATCTATCAGACAACGACTTCGACTATATCTGCGAAATCTAGTGGTTTGCGCATAGACAATGCAATCATATTTGCTTCTCTCTATTTGTTCAATTACTTTGTTCTTTTGAGTTTTTCATCTTTTTCAGATGTACTCATGTTTTTATTTTGTAATTGAAAATGGAAAAATATACTTTCCGCGATACACTGTCTGTAGTTTAGCAGCCTCAGAGCTTTCATATGTCATTGCATGGATGGTCTCGCGTAAAAGGACGCCGTGCCTCTACCAATAAAATTCTGATTTAGAACATATACATAAATATATTTTAAAAAAATTTTCAGTTACACAAAAATAGATAAGTAACTGATTTAAGAACTCACATTAAAATGCGTATATCTAACAATTGCAATGATAATTTCATTCGACAATAACATTCTAGAAAAAGTTACAACAAGGGAAAATAAACAAGGTTGCTCCAATACTTATAAATAATATTTAAAAATTCAGAATGAATTGATTAGTACTTCAAGAATAAAAAGGTTATTTAAATATTTTCAATATGTATTGTTGATTTACAGCTGACCAACTGTGTAAACAAACAAATAAAACACACTTACATGAGTTTTCTTCTTTCTTCCGTGGTTTATCCGCTCGATATTAAAATATAATGATTAGATTTTCATTTCTTATTCCCTTTCATTTCGTTCGATTAAAGTTTATATTACTTTTGTTTTCTTAATTGATAAGAAAAAATTACAAAATTACAAAAAAGGCAAAATTGATATTCTTGTAGGTTATAATAATGCTTCAATCATAATGTTATACAATCAGATGCTTATATTCTAGTTATAAATAGATAATCACTATATGTAAGAATGACAAACTTCGTGAAAACAAATATGGTCAATTCGAATTATTAAGTAATGAGGACATAGAATAATATCAAATTATTTTTTATTGTAAAAAACAGCATAATTTAAAATACATTAAAATAAATGTATGTATATTCTAATCGTACAGAACTATTTAATATATCTGAATTACAAATAATTGAAGCCATATTTTGGTAATGGTTCTAAAAGGTTAAGACCTGTTTTTTTCAAAATCCATGGATAAAATGCTGCAACTTTAGTATAAACCCCAACAGATCCCTTGACACATTTTGGCGTACCAGTAATAATAGCAACTAATCTGTTATGAATGACGCCAGGTCCACCCAGATCCAACTTACATGCATCACTCTCGATATTCGATGCACAGAATAGGTGAGGACGACCAGTAGCTGCTGGACAATTACTCTTATCTAATACCGTGACTGTGGTTTGTTGTAAGAAAAATGATGCTTCTCGTGGAGAAATCTAAAATATTTAAATTTATGCATAAGATATATATAAAAAAGTGATATTTTATGTTTAAATTAATTAATTGTTCATTATTACAATCATTTAAGTAGAATTTACAAATGCAATAAAAATTTATTCGTAAGAAATATTTTTTATTAACAAGAAAAATACTTCAAGTGACAGTGCTGAAACAAAAATTAAACGTTTCATACGGACTATATTTCATAGATTTAGAGTGTTGATTTGGATGCAAGTAACGTTAACACCTAATCTCGTACTATATTAATCCCCAAACTTAAAGAGGTTATTTCGGGGTAATACTATCAATAAAAACGATTTTATCGAATATATTATCTCCATTAAACAAAATAAAGTTTTAATTCAATTAATTGGTTTATGACATCTCTAAATGCTGCTTTCCTACCGTAAATAGTCCAATTGACAAAAAATACTGTGAAAAAATAAAAACCTTTATATGAAGTATGCGTTAATTACATTTCAAAGAAATGTGAATATTAAGACTATTGAAACCTTATTTTCTTGCCCATTAGTATCTTTATAAATTTAATTAAAAAATCTTGTTTTCGGCTTTCGCGAAATATATATATATATATATATATATATATATATATATATATATATATACTTTTCTGTTTCTGAACGCGAACAAATGCATAAAACAGAATGAAGTTTTTTCAACTGCATTAAATCCAAACTACTTTTAAGTTCCTACTGACCATTGAGAGTAAAAAAACCTATTAATGAAGTATTTTGTTGCAAAGACCGCCGTCTTGAATAGATTTATATGAAATAACCTGAAGAGCGCGAGATCAATAACAAAAAGGATAAGCCATGGTAACTAAGCTAAAAACAGGATTACATGAATTAAAAGAATCAGCCAATATGTGCAATAAAAAATTGAATTCTATTTACAAAAACGAGAATTTCCCACATGATAGTGCTAATACCTGCTAATATATTAAACCGGATAAAGGTGATGTTTTTCTTTATATTCGTATATGTAGATGATGTTCTAATAGCCACAAAGAAGAATTCCATAATTCATAGCACAGCAGTTTATTCATAACTGAATTTAGAATTAGTTAAGTTTTTGCTCTTTTAAAATGTTCTAAAATAATAGTTTGCGGAAATCATTATTTCTTAGTTTTCATTTGAAAAAAAGTGCAGCAGAATCGCATAGATTGTTTGACGAGACATATGATGATCATGATCTCTCAGAAGCAACGTGCAAAAGTTGGTTTCAACAATGTAGAAATAATAATTTTGATGTAGGAAAGGAAGAACGTGAAAGTTCATCAAAACAATTTTGAAGATGACGAAATGCAAATACTATTGGATGAAGATGACGCCTGGTTGTAACTAATAGTTAATAAGTGACTCTTGTAAAATGATATAAAATTAGAAGTTAGACATAACTGCAATTATCGTAACAAAGAAACAAAGTATTTATAATAGAAGAAATTTGCAAACGGTTTGGTTGAAAGAATACAAAGATATTGCACACTCCACTAGATACTAGGTATATGCAAATGATAGAAAGTTTACTCTATACCAAAAACAAGGACACTATCAACAGTTGATTGAATCGTTTTTGCATCATACCAGTAATATAATATCAAGCGTTAAAGCTAGTGCCACAATAATGAGTCATTTAATCTGATAAATTCTGAATACTGTCCTTCACAGAAAATGGTCGCTCCTATATAGATTGAACCATTAAACAGCTCCAACCTACAGTATATTCCGATAAACTAGTGAACGAAACCATCTTCTAAACTAGATATTACTGTTCAGAAGGAATCTTGTTATATAACGATAATATATAGTACTATAGCATAGAACTGCTATTAGGAAGTAGTGCTGTGAAAATGCTATTGTGGGAACGATATACATATATACAGACAAATAGAATACAAATCTGGCAGCGGATTATTAGGCAGGTAAAAAGGACTGGTACCTGACACCAGACTTAATTCCACCCGATCTGTAACCGTTGCTCGGAGCAGTGAAGATCTATGAGTATTCTTCACTTCGTGCGGAACCGTTGAGCAGCGAACATTAGCAACACAACTTGTATTATTATTTTACTTTATGCATATTCCATTACGTATGTGCAAAATATTGTTCATTGCCTTTACATTGATGAGTTTATCATTAGTGCTTCCTGAGTTCGTGTAAAGTAAACAATTGTAATTATTTAAATAAAGAATATTATATAATCTTACATAGATGTTGTTTTCTTATTTCGTAACAAGAAATAGTATCGACGACATGATGAAAACACAAGTCATTGCCGAGCGAAGCAGTAGATTGGAATGCACATAAGGCCCGAAACGAAGCGTGTATTATTAACATTGAGAAAGTCAGTGTTTCAGTACAGACCTATATTTTGTCGTATTTCACTTATTTGACTGTATTTACTTATCATTTATTTGTTTACTGAATAATCGTTGTATTTGCCTTAGTTAGATAAAATTTCTTTCAAAAAAAGTATAAAACTTTATGGTTTTATCAACTACTTTTAAACTGATTAAAAAGAATTGGAGGATATAAGAAAACTATGAATTATATTAGTAATGCAAAAGCTGAAACTTACGTCTGTTTCTCCAAAACCAGTAATTGTCATTTTTCTTCCAGCAGCTGGACCATCGTCTGATTGTACTATAGGAATTCTATTCTGTATTTCACTAAATGTTATTGTTAGGTCTAGCTGTAATAATAAGTTCATTATTTCTACATTATTTTTTAATGGACTAGATAAATCTTTTACAGGGATAAACCAATATGTCGAGCATTTCGACCATCGAAAATTTCGTACAGATTTTCTTATAAATTTCCTCTGACAAATTTGTCTTATGGGAATCAAACTCCAAGCACGGAACCGATAAAGATAATATAATATTGGTATTTTATTTTCTAAAGAATCCATAGTTTTTTTCCTTTGTACAAATTATTTTTTCATGTGATCTCTATATTATAGAATCAAGAAAACTGAATGCATTATTTTATTTGTATTATAAATTGTAATCTCAGTCATAATGTTATGCTTGCGAAGATTACTTTTGTGAATTTCATAATGCAGTTGAGTTTACACAGAGACTTATGTATAATAAATACGAAATATTCGCGAGACTTGAGCAACAACTATATCGCAGAATCGTTTCACGGGCGCCAATGCATTAAATAATTTTAAATAAATCACAAGATAAAATTATCGTTGAATTTTTTACAAGCACATTTTTCATAATTCACGTCACTGATGATTTCTGACATTTTCGTCAATAGCGACGATAAGACGACAGAAGCTGATAAAGAAAGACGAGCCAAAAAGTTCCGGGCACGCGTCAAATGCTGCCTCGTAAGCAGCGCGACCTCGAACGCGACTTGCCCGCTGCGCGCATAAATCATGTGCATTCGACATACATACATATATACATACTTACTTACACACACGTACATATATATATATATATATATATATATATATGAATATGTATAGAATGAGGATAGGTTGAACGCGATACAATCGAAAACACGATCGCTGACAAACTCGCCTGATGCGAGAAGTAAACTCCGATCGGTATGTATGGAGTTGCCTTTGGTCATTTATAACGGCGAAACGCTCCGGTCATATGTTTCTTTCTACATATCGCTTTAAGCGATTAATAAATTATCGAGAGGCCAGGTCACATTTGCGATATAGTAAGTCAATGTCGTAGCGAATTACGCCATCATTAATTTAACCTATGAAAATCGTCTTTAATTTTTTTCGAAGCTCTGGTATCGATGAGTTCACGCGGCAGCGACATTCACACCATAGGTCGTACCGGCAATATAATTTATAATTTATATTACAAATACTATAATTTGTAATATAAATAAAACTCCAATGAGAATTAAAAAAATATTTTAGTTCAGTAAATTGTTCAATAATAATTATACAATAATGAATTACATACCCAAATCAAAACAAGATTTGTTTCAACATCAGAATTAGGATAGTCGTCGCTATACTTTTGAATATGGTCTACTGAAAGAAAGGAATCCGGGTCAACAGTTCTAGATTCTATTCCAGTACTTACCTTTATATATTCAATTACATCATACTTATCTCTAAATTATAAAAATTTTAATTCTTTGTTAGTTATCTGGTTAATAGTTTTCAAACAGACACGACTACTTACATAAAGCATTTTTCTGCTGATATTAGCAAAGGTTTGGCAACAATAGCTGCGCCACAGAAGAAATCTTCAAAATAATATAAGCTGGCCTGAAATATTAAGAATTATTGTAACTTGAAAGTAATATGATTGCGCAAAACACTATAAATTCTTATTTTACATGGTGTGCTACATTCTTGATGTCTGACGTGATTCCTCCAACAATTTTCTCTTTACTTGATGTATTTATATCTGAAACCGACTACGTATATATGTAAATGTTGAAAGACCACATTTAAGATATTTAAAGTTAAGATTGCTTTACCAGTATAAAATGAACTGACGTAAGTAATACACAGCAGGAAGCACAAGAGTTTCATAGTTACAGTATGCGGTGTTTCTAGAAGACAACTAACAAATTAATGCTTAATTGCTTTATATATGATATTTCTAGTATTGAATATATTCTGTGTAAATATTTTTTGGCCAAATGAGTCAGCACTAGGAATTGGAATAGAGTTGAGTGAACTAAATCGAATGTAATAATTCAGTCAAATTTTGAATAGCTAAAAATTGGATATGAAGTGTGTGGGATTCAGCCTTGCTTAATCATAAATTATTTTTATATTGCTAAGAGTGAACTCGAAGCGATAAGTATCATAATATAACTGAAATATAAGTAAATGAATTTTTTAAAAAATCCACATGAATTCTACAAAAATTTTGTTAATAAAAAAACCATAGTTTATCTAACAGTGATTTTTCTCTTAAATATTAAAAATGAAATTACATTGAGAACCTATGAGTTTAGCTATTTACTCAAGAAGAATATAATGAATATTTGGTATACTGTAATGTCATTAACAGAACAAGAGTAGAAAATCTTCAGCTGCAATTTTATTGTTAAAGATTGAAAATAAAATAATTTTATTTACTACAAAGAAGGTATATTTATTAAAATTATTTAATTTAATTATTTAATTTTTATTTGAGTTTATTTCGTTTCGTTTTAAAAACTGTTAACTCAACTTCCGCAAGGTTATTATATATATATATATATATATATATATATATATATATATATATATATATATATATACATATATGAATTCTTTAATTGCTGTGGCCTGTACCATTTTTTATTTATATCAGTACGCATTGGTTTCAATTTTGATAAATTATTTATAACATACATGTCTGTACTGGGTATAATAATGGGAATTATTTTTTTTGTATTATATATATGTCAAGCTATGATTCATGTAATTTTGAAAGCACTTTTAAAGACTGTACCACCAAACGCATTAAAACACAATACGATTATCTATTTACAATAAATTCATAAGTAGTATGTATTATTTTTCTTATTTAATTATCTGTATGATAGTCAGATTAGAAAATTAAATCTTATAAAGAAACTTTCTCAAATTCAGAATTTCACGACGAAAACCATATATAAAGTATATAATAATATAAAAATCATGGTATACGAAAAAATTTTGTGTTTCTAAAAATTTGTACTTCTAGCTAAAATAATTTTATTATGTTCTGTTTTTTCTTACTGCAAAGCTCTCTTTGCTCGAAGAAATTATAAAGTTACAAGTGCTTGTACAGCGCTTTACACTAAATCATCTGAACGAAAAGATAGATCTCTAATGTATCGACATGTATGACTTGGTCTGATTAAGAAGCTCTAATCGCACATCATTTATTGTCTTTTTCACGATAATTATTTATTTCAGCGTATAAGTGGATTGAACATAAAAATTTATTTCAATAAAAATTACAACATTTATTCGAAAAATTTTTCAAAATTGTGCATGAACCATGATTTATAGGATTTTTTTATCATTTTCACAATCAATTTCTTTATTTCGAAAATATTCCTCATAGTATGACATTCTCTTTATGTTAGATGAGCAACAAACATATAATCCAGATGATTAAAACCAGTAGACGTTTTCTTTTCGTCAATAGAAATAACTAAAAAATTTTTTTTTACAAGTTTGAGTGTCTGACGTTGCTACATCCAGATAAAGTGTCGCAACGGCGGGTCACTACGTTTGAAAGTATATTTAAATGAATCATTCGAACTAATTTTTGTCCCAGCGTAAATTTGAGACCAAAAATGTCGCGGACTCTATGTATTTGTTTTCCGGAATGTTTCGAACCACTTCGGGATTCACCTTCTCAGAGATTATTTATAATTATTTTTTTGCAGTAGTTTTTATATTTCAGATTCTACGGGTGCGAATATAAAGCTGCACAGTCTCATTGTCATTATAACAATAATTATATTCTGTTAGAAAAACTGTAAGGACGATAAAAATAAGTGTAGTTTCGTATGTAGAAGTATATATATATATATATATATATATATATATATATATATATAGATATAATAATATATAGATATAATATATAATAGAATATAAAAATATTCTAGCCTGAAATTATAATAATGTAGTACCATCATATCATCATACTAATTTATAAAAACGCGTGTTTATTTCAACATGTTAAATAAAAAGACTACTGAACTGATTGCTATGAAATTCATAATAAATATTTTATATCATCTTTCAAAGGTTCTAGGGTATATTTTTTTAAAATTTAACAAAAAAGATGACGAAATAACAAGAATTCCGAAAGTATGTTTATATATCGCCCCTTCCATATAACAAGGGGCTATCTGATCGTGCGCTTCCAAAACAAAAGATGCTATTTCGCAGGGCATTCTGTTTTACTTCAATTCCAATTAATGAAATATTCGCTAAATATTTGCGTTATATAATTTAAAATAAGAAAATATACGTTATATATATATATATATATATATATATATATATATATATATGTTCGTACTATTTTTTCTAAGTTTAAAAGGAGAATATATAAAAAAGGTGAATAAATATTTTAATATATTTCAATATATTGACAAATGTAAAGTTAACGTTTGTTAAAAGCATTAAAAACCTCCCTTTGAAGAAGAGAGGAAAAAAGCCAAATTCGGATTAATAAAAATATATATCCACATACATTCTAAAGAACTTATAAAATTCAAATGATAGATCATTCGCTCAATAAAATACGTTAGCCAATTATAGTTTTGAAGTCGAGCGTGAACAATAAATCTTCCATACGACTTTTAGCGGGTAATAATATAATTTGACGACTTATACGGGGAGTTGCGTGTTCGGATGTTAGTATACGATGCTTCCGAGACACATGGACATCATTTTCTATCGCCCCAACGTGAAAATACAATATATGCCCGGAGAACCCGTATTTATGTAAAAATAAATCGTTTCAATTATTATATCGGGCGAAGCCGAGACGAGGGATGCTAGAATCTTTATAATGGAATCAAGCAGTAATAATATTCTAAATATAAAATGGATAATTACCATAGGTAGGAGTACTAAACTTCGTAAGAACATATATCGTGAATATAAATAATGAATTATAATTTATTAATAATGAGAAGATTAAATAATGTAAAATTAATTTTTAATTTAAAAAACAGAATAATTTAAAATACATTAAAATAAATGTAAAAAGCAGCGGCCGTATTCAATAAGTCTGTGAAAATCTTATAGCATTATTTAAGATATCTGATATTAGTAATTTTTGTATCCAAATTTTGGTAGTGGTTCTAAAAGGTTAAGGCCTGATTTTTTCAAAATCCATTTATAAAATGCAGCAACTTTAGTATAAACCCCAACAGATCCCTTGACACATTTTGGCGTACCAGTAACAATAGCAACTAATCTGTCATAAATGACGCCAGGTCCACCCAGATCCAACTTACATACATCACTCTCGGGATTCGATGCACAGAATAGGTGAGGACGACCATTAGCTGCTGGACAATTACTCTTATCTAATACCTTCACTGTGGTTTGTTGTAAGATGAATGATGTTTCTTCTTGAGAAATCTAAAACATTTAAATTTATGCATAAGATATATATAAAAAAGTGATATTTTATGTTTAAATTAATCAATATATCACGTCCTAAATTGAAGAAGAATATATTATTTACAATAAACAAAAAAAGAAGGTCTTAATTTTTTAATTTGATTTATTATTTCTTTAAAAATTGGAGAGAAAGGATATGGAAAGATAAAGAGTTTTTATCTAATATTACTTGGTGAGCTAATTGTCGATAAACATTCTAGTGAGCTTTAGGAAAATAATATTCAAATGCTGATCAATATTTGTATAGACAAGGTTTGTTTCAAAAGTTCTCAGACTTATCAAAAAAGACAAGAATAAATTATTTTTGCAAAATTTATTTATTTGCTTCAAAGAAATACCTTTTTGCGAGAATACAAACTTTAGCGCGTTTGAACGGCATGTGAAATACTTTTTTAAGTCGTTGATGGAAATAATCTTCAAAATAGCGGTCGTTGCTTTTCGGATGTTCCCGACGTCCCTATAACGCTTTCTTTTCCTTGCCAAATACAATTTGGCGCATAAGTACAAGTCACAAGGCGCTATATCAAGTGAATTCGACGAGTAATTAACCGTCAAAATGCCGTTGTTCATTAAAAAATCAATCACCAATGTTTATTGATGGGACGGTGCATTATGATGCAACAAACGCCAACTTCCACTTTCACAATATTCTGACCGAACACATAGAATTAATCGTTTTGTCGGATGGAATGAATTACTGCTGAATAATGCCTTGGAAATCATAGAAAACGATGAGCTTTGTTTTGATTTTTGATTTTTTCAAGCGTGATTTTTTCGGGTTTGGCTCATCGGGGGCTTGGTATTCGGCACTTTGACGTAAGGCTTTTTGAGCCTCGGTCAATTTGTTGGAAGAAAGCACGAACAAACATTTCGAAAGTCCAAATGCTGGTTCAAAATGCAATGAATCAAAAGATGCTGATAAATTTCATTCCACTTTTATGTAAACACCGACGATTTCGGCTCATTTTTGATAAAATGACATGATAAAGTGACGTGATAAAATGAGGTGTTCTCTGTCGTCTTTAAAACGCTCAATCACTCATTTTTTATTGCGTAACACAAACAATCACTACCATAAAATTGATGCATCATTTGGCGTATTCCGGTAAAAGTTTTACTCGGTTTAAAACAAAACTTGATGTTAGCTCTTTGCTCAATGTTGATTCTGTGACCAACAAACAAAACAGCCTGTCACTTGAGACAAAATAACTTTTATTCATCCACATGTCATAAAATTTCGGCAGAATATATATTGAAAACGTGTATTTTGAACGCGCATGATACAAACAGATGGTGCCATTGGTTGAACCCCTATTTAAAAACTCTAGGAACTTACTTTTGAAATAGACCTTGTATATATATATATATATATATATATATATATATATATATATATATATATATATCAGGTGTCCCGGTATAAAGTGAGAATCAAGATACAAATGTATCGATAGGAAACATTTGTTGTGATCGAGCATTTTTTTTTTGTTTCTATGATAATACATAAGAATATTTAGCATACCTCAAGTCATTGAACAAACAACATCATCTTTCTTCATCATGTTAAGAATGTCGAATTTTGTACTAGAAAGTTATAGTTCGCGTCAATCATTAATTCTTAGTTTTTATTTGAAAAAAAGTGCAGCAGAGTCGCATAGATTGCTTGACGAGGCATATGATGATCATGATCTCTCAGAAGCAACGTGCAAAAGTTGGTTTCAACAATGTAGAAATAATAATTTTGATATAGGAAAGGAAGAACGTGGAAGTCCATCCCAAAATTTTGAAGATGATGAAATGCAAACACTATTGGATGAAGATGACGCCTTGTTGTAACTAATAGTTAATAAGTGACTCTTGTAAAATGATATAAAATTAGAAGTTAGACATAACTGCAATTATCGTAACAAAGAAACAAAGTATTTATAATAGAAGAAATTTGCAAACGGTTTGGTTGAAAGAATACAAAGATATTGCACACTCCACTAGATACTAGGTATATGCAAATGGTTGAAGTTTAGTTTACACCAAAAACAAGGACACTATTAACAGTTGATTGAAACGTTTTTGTATCATGATAAAAAATATTATATAAACTTAAATAAACATTGTTTTCTTATTTCATAACAAGAAGTAGTATCGAAGGCATGGCGAAAGCACAAGTCACTGCCGAACGAAGCAGTAGTATCGGAATGAACATAAGGCTCGAAACGAAGCGTGTATTATTAACATCGAGTAAGTCAGTGCTTCAGTTCAGACCTATATTTTGTCGTATTTCATTCATTGTTTTGTATTGTAACTGTATATAAACTTTGTTTTATTTAGATAAAATTTGTTTCCAATAAATTATATAACTTTATGGTGTTCTCAACTACTTTCAATCTGATTAAAAGAATTGAAGAATATAAGAAAACTATAAATTTTATTTATATTGCAAAAGCTGAAACTTACGTCTGTTTGGCCAAAACCAGTAATTGTCATTTCTTTTCCAGGTGATGGATCTTTGGGAGATTCTGTTATAGGAAATCCATATTGTACGTCATTAAATTTAATAGTTAAATCTAGCTGTAAAAATAAGTTTATTATTCAATTATTATTTGTAGTGGACTATATGATCGTTTTGTTGAGATGGACCAATATGTCAGGCATTTTAATCCTCGAAAAATTTCGCAGAGAATATTCTGTAAAATGAGATTGTTTGACATTTATAATACAAAAAATGGACATTATGTAAGAGTTATGTTAATAGTGGCAAAATTATTGTTCTACCATATGTTAGAGGATTGTCGGAAAGAATTAAAAGAAATTTTAGAAAATAGAACATACGAATAGTTTAAGTAAGTTGCAAGGATAAAGATCATTATGTGTAAAATCTGGACTTATTTACAAAATTAATTGTATGAATTGTAATGAATGCTATATTGGACAAACAAGTAGATATTTAAAAAAGAAAATTTATGAACATAAATATAGTTAACGTAGTTCACATATTACTTCTGGTTTAAAAGAACATTGTTTGAAATTTTTACATTCTTTTGACTTTGTGAACGTGGATATTTTGGAATATTATATTAATAATAAGGACAAAAGGGAGAGTCTTGAAAGTGTTCACATTTCAAGGAATCGAAATAATGTGAATGAAATGTTAGAATCAAGTAACATTTATCATTCTTTATTAAATTGATTGGTTTTGAACATTTTGTGTAGAAGGGGGATTGTATATTTAAATTACTAACATGTTTAGTTTGGTGGAGATAGGGGTCTATAAAAATTAGAATATAACATAAGGTTTAGTTTAGTCCCTGAAGAGGAGCCGTAGCGAACCTATCTTATGTGTGCCTACCTCAACCTATCTTCAATTGGGTCAAGGTGGCGGGGAGAGTCAGATTGCACTTTACTAATAAAGAATTTTTTTCAGCTAACATATTTTTATTTCAGACAAGTCTACGGAAGTGATTTTAAACAAGGACAGTCTGACTGTTATGATAATTTTTAATTAATTATATCATGATATGTATTAGTATTGATATTATATATATTGATATTATTATGTATTAATTTTAATTTTATTTCATTGGACTGTAAGACGAACAGAAATATTTAGTAATTTATCTAAATACACTCGACAGAAGCACAATTAAACTACCCAATTTATTAATTGCTCTGTACTATATAATAAAACACCGCTGATAATTGAAAAAAGATTTTGGATGAGAATATTTTTCAATAATAATTATACAATATTGAATTACATACCCAAATTAAAACAAGATTTGTTTCAACATCAGAAAAACGATAGGTGTCGCTATACTTTTCAATACGCTTTACTGGACGCATGCAATCGGAGAATTCGCAACTCCTTCTGTCGACTCCAGTTTGTACCTTTACACTATTGCTTATATCATACTTATTTCTGAATTTTAAAATTTATAATTGTATATTAGTTGTCAGGTTAAGAAATATGAAACATAAAAGGCTACTCACATAAAGCATTTTTCTGCTGATAATAGCAAATCTGCGGCCAGAATAGCTGCACCACAGAACAGCTGTCCCAAATAATATAAACTAGCCTGAAAGATTAAGAATCATTGTAAACAATTCAATACTGTACAATAGTATGTTTTGAATAAATATTATTGATTTCTATTTTACATGATTTGCTACTTTCTTGATGTCTGACGGGAGTCCTCCAAGAATTTTCTCTTTACTTGATGTATTTATATCTGAAACCGACTACGTGTATATGTAAATGTTGAAAGACCACATTTAAGATATTTAAAGTTAAGATTGCTTTACCAGTATAAAATGAACTGACGTAAGTAATACACAGCAGGAAGCACAAGAGTTTCATAGTTACAGTATGCCGTGTTACTAGAAGACAACTAACAAATTAATGCTTAATTGCTTTATATATGATATTTCTAGTATTGAATATATTCTGTGTAAATATTTTTTGGCCAAACGAGTCAGTACTGGGAATTGGAATAATATTAATTGAACTAAATCGAAATTTATTACCGACCTTGTAATGTAATAATTCAGTCAAATTTTATGTAGCTCACCATTGAATATAGAAATTTTATTATTCGACACAATAGCCAAAAAATCTCTTCTCATTTTGAAATATTTCATATGTATCCTTTCGTTAATATACCTTTCTCGATATAATCTATAACAAAGTATGTATATTGAATAAAATTATGTGAATTAATTTCGTTTCATTTTAACCACTTTTAAGTCAACTTCTACAAACCTATTATTTTCAATTTTAATACGATGTTTTATTCTATTTTTATTTTGAATTCATTATTTTCTTATCGCTTTTCGCTCTGTATATATGAATTCTTTATTTGCTGTGGCATACACGATTTCTTATATTTGAAAATTTTTTCAATTTTTGTAAATTAGTTGTTAAATGCACGACTTGTACTGAGTAGTAGTTGCTATTATATATGTTTTGTAGAAATCCTGTTTCTATACATGTATCGTTTGACGTAGTGCTAGCAATAATTTGTTTCACAGTTAGCATTAATTGAGTATTATTTCATTTAAGATCTGTGTCAATTTATTTTTATTTATGAATTGTTTTCAATGTTGGTTATCCTACTTATGCACATCTCTAAAGCTATGAACGCAACTTGTGTTTCGAACATTGTGGATAAAATCATCTAACAAACGCTTCGGAATTTCAACCACCGAGATATCTAATAAACAAAGTTATTCATTCTTTATGTTTTTGCAAGAATATTTCATTTCTTCTAGTATATTTACCATAAAATTCTGAAAATATTCAGAATAAAAATCATACGGGTGTATGCATAATATTCGTTGTATTAGACAATTTGTATCAAGTGAAAGAGACAAAATGTTGTGGCTAGCAGAAATGTAATTCGATTGGATTTTGGTTTTACTTAGTTAGATACATTAATTATAGTTCACCATTAATTTCTCGTGCCTTATTTTGTATTGCATGAAAATTTTCCCTTATATTTTAACCTATATCTAATTTGTATGTTAAATACAAATCTTATAAACATATGGTTACACGGTAACAAGTCTTAACTTTATATTTAATTCAAAATTCAATAATTCATAGCGCTTACTCCGAATGCAACGATAATATTCCATAGATATTTATGAACCATTATAAATGCATTGGAAATATCACCATAGTAACCACCACAGATTAGTATGCCTAAAATTTTAGGAATGCAATAGAACTATAAAACATTTCAACTCTTATAATTACTGGAAATAGGGCCAGTGCCATGCATACCTGGTCTTTTTCCACTTACAGAGTGTCGCTCAAGGAAGGCAGATCGACAGCTATCATTTAAATCATAAGTCTATAAATATGCTATAGTTGAAGAATGGGTGATAAAACTTAACAGTTTTTTTAGAGAACGGCTTCGGAAGCGGAAATATTTCCAAAGTACCGTGGAATAACTTAAATAATAAATTCAAATTGAGAATTAAAGAGGTGTATTTTATTTATCACTCCGTCAAAACCTCTGTCTTCCTCGCTTCACGCAAACGTCTTTCAGGATTCATCTACTCCGAAACACGACATATATCCATTAAATATAAAGGTATCAATCATTTTCGGATCGATGCATTTGCTTGGGAATCGAATTCCAACGAAACGGTGTACTGTTACTTGCGGCCATAATACAGTAATTACGAGGAAGCGCCACACTTTGGAATAAAAGTTCGATTGTGCGCATTGAGCCGATTGTCTTCGACGTAAAGAGAGCATTTATATCGGCCTCGGATTTAACGATCCCCGGCCGGGGCGAAATGTAATTATGTTCCTCTTGGGTCGGAAGGGTGGAAGGGAGCCCGTTAAGCCCGTCAGATTGAATTTGCGGACGAAACTGCATACACGGCTAGATCGAGAAACGATGTAGCGGGCGAGATAAGCCATTCGTTCATGGAATCGTGGTATCGCGGGCGAGCGCGCGCGCGCGCGCGCAATAACCGCCGATAAGAAGCGAAAGGACCCCGAGCACGCAGCGCCGGAGCGGGATGCAACGGGCCGTGAGGCCGACGGGGGGTGAGGGCAGGGGGAAATCCGCGGAATAACTTTGCGGAAGGTAATATACGAAGAGCGCGCCGTTGGATCGCGAATGCTGTCTGATTGGGGCGCGATATATAAACAGAGGCATATATATATATATATATATATATATATATACACACGTACATTGCAGAGTGCAGCGCGCGCGCGTTACCGAGAGCGTATTTGTCCGGAGAGAGGCTTTCTTATTTGTATATAATAATAGTCCCTCTGTGTAATGCTCGGCAGCAACGTGGTATAATAACGTTCGCCGCGCGGTACTGCCAGCCTCGCTCCCATTACGCCATCATAAATCATTTCGTTCGATTGGTGTTTTTCTTTTTCACCCCCGTCCTCCGATCCGAGCGTTTCGCCAGGGGGGCGAGGGGGGGGAGGGTCAATGGGTCAGCCTTCGGGTATAACATTTTTTGCGTAACGATGCACTTGGTCGTGAGTAAATACCCCGGAGGTATTGTTGTGCTTTTCGTTTATGTACGGCTTCTAACATCGCTTATGCCACAGAAGAACCGACATAGAATTCTTTTTATATTATACGTCATACATCTATAGCTGTCTTTAACATAAAACTTTCTATACGTTTAGTCTACGTTTATTGATGCATAATTACGTTTAACGTGTAAATATGCATCGCCCGGTTTGGAAAATGATTCGAAAATTAAAATAACTATTCGGAAGAAACGAGATTTTAACGACGCTCGCTCTTACCGCGCTCAGTGCCGAAGAGTTTCGCATACCATAGAATTTGCGATCGAACGATCTTCGAATTGTCAACGATTAGCGCAACGATCCATTCGCGAAGTTAACGATCTTTCGATCGCAGGTAACAGGATAGTGCGGTGGAGGATTATAGATTTAAGAGTATTGAGTGTCTCGTTTCGTCGGTGGCGCAGCGTGCGATGCTCGGCTGCCTCTCCGGTTGCGCGCGCGCCAGGCGCGCTCCGTCGTGGCGCGAACCGGGCACTTGGAAATTCGATAAAGAGCCTCGCTGGAAATTTGACGCGCTTGCAATAATTTTCCAGAAAAATGCCGACACTCGCCGCCTCGGGGGGGGGGGCAAAACTCTAAGGGGATTCATTAGAAAATACTCGCGTTCGCGAGCATACACTTTCACCTCCCGAATCCACGAAGGAATTTCCCATTTTATTTGTAACGATTAAAGTATTCGAGTCCGCTAGCGGAGATCTTACAAAGCGTCCGATATTGATTTGCCTCGGCCCAAGGTGGCTTCTCGTTAATTACAGATGAAATCGAAATACTAACAGAGGCGTGCCTGTCCGCTCTAAACGGACGGACGCACGGCCGCGGCATTTTTCAAAATCATTCCAGAGAGAGAGAGAGAGAGAGAGAGAGAGAGAGACGCGCGCTATCTCGCGCGAGCGCTCGTCGGAAGCGATAACCGTGGCGTAACACGGGTATTCGATCGCTGTGTCGATCGATTAAATGAAGATTTACGGAACGCACTTAGACGGGCCCGAGAACACGCGCCTCATTAATTCGTAGGAATGTCGCGGTAAATACCTTTCTTCCCAGACGATTAATAGCGGCGGATAGACCAGGCGTGGGATAACGTTTTCGGATAGAAATTATTCGTTGCTCCTATAATCTATACTGATAATATAGCTCATATCTCGGTACAGATGTGATTTTCCAGCGCGTACGCGGTATGCACGCGTTTACATAATCGTATGGCCTTGGAATAATTTTCTTCAGGCGTCGTTACGCGATGAACCCGAATATGATTAATGTTGCAGGGAAAAATTCAGTAGGACAATATAACAACTTACTGTATATAGTTCAACAACTAAACATAGATTTTACTGATTACGTAGACGAATGAATACGTGATCAGCGAAAATATGTCTTAGGCGTCCATACTCTTAGCATATTGAGAACAAAGATTTCATCCCATACAACTCATCCAGTACGTCACCTCGCAATTATCCACACAATTTATACCGTTTATTACACTAACACATGCCCGAACAGCATAAGTTTTGTCACAGTACAAGTAGAAATCTGTCTAATGTGGCTAAATTACGTAATTTTGTAAAATATAATCAATGCTAAAATATCGAACTTAACAAATTTGACTTCTACACATATAGATTGCATGCTATTGTACATTAAATGTTACAAATTTCAATAAAGAGATTAGCAAGCGTATGAAAATTGATTTCATAGTAATAGGATTGGTAAATTAATTACTAAATAACGTGCCAATTTCTCCATTTCAAATCAAATGTTAATATTCATAAAGTTCCAGATCAAATAATATTAATTTCAAGGAAGAAAATAATTATAAAAACATTCATAATAAGAAATTTAAAATTTTCAGAAGTAGATCTACTATGAAGATATTAAAAAAAGCTTTAATTTCACGTACGTTATTTTCTCTTTACATTTATAATTTTAAAAATCGTAGTATCGGATTTCATTGAAAAATACAATCTGGCTTTGTAGAACCAAGTCTTCCGTATAAAGTTAGACGAGGACACGAATAGCGCACCTCGTTACACTGACTAATATTGCGGTGCCTGAACGAGCTCTCTCCAACTTGGCAATGGCTAATCAGTATATCGTTTATAGTTCGCTCGTACGAGGTCTGTACGCGTCGATGCTCAATTTACGCGTCTGGACAACCCGACGAGGAAGAGGACGGAACGGAGAGTGTAGCCCTTCAGCGAGCCGCGCGCTTTCACCCTTTCGGTCGTCTATCGGTTTGCACGCGGGGCGGGCGAGGGGTATGATAAAAAAATACGGAAATATTATAATGGCGATGTAACCGAAGAGCGCGACGGCGCCGATGAATCAAGCGCGCTGGTTTTCATTGCGCTGGGTGCATATATATATATATATATATGTGTGTGTGTGTGTGTGTGTGTGTGTGTGTGTGTGTGTGTGTGTGCGCGCGGTTGCGTGTGCGTGTGCGTGCGCGCGTGTCCGCATGCGTGTATATACGATCGACGGCGGACAATTACGCTCCTGCAGTGTAACGAAACACCGCGGCGCGCGCCGAGTTCAACGTACAGCTTGGGAACGACGTCGCCGCGCGCGCACGCGCTCGCGGCCCGAACTCGCAAGGCTGAAAATTTCGCGCGGCGATTCGCCGATACGCTTTTTCTTCTTCCGTAATTGTATATTATGTGCATGACTGCGGGTCAGCTCGTTCTTTTCCACCTTTCGCTCGTGTTCCATGCCGCATGCACGCGCTGCCCTCGCGTTCTCATAAACGATCGTGCGGGTTTTTTTTTTTTTGCCGTCGCCCTCCCCCCCTCCCTCTGCCCCACACCCGATTCCCGTAAACTGGATTATATTATTAGGCGTGTGCATTGGGCTTTTTCAGCCTTTGTATATAGACGGCAAAAGTTGTTAGTAACAAATGGACTCGTTACTTCCCACGAGCATGGAATACAGCGGAGGTGAGTGTCTATATGCAAGTCTCGAAGTACTTTGCCATTTCTTCGAAATTATGTAGCGTAAAAATATTGCTTGATCCTCGATCTGATTTATTCCAGAAAATTCAACCGAAGCAATTTTCACGTATAACGCATTATTTGGAAGTAATGTCTGAAATGTATTATGTATACATTATTTTCAACAGTCACCCTAATCTCATAGACAAGTGATCAATTTTTATAACAGTAACCTCGAAAACACGATGCATATTTATCTTTAAAAAAATATTTAGGTTTTCTGGAGTTTTTTGTATGGTAATCAATTTTATCAATTGCACTAGATCGAAGATTCTGTGACTAATTCTGTTGAGCAAATAATTCAATTTAATTAAATCTTAAAATAAGAATATCAACGAAAATATAATTTACCTGTTGCATATGGATTTTTTTTCCTATATAATAAATAGCCTTGACATCATTTAGGATCGGAACAAGACATTTCGTCGTACAGCAAAATATACACGTTCGAAGTCGGCGTTGTAGGGGCAAAGAGGCAATTTCAGAGCTACACCTAATAAGATGGGTGAGGGTAGGAGGGTACTTGAAATCGAGTCCGAGAATTTCTTGGGCATATATACGTGTATATCTATATATGAGCGCGCAATCAGCGAAACGCCCGGTCCAACGCTTGGCGCGGCTGTCGATGGGAGCGTGAAGGCGCGCGGGCGAAGCGCGCGACTCTCGGATAAACGCTCTCTCCCATGGCAGCCGAGAGCTGCAAAGGCGGGGCCCGCCGGGCTCCGCGCGCCGAGGTCATCGGGCAGGTGCGCGAGCAGCGGGGTCAAACGTGCCGTTCTCGCGGTCGCTGCCGAGGTGTATATATATATATATATATATATATATATATATATATATATATATATATATATATAGATAAACGCACGCGTGCGCGTCCGTTCTGCGCGGGCCTGTATGTATCAGTACCAGAAGAGAGCCAGGCTGCGAGGCCCGAGACGAGGCTAATGGGTCGGTCAGCGAGGAGGCTTTGCCGTTTCCGATTATGATCATTATCGTAATGATTATTATTATTGATATAACGACCCGTGCCGGTATTCAAGAGTGAATTAATATTCTTCTCGTAAATGCAAAAAAACAATATTCTTTCTTCTGAATAGTTTGCTTATAAATTAATGAATTCTCTAAAATTATTCCAACAATGTGTAAGCTACAATTTTTTTCCGAATGGAAGATCCAACCACTTTTTTCATATAACAAAAATTATAATTTTTACGCAATGCATAAAATGAGATATTAATTTTTAAAGCAGACGTTTCTTTGTTCCATATTCGAATGCGTCTGGAACAGCAGTTGAGGTACCAATATATTTCGACCTACGTATAATTGTGTATCAGTGATTTCGTGATCCACTTTATTCGTGAAAAAAGCGAGAGATGGGAAATTTCGCCAGGTAAACTTGAAAAATCAAAAGTCCTGATTTTAGTTTTTTATTTGTGTACGTAAACTACTTTGTTCATAAACGTTTTAAGAAGAACGGTGTAACTGTTATAACGTTTGCTCTTATCCTTTGTTTGTTATTATTCATGTTTTATTTCGCATTAAGTTCGTAAGTAAAGCACTTTTCAATATTTATTAACGTTCACAGATCATCTCATTTATCCGTATCAACTTAATGAGGCCAGAAGCTATTCTGAGGCATAAATACGAATTAATTCAATTTGCGCTATTATGAAAATATATGCACTTGAAATGTAAGAAGCCATATTGGCATAATGAGAGGATTTTTAGCATACTATAGGATAATCTACGGGAGAAAAACATCTATGTCAGAGTCAAGAATCAGTGTGAATACATTTCATTGTTAAAATCTATGACCCGTAGTTGCTGCGAACTCCTAAAACACGGCCTTTCTTAATAAACACTGACGGGGACTCGAACTCCGTACGGGTATATATAGATACACCGATCAAGTCATTGTATCGATAAACCTCTACGAGTCCGGGTAGGCGTAAGTGAAAAACTTGGCCGCACGAGCGATCGATCATTGCTCGACCGTTTCTCCATACACGTGCCGTTCCGCGAGCCGATTCTGTCACTGATTGGCTGAAATTTGCGCATACCGATCCCCCCCCCCCTCCAACCCGTCGGGAGCGTAGGTACGTTTCGCTAGACGGCTCTCCGTAATAAGTTCCCCGGCTGCTGCCCCGCGCGATGATCGGTGCACACGCGCGCGTGGCCGCCGTGCAGTGTCCCCTCCCCCCCCTCTCTCTCTCTCTCTCTCTTCCTCTCCCCCTTATCTCTATCTCTCTTCTCTTTTGAATAAGACAGCTCATTTATGCTCAAAAGCCGCACCGTGCGCCTCGCAGTCGTGACTCGGCAATCTGTAGGTAGGGGGAGGGCGTCCGATCGGGCGCGCGTGCGCGGCTTCGATTTCGAGGTGGCCGCCCAGTCCTGGACCTCTCAGCCGCCCTCCCCGGGCCCCCCTCCCCGCCCCTGCCGCTCGATTGTTTTCACCTCCGTGAATCGAGATCAATTTCGATATTATATTCGCTTTCGTTACGTAAATAAAAAGGAGGCCCACGATCGTAATGAGAAATTTCTCAGGGGCGAATGCAAACTAATATCTCTGCCGGCGCATCTTAATGATTCGGGGCGCAAAAAATGAGCGCTCGTGAAGTGATAAGGCCGTCGAAAATGGGCCCGCTCGTGCACCTTATCCCCGTGAAATCTCGAGCTCTGTGCTATTTCATCAGCTGTTTATTTTATTTTCATCTTTTATTTTTCTCTTAACGAGTGATTATGCACTTGTATGAAATGTAATGAATTTAATAATAAAATGTAATAATTTTACATCCAATGCGTAGATAAATCGTTCGCATTATTTGGAATATCGTGGGTCTTCTATTAATAAACAATTTATTTCAGAAAAATCCATTTTCAAGTAAAATTGCTAGTTTGACGCGTACGATAATACGTTATTAAACCTCTCTTTAATTAATTCCTCTCCGCGAGCTTTCAAAAAATCTAGGATTAAAAATCATCCGTAGCTGCGCGTATAGCATTAGACACGAACCCCGAAATTATCTCATCAAAGTATTATGAATAACACGAGAGCTGTGTACACGAAGGTACAAATAAGGCCTTCTTCGTTCCCCCGGTCTTCATGTTCAACATATATAACGTTTTGGGCTTAGCCGAGCCGGCAATAACCGGGGAACGGACCGTACTAAACAGACCCGATCCTCCGCTCGGCCCATACATCGCTCTCGTTTCTTCATACCCTTGTTCCTCCCTCATATAATCATTAGTCTTCACACGGATGACGTACTGTAATTAAGCAGAAAACGAAAATGTATCCCTCGGCGCGCCGCCTTCCTCCCCCCCCCCTCCTCCGCCGCCCAAGCCCGGGCCAGTATTAGAGCGCAGAAGCTCTCCCGACGTCGAGGCCCCTCGATTGCCGCGAGTGCAGAATTAAATTAATATTAATCCACGCGAGCGTCGAGCCGCGCCCCGCGCCACTCCAATCATCGCCGTGTATTACCGCGCGAAGGTAAATTCCGGGGCAATCTCCATAATTTCGAATTTCACAGATTCCGTGCATGTATACATACATATATTCACGGTGCTCTCTCTTGCTGCGGGGCGGTTGTATATTGCCCGTGAGGGTGAGCAAGGGCGGGAGGAGGGAAAGAAGGAACGAGTACTACCGTGCACGTATATATATACATATATGTATATATATATATATATATATATATATATATATATATATATATATAAGGGTCGGAGAGGGAATCTTTTACTTTGCCTGATCTCTTAATCTGCCGTTTTGCTGTGCCATCGCTCGTGTGCCCGTGCGTGTGTATTATGTTCTGTGCGCACGCGTAGAGGGAACGAAGCTCTTTATTTATATATATATATATATATATATATATATATATATATATATATATATATATATATATTAAAGCACGTGCATCCGACTGTATGGGATCCGAGCGAGAAGGAAGAGAGGTTCCCAGAAATCAGGAGCGAGGCAGGCGCTCGTGCCAATAATTTCTCTCTCCGGGCACCCGCGCGAGCTCGAGCCTTTCTCACGAGAAATACATATACGTACTTGGCGCTCGAGCGCGCGCCCGCGGAAGAACGTGGAGGGGGAGGTCGGCGGAAGGGGCGATAGGGCGGGAGAACGAGCGTGTATATATATGTTCGCGTTTCGCTTTCGCAAGAGCATAAATGATTTCGAAATTCGAGGGCAGACGCAGGTAGGGGCGTTTCGCGCTTATTATTAAGTTTCGTAGGAAAACGAAGCCGCTTGTAGATATGTGGAGCCACGCACGCATTGTGCGCAGCGGCGCGCGCATTTAATAGTCCCGTAATCGATCGTGCGTGCGGCTAAACGAGCGCCGCCTCTCTCGCACAAAATCATTTTTTTTTCAAACATTAATTAATATTGCACGATATTTTGCGTATCGCTGCCCGATAAAATCTTTCGATTAAGGCATTTCAAAAGGTGCACTATCGATAACCCCCCCCCCCCCCCCTTCAACGCAGCAGCGTTTTCAAAGAAACGAAATTAATTTAATCGAGTCACGTTGGTCGAATGAAATAAAAACTGCCCGGACAGATTAATTCATTCGTCGAATCCTTATCTTGTACATCGTATCCAGCTGAGGGGAGAAAAAACAGTAGAATCTAGCAGCGTTTAGGCGGCCTAGAAAAGGAAGCTGTGCGCCACGAAATTCCAAAAAAGCTCGCTAGAAGCAGAAAAAATATTAAATAATTCATAAAAATCTTCGTAGCTTTGAATATTGCTTTATCAACTAAAAATCAAAACGTGAATCGGATTTCGAGATTCTTTTACTGCGCTTCAATTTCTCAAATGTAAGCATGCTATGAAGTAGAAAAGCTATAAATAACAGTGTAATGCAAATCGGAGAAAGAATATTTCGAGTACGTCGAATACATTCTTTTGAATACCCACGCCTATCAGAATGGATGAAGATAGTAATTATTATTAGTAGTAAGTAGCAGTTATCAATCACCAAATACAAATACGAAATTCATGATTCATCGAACCATAAACAAATTATAAAATAAAAAAATAAGTAAATTTTAATACTTACTTTATTCTTTCAATTCTGAACAATAAGGCGGTTATTTTAAATATTTTAACATAAGCTATATACGATACAATATTAGCCTCATGGTCTTCTTTTCCATACAGTGCAGTTTGTATATTATTTTGATCTTTTATCGCAAATCTATTTGCATCCCTTTAACAAAGTCACTTTCCAGCTTCTGTTTGATAATTTTCATCCCCCTTGTAATACAACAAGCGCGATTAGAGAAACATTGTACTAGATTTACGTTAATTTGATTTGCGTAACGTTGCATTAAATATAAAGATGTAATTATGCAGAGTGCAGTCTAAATCGATCTAGTACGAGGCAAACCGACTTGCTAAATCAAAAAAAAATACAAAAAGACGACAAACGTAACGGTTAAACGAGATAAGGCTAGTACACACGTCACGATGATCAATAAAAAAAAAAGAGAGAAAAAAACGGTTCGTATTATGGGAGAGGAAAAAAGATTTCTCGTGCAACGACTTCAAAAGGGAAGTACTCTCTCTTAACGAGTGGAAGGTAGAGAAGCGACTCTGTATGCGCTCTTGCCCGCCTCCGGGTAGGGAGCGACAGAAAGCGAGTCGTGTAAAGATGAAGTGCCCGGCCGCTGCAAAACGAAAAAAAAAGCAAAAAAAAACGCAAGTCGAGCATCGAAAGAAGCAGGAGAGAGAGAGAGAGAGAGAGAGAGAGAGAGAGCGCTTATTCGGCATTCGTAGGTGTATCCGCATCTGCAGCCCATCCCATCATCCCATTCGACGGGATTGGCACGAGGACGTGCGCGCGAGCGAGCGCGCGCTCCCCCGATGCCCGCGCTCCTATTACGGCGAGTCGCGTCCCCGTCGTCGCGCCCCCGTATCGCCGCTAATTTATCGCCCTGTCCGCGGGGTTATATTATACGGGAGCCGCATTAGAGAGCCCGGTGAGGGATCGAGCCCGAGCCGCTCCGCGGCCGCCAATCAAGCATCCATCGAGGGGCCTCGACCGACGCGCCCCCGGTCGCTGCTGCGGCCGATGCGGCAGGGGGGAGGGGGGGGGGAATGCACGGGAGAGACGTACGTTCGTAATTTACAAGACCGCCGCGTTGTTACCGAGAAATGCGCGGAGCCGTTGTTTGTGTACTCGGCGGAGCTGAATTTTAATGCGGCCGCAGTTTCAGGCCGCGCGCCATCACCGAAAGCTCGATGATGACTCGCGCAGTTGTGAGAGAAATTTGATAAACTTTGTCCTTTATTGTTTACGAAATAATGCGAACGAGAGCGAGTGAATTATAGATTTAAGCCGATGATACAGCAGTAGAATTTCCTATAGCACATTCTCAAGCTTCAAAATTACCAGTCAAGTATTGCATGCCTCGATATATCTATCATACATACAGCGCGAAATTGTATATAACAGTGCATTGACCAATTCCGTCGCTGGTTCCTGTTGATCGGCTCAAATAGTGAATGCAAAATGAACGATTGAGGAATGTTTTATCAATCGAGCTACATATCTCAAATTTCCAAAGCTCAACTGTTGAGTAGAGCAGAAATTTTAGACACGCGAACCTTCTTGCGTATTTCTTGTAAAAGTTGCAGTTTTCATTTCACTGAATCGTTACGTATAATTTAATCCCGATGTCTAATGCACGCAAGTCTATATAGTCCTAAAAAATTAATTTTCACTATTTTTCACATTTATTATTATTGTTGATAGCTGATTTTACAGCGTACTTATTGAATGCAGATCTTTATGCATATAACGCAATTATATCTATAAAATATTCTAATTATATGTAAAAAATATATCCGAGTACCTATAATTTTCTATTTTATATATTATTATATGAAATTTCGTGATAATAATTGTTTAATTTTGTTTACCCATGCGCGACAGACAAGGCTGCCGGAATCACTTGGGAATCCAACGGAATATATTACATCTCGTGTAGCATCCTAATTTTTCGATCAGGCCTACCGACCAACGCATTAATAGAAGAAAGCTATCGTACCCCCCCTCCCCCCGCCACCCCCTCCAAACCACGCACACACAACAGGTGCAAACGAACGAGGTAATTATGAAGTCTTGGAGGCATAATCATCGTCATCATCGTCGTCGTAAGCGTCGATACGGTCGGCGGGACTGCCATATATCGGAAAAGGGTGCGCCCGAGCGCGCTTAGAATCAAAAGACGCTGCGGCGATGCGCCCGGGGCTAAATCGAGCGGCGGGCCGCCTGCTCGGGCTCTCTCGGGCTACCCTATGCATACACAATGTTGCTACCAGCGCGGCGCGGTCAGCGAGGGAAGAATTTATGATATAAACTCATTTAAGGCGTCCGGCGCAGGGACGGGCTCTGGGCTAACGCGCCGCCGCCGCCGCCGCCACCGCCGACACCGCGCCTCGACGCCCCCCGTTCTCAAAGGGGAGAGCGACGCGCTGGCCGGGAGGAGAGACGATTGCAAACAGGTGGAGCCGCGAAATTGACTTGGATTTTTATAACGACAGCCTCTGTCCTTATCTCTGCTGTATGCGTCTAATTAAACTTTCTGGTGCCAATTAGCGCAGTGCGGCGCGCCGTTCCGATTGTCGATTTGGACTGTTTTTCCATTAATACGTACTTATTTGAAAACTAGAATTTATCTCTATACGTACCTATTTAGAAACCAGGACTTCCAAGAATTTTTCAATAAAACTTATTAACAGAGGCCGAACGATATTTTGTATGAACGAAATGATTGATCATGTGTATAATATTTAGTCCAAAAATGTTATCTAATACAACCTCATTAAATTAATATAAGAATCTCATTGAATATTATCAACGATCGGCTTGATTTTCTACTTTCATAGTCGAGTGCCTGAATAAAGCATAAGACCAGCGCGGGAAAATTTGTTTGCAAAGAAATAAAGCTACAATCATCGAGCAATTTCCATTCCCAAGTCCACGAGCGCTCGTCAACTATTTTATTTCTCGCTTCGCGGCGATCGAAGTTTAGCGCGCTCGCGCGCACGGATCCAGGCGTGGATGCGATCCCCAGATTGTATATATATATAGCAGCTCTACTGCCCCAGCGAGGCCTGCCTAATAGTGGCAAAGCTAGCCCCATTTAGCGCGGAATAGCTTTTTGCCCGGTCCGCTCTGTCGGACGCGAGATATTGCGTAATTGCGCCGGCGCAAACGGCAGCGGAGGAGCCGATCCCCAGCGCGGGCAGACCCTTCGCGCGTATAAGGGCTTCATAAATTCGCGGCGGCTCGTCCGTGTCTGTTTACAAGGCGCAATTAGTCTGTGGCTCCGGCCGACAGATCTCGGAGAGAAAAGCCCTCGGTTCGGATTACGAGCGAGGCAGCGGCTGTGCCACGATCGCATAAACACACACACACACACACACACATAAATACACCGAGTGCCAACAGCTTGGGAAATACGAAACAACGCGATGCTACAATGCTTGAGTTGTTCATTACGTGCTATTGTTCAAAGCGTCGTCGAAGCGCATCAGGGTTTACCCGAGATATAAATATCTTCCTGATATAAACTGCGGAGAAGTCAGAGCTAAGCTATATATGCTAGTCAGCGTAATATTCCAAGAAACACGTTTGGCAGTAAGATTTCGTAAAACGTGACCAGAAATCACTATTTTCTATACGTAACATTTTGGGTCTCTCATAAAAGTTCTTTATTTTTAATGTCTGTTGAATTTAAATATAGTGTGCTTACATGTGCCGGTCTTGATGTTTAATCGGCACATATGAATTTTGAATGCTTGAAGATTGCGTCTCGTTAATGTAAAGGTGTGTTCAAATAACGTACTGTTTAGTTATATATCGTCGGTTTTTTTTAGATACAAGTACAGCAACGGCCACCCCAACCTCATGAATACAGTCACCAATGATGACGAGTTCTGGGTATAAGGCTACGATCCAGAAATGAAACCCCAATTACCAAAGTGGAAACATTTCATGTCAGCAGCACCAAAGAACCTCTTTCAAGTATGCAGGAATGTTGAATTGCGATAAGGAGTATTTCCCTCAAATGCCGCGAAATTTAGTAACGATCACATCTTCGAGGGTCAAACAATCAAAGATTATACAGGAGTACCCCATACGTCGCTTACGCGATGCAGTCTGGCACGCGAAAAAGCACATGCGACCGATCTTGTGGTCGTGAGGAAAATGGTTAACTCCGTTATTACAATGTTCAAGAACATTCCTCGTGCTGGATTCACAATTGTTTGGTGAAAAACGAAAAACTATTTCGATTCAACGGGCTCCTCATTGTCCCGTGATTGCCTCTGTGGCTTCTGGTTATACCTGGAAGTCGAGAGACTATTCAAAAGAAATGAGATTTCAGACAAAAGAGGGCATTTAATGACTCCAACGACAACCGATCTTCAGTTGATTCGGAAACAGGCATTTTCTGAATACATATAATACTAGAAATAATACTCAAACAAGTATGTGAAATTCAAAGGACATTACGTAGAGCTTGATAAATTTTTGAACACTCCCAATTGGAGAATTATTAAATAATTTATCGACTTATGATTCTCCTAGACTAGTTTATTATATGAACAATAAAACACTTCTTGAGAGCGTCTTATAATATACCCTATCACCATACATCATTTTTCTTGATCCACTAACAAAAATAAATTAATACATATAAGTTAAAATACTACTTAGCAAACATTCATATATGCTATATTTATTCGGGACTGGATAGCAACCATATTAAATTTATTTATGGACGTTTGATAGTAATTACAAGTTTTTAAGGTTAATCAGATATTTTTTAATATAAAAAATATATTATAATCTCTAAGCGTAAAAACTAAATGCTAATAAAGTTTGAAAAAGTTTATAGAATAATTTAGATTAATACGTTTGCAATTAGAGAAATTTTACTTTTTTATCGTAGCAATTTTACTCGGCATATAAACAGCAAGGAGCATTCACGTCTTGGCGAAGAATAAAAGTTCCTGACCCAGTGGACAGAATCGGGTAAATCGAGTTATAGTAATTAGGGAAATTAACGTTTTTGCCCTCCCGCGTTTCCGAGCCGAAAAATTGAGTCTCGTATTCCGGCGATTCATTGCGTACATAGCACTGGCCGGCAGAGTGCCAAGGCGGCGAATTCCACACGTCGGTAAACTACGTATATACCATCCGACACGGCTGCGGCGGCGGCGGCGGCGGCGGCGGCCATTAGCCAAAGCGAAGAAAAAGCGGCAGCGCTCGGTGATCGTGCGCGGCGCGTCAGGGAAGAAGGGCCTCGCCGCGGCGCCGATGAATCGTGGAACTGTTCCTGGCGGTAGCAATCATAACTCGCGATAAAATACGGCACGCGCGAGCGTCGCCCCCCCCTACCCCCCCCCCTCACGCAGCCTTTTTGCGCTACTCTTTCGACGTTTCGCTCTCGCGCATCCGCCCCGGCGATCCCGCGGTCGAATACCCGAGCAGGCCGGCGCGAGCCAAGGTTACGCAAGCGTTTCGCACCTCTCACGGCGCGCGACTACGGCCCGCGCAACGCTCGCGAGGCGCGCCTTCCGGCGTTTATCCGTAACTCCCTGGCTTTTTCTAAATTCGCCGGCGTATTATCGGGCCGTAACCGCGGCCGGACTACCCCGGCGAAGTGTTACAAATTTGCCGGGGATCTCGGTACCGGGAGGCGAGGGCACGAGAGCGAGGAAAGCGCGCGCGCAGGAGCCAGTTTGTTCAGACTCGCGGCTGGCTCGCGCCGAGCCCAGCGGAGAAACTTCGTCGCTGGCAAGATATATCGGCTTCTTTCCGTAATTATCGGCCGATAAAAAAGGCAAATACACGCGCGCGGCTTGAAAATTTCGCCGAGACCGCGCGCTCTGTGGATGTGTACGCTCGAACGATTTCGCGGATACGTTCAGCTGAAAAAGATAAGCGATTCGGCGAATCGCCGGCGAAAAATGTACGGGTATCAGTATTCATGCGGCTCGGCCGCATAAAACAAAAGGAACGAGTACGTTACTAGTATATATTGGTTTTCTTCTACGCATATTATCTTGTGCGAAATTCGATTCCGTGTTAATATATTTTGCTGATCAAGTTGCTCGCTCTACAATTTTATTACGCCCTTCCCATATTATTAATCGTATAATTAAGCTCTTACGAAAAGATATATGCGCTTTATTAGAAAACAGAGTTTAACTCGATTACTCTACTTAATGTACTTTACTTACTGTAGGACCAATTATGGGAAAACATGAGCATGAGAGAAAAGAAGCTACTTTTCATTCTACTTTAAAGAATCTAAAGCTGCTGTCAGACTGAACTGAAAATGTTATAAACAATATTATAATTTGATAGCTTAATCAATGTTTTACTTTATCATGAGAAAGCATTTTGATTTACATAAAACAATAAGAGTAGTAAGAGAAAACTATAAATTATTATACTATATCCATTTCTATTTTAAAATGCAAATTGTTTATCTTAAAAGTTGAATGAATAAATGAATTGAATAAATGATAGAATCAATTGATAGACTTAAATCAAACGATTTCAGCGCTCAATTGAAGGTACATACTTATACGATTGTATGCAAACGCTTTCGCTGCAAAAATCTGCTAATACTGGATAATTATTTCATATAAATTAATGCGCTAATATCATTTTATATTTTAGATGCCCTACTTTACACTATGCAGTTTTGTTAAAAACAAATAAGAATAATAATAATTTACCACCTTCGAAAATTTTATCGCACCACGAATTTGAAAAACTATGCTTATATAATGGTATACAAAAATAATTGTGCGTGTCTTTGAGTCGTTTAGAACTTTCGTTTATAGTCCTGATATATCAAATTGTATACATATATATCGTTCTCCCGGTGGCATAAACAACGATATGCCTGAATAATGCAGTATAGAAGGTATTTGTAGCCTTATATTGAAAGTTTAATTTAGACTAGTTAGTAATCTCATATTGTGAAATAAATTTCCAGTTAAGACGTAATCCCTTTCATCTCGTCTCCGATATTGAAATACCATTGGAAGTTTAGAATTCATAGGTATCTTACGGTATTTATTCGCTCAAGCCGTTTGTTCGCTAGCTTAATCATAGGTGGAACTTTAGGATGAAGATGGCCTTTCAAGATGAACATTTGTGCGCGGCCAGCCTTGATTTTTCGAATTGTCTGAGTAAACATCATCGACTAGGATAATGAGAACATCGGCACAGGTTACAAATTCGCATAATAACGTACTAAATACGCATAGCAAATTGTCGAATCCCATATTCCAAAGCGTAAGAACAAACAACTGACCCTTCTGGGGAGCCAACCAACTCTCTACCTTGGAACAGTCACGGATCAGTTTGAAGATTCTTTGACGCAAGCCATGCGATGCAGTACTGCTACGACTAAAGTACCGCAGAAATTATCAGATGCATCCTTCATATCCAGAAAAATTGCAATAATCTATTTGTTTGGTACATCACTAACGATATTATGTCACTGAAGAATTGCATCCACCGAGAAGCCTTAACGTATAAAATCTTATTGTCTCAGCAGCAATTTTTGATAAAGTTTGCTGTTTATATTATTGAGTATAAAAAATAGTTTTTTTTGTCAAATGTAGTTTGTTTAGAGTTATAGTTTCGTGATTATGAGCCCGTAGAAGATTGAATCTGCAGACTTCTTAGCATCACCATTTCTTTAATCTAGATAATAACAAAATAAATTACGTGGATATGAATTCATGGAGATAATACGACTAGATTTTGAATAACAGCATTAGTAACAAACGTATTTTTATCAGTTGAGTCTGAAATATATCAGGTTTAGTTATGCATTTGGGACGAAATACATCCTCAATTATCAAGCTTAATATAAAACGTTTATCCGTGGAGTAGAAGAAAAAAAGCTAAAAATCATGAAAATATGGTCGTATATAAGTCGACGCTGTCCAAGCTGGCTTATAAAGTGAAACGTAAATTTGTTTGGCAAAAGCGCTATTTTTCTCGGTCGACCATATATATTCGGCTCCACGTCGCACGGGTAGAGGCGAGCAGGGTTATCGCGTCCCACGTCACAGAATAGACGACAAAAAGTGGTCGCGCAGATGACTCGTTACATTTTTCAAGCTTTCTTCCACGTCGCGCGACGGTCGAGCCCAATAAAAATCTCGCGTCCCGCGCGCAATCTATCCCCATCTTCCCTCGCGCGCGCCGAGCTCTATCTCCTCGATCAAAGGAATTCCCGGCGTATAGAATAGCCCCGAGAGAATTTTGGTGTCTTTCCTCCCCTCCCTCCCCCCCCCCCGATCCTCCTCCGGTGGACGTATTATATACAATGCATCGGGCGGTATTCGTGCGCAGAGCGAGTCGCACCGGGCGGCGCGCCGACTTTCAAAGCGAGCCTGCGCGCGCGCACGCAATCGCCGCGTCATAGAGAGACGCGGACAAGAAGAGGGTATAAGATAAGCGACGAGGTACGAAGAAGAGTGGAAGGGTGGCCGCCAACGAGAATAAGTCTCCTCGGGGTAGCGCGAGCGAAGGGCGGGAGAGGGGGGGAGCAAGGAGCTAAAGGAGCAAGAGAGAGAGAGAGAGAGAGAAAGAGAGAGTAAGGTGGGGGTCCGAGAGAGAAGACATGGCGCGGCGTAGGGGGCTTAATTAATGAGACTTATACACGGCAGCTGCTCCCGCTGCCTGCATTGTACGGGCGCAATGCACGCGTGGGTCTACTTGAGAAAAACTATTGTCCTCTCATCCCTCGGAGTGTATAGGAGATTTATGCTTGTTCCAATTACGTTTATATAGCGAGCTACCGGGTTGTTTTTTTTTTCGACGATCATTCTTGAATACTTGTGCGCCCGCATCTCTCTAAATTTTTGCGAGCCCCTCTTCTCACCCAATTGAAGAGGCATCATTCTGAGCTAAACGAAACAGTTAGACGGTTCGAATAACGTATATAACCCTTGTAGCTTGGGAATGCAATGCGGACTTGTACACGCTTCTTTTCTTTCAATCCTATCAGTGAATTCCCTAATAAAATGATTAAAATTAAATTTATAAAATTGAAGAAACGTTTTGATAATATTTTGTAAAAGTTTAATAATTGAAGCATGCATTAGCATCAATGTTTGCACTGTTCATATAGTTTATACGAATTGTGTGTTTTCAATTTCGATTTTCTTTATTGATTAGTTTGCTATGCTACGGGTAGAATGTAAAGCGCAAACATCTACTACGTGCGATCTTTAAAGATTTTCGAATCGGTCATCGACTTTTTCTGGTCAGTGCCCGTGCAAGAAAAAGCTAAATATGATGATGAATTTATAGAGGGAATACCAACAGGATTGTTTTTCTAAACATCTGACTTAATCTATGCGATTATGTCTCTCGGATTGGATTTCATGAAGCGACCTGGTTAACTGAGAAAGATTGAATATAATGATTTGCAGGCATTGTTCAATGAAGGCTCATGTCAAATCGCGAGGTTCAGTCACGAAACATATCAACGTCGATGGCAAAGCCCATTATTCATGGGTTAACTCTCCTGTTCTATATTTGATCGAGTCAAAGAGATGGATGTCATTTTGTACGAACTACTCAAATCGTACAAAACTCTTACCGATGATCAATACCGAATGAAATTGATATTCTTGAACACTGCATTAGAGGAACAATAATGCGAATACACGTTCCAAAATTGGTAGAAATATACTTAGAATAATTGAAAAAAAGCTAGCGTATACGATTTTCCAAATAATACTTCTAACTACTACCACATGCTTTCATAAACGGCGCATAGCTTTTGTGGGCGAAATTTTGAATCACATGAAGATTATAAAAAATCGATGTCAATCGATTCAAAAATATCAACTAAAAATGAATATTTCTGCCAAAATAGTATTTGTTCGTTGTCCAAAAGATGATCAAAAATGACAAAAGATGATAAAATAATATGCAATACTTTAATTAAATATATTCTGTACCTAATCTGAAATAACTAATGTTTACATCACATCAACCTGGAAATCACAAGTTTTTGATGTTTTTTTGACTGTTTTGATGTAAAATATCGTTCAACTGTAATGTATAAATTAATTATTTGGCTTAAGAAAGTTATCTCCCTTGCTTCTTATGAGTTTAAATATTTCACAAAGTAATTAATCAACTTCCACACCAGTGATGATATATACTCTTTTTATCAAGAAATACAAGAATTGCGATTGCATCATCTATTACATGTTTCCAAGGTATAGAGGATACACACACGCACGCGCGCATATGCGCGAGCACGCAGACAGATATATATATATATATATATATACATATATATATATACATATATATATATATATATATATATATATATCTCCACTTGAATAATAAATATGTAATGTTATGCTTTTCAGTGTTTTTTCCTTGAAATTTTATTAAACAAAATAAAAGAAACCATATATTTTTTAAAATAAAATCTCTTCCTCATACGATTAAAATTGATATTACGTAGTATTAGTTATTTATTAGTGCAATTAGTTTAAAAGATTTAAATTAATAGATTTATTATAATAATAGATATTATCTATTTAGATAAATAGATTTAATTTATTCAAAATGTTTAATAAGAATTTTTAGATAACGTAAAATATTCAATTTAATATTATTAATAAAACATGTATGTTGAATTTTCATAATTCTTCATAGGCGTTTCTTCGAGCATATATTATTCACGATTATCTATTGGAAGTTTTGAGCATAACTTGCTGGAACTAAAGCACGTCAATAACTTATGGGCTCGCTAACCCCGCGGCGCCGTAGGTTCAACTTACAGAGCTGGGATTTGGCATCCAAATGCCCAGCCAAGCGTAAGTATTTTTCAAGAAATACCGAATGCATATTCATGCCGGAGTCATTCGGCTCGACGGAGGGAGAAAAAAGAGGGCTCGCTTTATCACGCGCGCGCCACGCGCCTTATGCGCGCTACTCCCGCGGCGGCAGCCGGGGGCCGCGCGCGCTCATCGTAAGAGCGCGCGCCGTGGCGCACCTAAGCGGGCGCGTCCAGTCCGCTGATTTTATGCGTTTGACCGACGGCGCTCTGATACCGGCGTTAGAAAGGGATACGCAGCCTTACGCCGCGCCGGGTGATTTATCGCGAGAGAGGGCTTGGGCGCTGCTCGTGTTTCCAATTTGCTGGTCGAGCCGTCGGGAGTGCCGCCAGGATTATTGTCCCGCGGCTGAGCGCGCGCGCGAGCCTCCGTCGATGCGCGCGGTATTTACCCGCCCACCACCAATTTGCACCTCTCGTCGGATCGATGCCCCGTTCGAGCCGGGAATTTCGCGAGGGCGTTCTTCGACGCCTCTTGCGCGGCCGGGTTCCGAGAGATAATTGCGCGCGCATATACCTTACACTTGCTGTTACGTGTTACGGATGATTCGACTGAATCACGTAAAAGAACGTTGGTTTAAGTTAGTATTCTATTCGAGGCAGAGACTGGTTCTTTTACTGTGACTCTTGATGCTAAATCATTGTTAATACATAAATAATATAGAAATGTTCTATTATGTTCGCATTAATGTTAAAAAATTTGGATTATTAAACTTGATCAGAATTTCTTGAAAACATATTTTATTTATATAAGTCGCACATTTTTTATGTTTATGATACTTGAGTGACTTATTGTCACTCGGATATAGCTCGTAACTACAAAATCAGATCAGAGCTGATAAAAGTAAATTGAAAACAAGCTGAATAAAGCATTAGATGAACAAGTAAGTATTCGTGTTTTCCAAAACCTGAGGTTTTATGATAAAAACCTCCGTGAGGTTTGATTATAAAAACGTAGTTACATATCCTTTATTGAAAGTGTTGTCCATCGGAAGCTATAACTTTTTCCCATTTTTCTGGCAATTTATGAATAACGGATTTAAAAAAATTTACGAACCGGAACAAATGCCGGACTCATGCCTCGTCTCAATTACTGGCCATTTTTCCTGTATTAATTGTTTCAAACAAATAATTTGTGTTTGATACAATGGTCCACTGATGGTATGACAGTTCGGAAGCAATTCGTAGCATATGACACCCTTTAGATCCTACCATATGCAGAGCATAGCGACGTTGATTCATCAATAAATTCCGCGCCACAAATTGGGAAAGTAAACAATAGACCTCAGCCACACTCTTCCTCATATTAAAGAATAGAAACTTGACATGATTTTGCTCGATAACATAAGCGATACCGAAAGAAATCCTCTAAAGTAATGCTGCAAAGTTACTGACAGACACACAAACTACAAATCTAACACATGAAGTCGGATACTTCTGCCCATGATCCACTGGTCACGTCATCTTTTGACAAACGATGGAAACTTTTTTAAAATTCTTTATTTGTTATTTACATTACAATAAAAATAATATGAATAGTAAACTCGATCTACTGAAATTGCAATATTTTTATAAATATATTGTGCATTATTTCAGAAATAATGCAATTCATAAAATTCCATATCTCTTGTTCAAATGCACGCCGCTGAATTGTTTGTCGAGCGCTTGCGCCGTGATATACTTGAACACATATAGATGTTTTTTAGCTGATCAGTATCATATCGATTAATTAAGAGCTTACATCGGTGATAAAACGAAGTTTAATTATATAATTTTAAAATACATGATAATTTCCTTTTAATAGTTTTAAAAGATATAAAACGGCTTTATAAAATAAGTATAGTTTGACTAAAATAATTTGTAAATATTACTTCTCGTTTTCCTCTCGTAATTTTATTAAAGAATAAAACATTATTTATGATAAAACTTTTAGAAGGATCAAGCCTTTGAAAACTAAAACGCCGACTTGATAAAATATTTTTTTTTAAATATTAATTCTTATATCATGTTTGAAAAGTTTGAATGTTCAATTGTCAAAGTAAATAGCTAGCGGTCCCTCCGTAGATCAAATTACATTCGTTCTTAATTCTACGTCTCGAGTCTCTCTAGCAACGTTTTACTTATATTCGAACTTACCATCGAGTGGACGAGGTGCCTTTCAATTCGACCGCTCGACAAAAGAAATCTCGCGGTTACCCGAGCTCCCGCCCGGCCGCTGATGAATGCTTTCATTAATCTTCATTTAATTAACGGCGAGGCAACGGCAGCCGGCGATGTATAAATAAATGCATGAATATATTTAATGAAAAATCGATCGCTTAATCGACGCGAACAAATGGGCGAAGATGGGCGGTGGTAGGGGTGGGGGAGGAGCGAGAGGGCGAGAGGAAGCCATCAGCGAAGAGCGCTACGGGCGGAATAAAGCCGGGCATTAACCGGAGAGGACTCAGCTCCCCGTGCGATAGGCGCGCGCGCGCTACTATATATGCTCTAAGCCGCGCGCCCCGCGAAACTCGTTAAAAACGTCTCGGCGCGCAGGGCCTCCGAGCGCTCCCCCGCCCTGAGCAAATTCGAGATTAAATTCATCAGAATCCAATCCCGGAGCCGCAGTTGCCCGCCAGGCTGATGCGTGACACGGATGAATAATGCATGCAAGCGAGCTGGCGCGCGCGCGCGGTTGTATATGTACATGTGTATATATATATATATATACATACATATGTATGTATGCGCGAGAGCTCCTCTCGTCGGCACATATATACATATATACATACAGGAATATATATATATATACTCACGTACCAAGGGTAGGAGCGCGCGCGGGGGCCGGACTCCCGGCTGCGGCCGACTCCCCCCGCCGTGTCGGACGTTCGCCGATTATTCCTGACGGCACGTGATTAGGTCGGGAGCGAGCTGCGCGGCTCGGCGCAACTACTGCAAGGGACACACGGTCCGATTTTCGTCGTTACCCACCTGTCCGTCGGGATCGGCTGCAGGTATGGCGAAGGAAGGGGGGCACTTTCGTTTTCCTGTTTCGCAAGGCTGATATATACATAGATGTATGTATATATATATATATATATATATATATATATATATATATATATATATATATATATAGATACACGTATATATGTATCAACAAGACCGCTAGACATCCTGGGAAAACCGTTTTTGAGTTTAAGCCTTTTTCTTTATAGAAAAAGTAATAGTTCTAAATACTTTAGAATAAATTGTGATAATCAGTAATTTCAATATGTGCGAGGAAAAAAAGTAATCGCGAAAATATTTTGCTATAACTAATAATTATTCATAGTTCACTAAAAAGGGAACTCACACAAGGGATGACACATAATGAATATATGATGTAGAAACTGAATGTAGCGAGGATGTAAGCATCAATTTCTAATGCGTAAATGGCCTTAGATATAGTCATAATGTTCGTGTTTGGGCTCTAGTCGCGTTTCCTCTCAGGTCTGCCAACTGGACACGGCAGTACAGCAAAGCCGATAATCTCGTATCCGCTGTCGACACTACACTCGAACGGGCTTATATAGTCACTGCGGTATGAAATTGCCACTTGCATTATAAATCCAGACAGCAGATAATTGGCACACTATATGAATTTGATTACTATCAAATTAGTCATTGTCAACAATTAGCAAAAACTTTGAAAAAAAAAACCAATAGCAAAACCACTCATATTTACAGATCGAAAGTCACGAAAATCAAATGATCTAAGAAATATCAATGGCTATGAACAAATTATTATCACATTGATTTTTTTGGCCAATTTGAACCTAACAAAATATAAAATATTTTCATGACTAACAAGGTCATGATCAGCTTCTGCACCAACTTCTACGGCTCTACGGGAATTAAATCAGTCTCAAAATCATGGATATGTCCTAAACTTTATATAAAAACATATTGAGTTTTTAAAAAACAAATATTAACGTATCTAACATTTATAGTTTTAATACGAATATCAAATCAAAATGAAGCGTAATATCGCTCTTATAACTAGCAAAATTGAAAAAGAAAAATCCTTACTGCTCTGAGAATTGCGGATAAACGATCGATTTCGTCGATCGCGCATTGATAGGTGCTTAAGCATACACGGACCGTAATAATTCTTAATAAGTGCCCCAACCTAAATTTGCAATTCCTTGCATTCTTCATTTTTTCTCCCCTTAAATCTCCTTTCCGGTAGTGTAATTACAGTAATTCGGTTTCTTTTTTTCTTTTTTTTTTTTTTTTGTCGCACGGAAAATATCCATCGAAAGCGACGTCGGCCCCGAACGTTGACGCGACGCGAGCCGAGCGCTTCCACTTATACACGCCGGGGCTAAAATTTACCAATTAAGGCCGAACCGGGCCCCGCGTTCCGTTTCATAAAAGGATTCGAGCGAAGCGACTACCGAATAAAAAGCCATATCCCGAAGGGGAAGAATAAGAGGCCCCGTCGAGTCGGCCGCCTCGCCGGGAGAGAAAGCAGAGCGCGCCGTCGAGGTTCCGCGACGCGGACGGCTCCTACAAACACATACAGATGCGCGCGCACGTCGCGTGCATTTCGCTCTCTCGATCGCGGGGGCAAGCATAAAGTGGCGAGGATCGGGCAGTGAGGGGGGGGGGAGGGCCGGGAACGCGCGAGCAGTACGAGAGGGAGGCCCTGAGTAACGACGACGACGAGGCCGCGCTGCCCGTACACGGCGCGCCCGTGGAAATGTATAATCGCCGCGCCGCTCGGTGAGTGATTGTAATTGCGGAACAGTAGCCCGGCAATGAGGAGTATCGCCCTGCGGGCCTCTTCGCGCCGCGCAGGACGGCGAATAAAGCGCTACGATCCGGAGCGAGCGCGCGAACGAGCCACCACGCGAGGACTCGTCGTCCTCGGCGTCCGAATCCCCGGCGTTCTCTCTCGCCGGGAGGGGGGGGGGGAATGCCAGCGATTCCGAGAAGTCCCGAGGGGGGGAAGGGGGAGAACACTTTCTTGGCTATTCCCGATATTTCCGTGCGGGCCGCGAATCTTCCATGCAGCGGTCGAGGCGCCCGAGATCCTGCGCCGTTCCTGCTTTACATCGATACGAAACGACTTAGGGGCGCTCGCGCGAAAAATCTAGAGCAGCAGGATCGACGCTGATTTGGAATTTTGACTCTAGCGCCGCCGCTCGAATTCCCCGTCGAAAGCGACGCGCGACGCGGCCACGGCCGCGTGCCTGCGCGGCACACATCGCTGCGATCATCTCTCACCGGCTTTTCTCATTAAATCAGAGAATCCTCCCGCTTAAATAACCCGCGGCGCTCCGGGCAGCCGTACAAGCCGGTCGGTCGTGTTCCCTTTCCTTTTTGCTCGAGCCTCCTCCACCCCCCCTCCCTCCCCCCTCCCCGCCACCCCGGCCGAATCGTCCTGGATTGTATGCAAATTGCAGCGGCAGCCGAGGCCGCGCTTGCGCCATCGCGCAGTTGCCAGCGCGCGCCGTAACAAAGTCCCGGGCCGGTATCAAGCGAGCTTGTCGTCCTGCCCGTGGCACGACTGCGCGCTCCTTCTGGGAGCTCCTTGCTGTACTCCGCACTGCAAGAGACGGAGACATGGCCGAGGAGGCGGGGTGAGCCGCAACGGCGAAAATGCAAAAGACGCGGGTGTGCAGGTGGCGGGGGGGGGGTCGCAGCGAGCTCTCGGGTAATGGAGAAGTAAAGCGAAATATCGGGCAGGAGAGGGTATCGAGTATAAATTGAAGCAGAATTCGGGAAATTCTTGTTAAAAGACTGTGATTAGCAGCTGATTTGTTTAGCTCGCTAAGTAATTCGTGACACTTCATGGAATACACAATACATGCGGTATAAATTACACTATTTCTACTTACTTCTGCTTTTTCATTAAAAGATAAGAGAAACTATAGTGCTTGTAAATACCGTAAAAAGCTAATTAATACATGTAAAATAAATATGTGAAAAAAGACGTCTAGAGGTGAGCTGAAACGTGATTGCCGAACAAGGCTCATTATATTTTTTATCTTTGTTTTTTTACAATAAATATAACCAATCCAATATGTATATTGTACACTCATAAAGCATTCATATACTTACAAATTCGATATAGCAAATACAATCGAAGATTGCGATATTCGTATAAAATCAAGAATTATTGATAATTAAAGTAAAAGAAATGGGAATCCGTTATACCGTTTTCGGACAAAACTGTTATTGTAAGTAAAAATCAGGGCGGCCATGCCATCAAAATCGTACAAAGAAGCATTTAATCATATATTTAATAATGATAATAAAATCTAAAAATATCATACTTATACTTTTGAAATAAATTTCAATATAATAAATAATGTCAGAAAAACATCTTTGCAAAGAAATCAAATATATAACCATATGAAAAATATTAAGATATGACGTTCATTAAAACAAAAAAATATTTTAAATATTGAAAACATTATGTGAGCAAAAAGGTTCAAAATTCACAAATAGATCGAAAAGCAGAGTGAATATATACTATGATTAACAAAGTTTAATATTCCGAATGAAATATTTAATTACGTTCTAGCGATACAAAAATGCCCGTATAGATTGTTAGTTGTAACACCAGAGCAGTTGATACTCGATTACTATGAGAAAGAAGAATAAAAGAAATGGCTTCGACCCTGCCATTAAAACTCCAGACGACATCGACATTAATTAGAAGCTTGACGACAGCAGCGCGACAGCGCGAAAAGGGGACGAAACAACGAATCGGCAGTCGGGTTGTCGAGAGAAGGCAAACCCGTGAAAAAAAAGGAGAAACATGTAAGTGAAAAGAGAAACTAACGACTGTGTAGGAACAGGAGATCTGCCGCCAGTTCATAAACTAGTGGAGTTAAACTTTTCTGAAAATTACCGAGATTGCTTCTACTGCCTTACTGTCACTGTTGGAGAATTGAAAATGCGAAACGCTTCGTATTTGCTGGATTTTTTTTAACATAAATAATAATTAATGTACATATAACCGTAATAATTTAATCTAATAATTTACATTATGGTGTATTATTTCAAAACTCCAAATCCTCGTTCTTTTGTATTAAGCAATATCGAAGATCCAAGAATATGTAGTAAAAAAGAAATATTATTTAGATATTAATGTAGGTATTAATCTCGGCATAGTGCGTGGATTAGTAAAAGGATAATCTTAGTAAAAGAATTGAAGAAATTTATCTATTCACGATTATTTGATGAAAACTATTCAAATTCAGAATTGAAAACGTATAAAAGTTCTAATGTATAAATCTCCAAAAAATTTTAATTTTTATTTATTATCAATTAGTAAGTTCAACCTAACTAAATTATATATTTTTTTAATTAGACATTGATTCAAATAAGAGATTGAAATCGAATATCTGTTTAAAAATGAACTAGACTAGATACTTTTTAAATAAATCTACAGTTTCCCTCGGGTGAATTCAGAATGATAGACTAAAAATATATGGCCTTCTCTCTCTCTCTCTCTCTCTCTCTCTCTCCTCTCTCTCTTTTCAAGAAAAACTCGGTTGAAAACTCTAACAATAAAGTATACAAGCTCAAACGCCAGATTCTTTAGGGAGACTGAAAAATTTGCGGCAGGTGTTTCTCGCGAGCTCGGGCGCGCACGTGTGAAAAGTGGGGTTGTTTATAAAAAGCAAGGTTAACTCTGCCGACTGCCAACGCCAACGTTTTACGATTGCGTGTAAGCCATCCGTCAAATTATTTCTGAAAAATGCTTCACTAAATTCCAATGTATATTTCGGTGCAAAAGTCAAATACATTTCCCAAAGAGCTGAAAGAATGAGTTTATGTATAATGAAGATATTTCGCTAAAATGCAATAGTAATTCAAAGATTTAATATAATTATTATTAATGACGATGGGAAAATTAAATATCGTACATACAATATTTTGAGAGAAAAGCAAGTACCTTTATAACATAATACAATGAGCAAAATTGTCGAAATAAAAGTTGTTAGGAAGTTTATACAAAAATAGATCTATTTAAATTGTAGCGAGTCCCGATAAATGAAGAAACATTCCTAAACTTAAATAGCCAAATTATACTCATATAGTTTCATACGTAACTTACTAATAATAATAATCTATCTTTAGACTGACACATCCTCAAAAATCGTGACGATTATGCACGACTTCGCACGACGCTCCATCATCATTGATTCCTTTTCGTATATATATATATATATATATATATATATATATATATATATCAGTTTTATGATTGGTTGCTACGGTTATTCATCATTGTCCAACAAAAATTTGACTTGACCCTTCATAAAAAAGCAGTGGCGAAGCTTCTATCACTGCGCCGAGATCGTACTGTCTTCCTCGTCCACTCTCTTTAATTTATTGCGAATTAAATCGCGTCGCAACCAGTGGACGTTTGTGTGTGTGTGTGTGTGTGTGTGTGTGTGTGTGTGTTTGTGACCATAATTTGGCACCTGCATCGGCGCATCGTGTCCTCTCGCCAATTTATACGAGCCCTACTTGACCAGTGGCTTCTCGAAAGAACGACGTCATCGTAAATTAGACTTTTATTAAGCTATTATTTAAATAGCACCCTTTATAACCACTTATCCAATTTCACTCGATACTGGAAAGAAGAAAAAGCTCCCAGCTACTAGACCTAATTTCAAAATTAACGCGCATCTTGTTTTCTATGTTCAAATTTTTGCGTATAATCCCAACTTTAATATGCTCATGTTTTTAAAGTATATTTTGATGAGATCTAGTTTACCTCTAATTTGAATAGGAGCACGAACACGCTTCCACCTCGGGGATTCGTTTCGGCGCTTTTTGGGATCAGGTTGAAAGAGTCGAGATTCCGCCCGTTTCCTCAATCCGGGCACGTCATCTCTGACCGTAACAATTTCGTTTCGCTCGATTAGTGGAACATACTCGAGGATCAAAATTGACGGGGTCGAATTAGAAGGCGCCGTTGCAATTTTCGGAATAAACTTTTTAGCCCCAACTGAAGCTCGTCGCTTCGCGATTACTAAACTGACGCACGGACGTCCATTTAACTAGTAAATGACTTTTTAATAATACCGTGTGGCAATAGTCGCGCTGACATGGAGTTTGAAGATTCTCTCCTACAAAGTCGAGGAACTAAATGGGACTAGGATTTGCAATTAATTTCGATTTAACGAAACAAAGGAGATGGGCGTTTGATTACTGGCTGTCGAGTCTCTGAAGAAACATTTTTTTATGCAGAACTTGATTAAAGCTTTGCCAGGTGTGTGTGGATAATGTGATGTGTGTGTCGGCGCGCGCGCCCGTATTCTTTCTTAACTTACATTTCATTCGCAGAATTTTGTTTATTTTTATGCTAAACATTATCATCATATACTCGTTCAAAAACTTTACTTTCCTTGTAGAAATTAAGACATTTTTATACCACGAATTAGCTAGTTTATTTCTTAGCTCTGCAATAATTGGTTAAGCTTTTTAATTAAATGGCATCCTGCTTCATAACTGTTTATTATCATTAAAAATATGCAAGAAAAAGATCATATATTGTGCATTAATGACCATTAATAATGGATATGAAGATGCCAGTCAGTTATTCAACAATTATTGACCAATAATTAAACATGAATAAAACTCATTGCTTTAATTTAGAATGAATCAAGATTAACTATTTGTTCATTTTATTTTTATCATTCTATTTTCTCATTTCATTTTATTCGCGGTCATTAATTGATCGTCGAAATACTCTATTGTTTTTCATATCGAATTTGAAGCAAATTTAGAATGTTATTTGGCCATTTTGACTTAAACATGTTTCTGAGTCTTAAATCTGACTAAGACTTCCTTTTAAACCATTCAAACTGCGTTTAATTTAAAATGATATTATTTAATGATATTAAATCCATACCTTCCTATAGCTGTTTGTTTCCCAAGGCTTTCGAACAGTTACCTTTTTATGCATGGTCATAAAAAAGAAATAATAATATGAATGTAGCATGTTACGATATTGGTTTTAGTCAAACATACTTTTGGCTACAAAAGACGCTTAATGTATTCCCGTTCAAAGTGCGAACCCCTACGCTGATCCAACAATGCTCTTATTATCGATAATAATAATAATCGATAGCCGAACAATATTGCGCAGGGCATTGAGATGAAATCTTCACAAAAGTTCGTATATGAGAAAAAGGATTTGAAAAAGCTAAAAGCGATCATCTTCGAGAAAGACGGAGAAAGCCAAGAAAGAGAGGAGTAAGTGGAAAGAGAGAGAGAGAGAGAGAGAGAGAGAGAGAGAGAGAAAGAGACCGAGTGCGAGAGGCAAAAACTTTCAGATCCCATCACATTGAAAAGCGGTCCTATTGTTCTTCGAACGAACCACGCCTCACGTCTGTAATTATAGACAGGTCTTTCGGAGCCCTTTGATGCACCACCGGCCTTGTTGCACTCTCAACTTCTCTGCATACAACATCCAGCTGGATAGACTCTGACGTGTACTGGGTGTTCAGAAAAAGTTTATTAAAAATCCTCCTGGAAATCGATAGCGTTAGGTATAAAAGACAAAACAATTTTTTTAGCTAATCTCTGATAGAAATTTGGAGATTTTCAAAAGTTTGAAAATGTCTGAAACATTTATGTACGCACTCAGAAAAGTTGATCGACACATGTTCTAAAAGTAGTTTCAATTTCTACTAAGAATACAAACATTTTATTTCAGTTCGAGGTCGTGTTTTCAGAACATTTTTGTTAATCTTCATACAAAATTTAGTACTTCTGATATTATAAACATTAATTTATTCTATAATAAATTTTATATTTAATGAGGCTATTTTGCTATTACGTTCGATATTTTTACAACATGTAAAGGCAAGTTACAAATTATTTGATTTTACTTTCATTAGAAATTATACCACAATTTTGTGTGAAAGATAATGCGTTGTACTATAGTATCTAGTGCAGATAATTCGATTAAAAAAAATTCATTTCCAATTGGAAATTGATGACTCTAATTTAAAACGAGATTTAAAAAAAAGCATTTTGGATTTTAACCTAATGAAATTTCATGAAATGTATTATACATAGAGATGCAAAACTATTTTGAACACCCCTTATACAACGATCGATCCTAGGAGAGCTTCCACCTCTTCGGCATTAGACCCTAAATTAAAGATCTGGGATAAGTCGATTCCCGAGACAGGCGGGCGCGAGAACTAGGAGGTTACCGATTTCACCTAAACCCGCATCAATTTTTTTCGCTAAACGATTCGGCTCAGGTAGTGATTTCGATAAAAAGTGGTTTTGCTCGATTGTTTCGAATCTTTCATTTATCACGGAAGCGGGAGAATGGCTGCATTAGATATAATATCTGAGTTTAGAATATTTCTTTACCAGAAAATAATATATCCGCAATTTCCATTCTATGAGTGGTGTAGGAATGTTTTTAAAATCGCGAATTGTTTATTTTATTTAATTATTTTCTTTCGTTACACAGAAATCTTTTTAAAAAAGGTGTAAATAAATAAATAAATATATATATATATATATATATATATAAACAATGAGATCGAGATCAGTTATAGACTTTGAGAAATCCGACAAATATTGTTTGTAAAATGGCTTCTAAAATTTTCAATTTGGTGAATTGAATTCAGATCCACTAGTGGCCTCGATTTGGAAAATTAACTCACAGAACTAAATTTGCTGAAGAAGGCCTTACTCTATCAATTGTTCTTTTATGCTTTGTAATATTTAAAATTATTTTATTGACAACCAATCGTTGCAAAATATAACTGTTATAAGCATTTTAGATAAGTATAATTTACTTCCATACTTCATTATTCTAGTATAGATTCAGCCATTTTCGTTGGTTAAACCCTCGCTTTCTTTGATTGGTTACGTCTGCATAGATAAAAGAGCAGCCATAATGTAAATAATTGGAGCCCCGGCTATCGCACTACTTCAATTTACAGAGCGTGGGCGTAAATATAAGGCATCCGATATTCGATAAAGCCGAGAGCCTTTATAGACTCGAGCTAGAAATCGTTAATAAAATCGGAGGGTTGAGCCGTATCTGCCCACACATCCAGGAAGCATTATATACGGGCGTATCAAAAGTCTAACGAAGAAATTCCGAGCGATTTTCCATTCATCGCGCGTTAGAATCGATTTGAGTCCCAACTGCAGTAGTCAAATAAATAACCATAAAGCCGTCATCGGCAGCGCGATGCTGTCCGCGTCCCAGTCGCGGACGGTCATTCTACAACCTTACAATGAAACCTCGGCTTCGCTCTGTACTTTCCCACTTGCCTTATACAAGCGCAATCTGATTTCTCGTCGGACTTTTATGTATCTGTTACACTGTGAAATCACTCGTAAAGCGGGCGGCTTCGGGATCGAGGAACATTTTTTTCCCGCTCTCCCCGCCTCCGCGCCGAGCATCAACGGCACGATATAAAGTTATTAAAGTCCGATTTTCACGCGGCGCGGCGCTCGCACCTTTTTTTCGTCCTCTCCCCACGATGAAATGGGAAAGTACGGGGAGTCCGCGCGAGGGCGGCAAACAAAGCGGCCGCTCGTGCTTTATGTGACACCTAATCGACGGGCGCCGTTGCCACAGTACGCGTAGTATAGCCCCGTGGGGAAAATAGAGCCGCGCTCGAGGCAGGCGGGGGGTGGAGGGGCGGGCACGAATCGACGCACTCACCTGCTGACCCATTAGGGGGGAGGGGGAGGGGGGAGGCAGGAGCGGCACGGCGGCTGCGATCCCGACGAGAGGAGTCGGCGGGCGGTGGACCGATAAGTTATGTGCGCGTCGACGGAAAAGTGGCGTGGCGCTCGCGGCTCAAAAGGGCGGGTTACACTCGCAGACAATGGAGGCGAGGCGTCTTCTCTCTCTCTCTCTCTCTCTCTCTCTCCTCGCGTCACGTGTAACTCGGGCGGAAAGAAATCGCGCCGACGAGCGCGCGCGCGCGGAGACTGCGCCCCGTATAGTAAGAGCGCGCACTCTGAGTTATTGTTATTGGCATTAGAAACTCAAAGTCAGCCATCCTCTCCGCTGTTGCACTTTACTTTTCTCCCTTTCTCGGGCGGAGGGAGGCGGCGCGGTGAAGGGGCGGCGGGTAGGGGGAGGGACCGAGGGAGGGGGGGGGCATCTGTTCTTGCAAAGGCTTTTTACGAGGCTGTAAATCGAAGCGAGAAATCTTATTTCTTTTCTATATAATTCGAAACGCAATAAAGTCGAGTAACACGAAATATCATTAGATTTCGCGCGCGCGCGCGCGCGCTCTCGCCACGACGTCGATGCTTTCAGCTCGAACGGGGCTTGAAAGGCTTTTTTTATGTACTCGAAGCTCGTGGAGATCTTGACTCGTTATACTTATTCCTCTTAATTTTCCTGCGCGAGCTCCGTTATCGTATAATTAAAACGCTTATAGTAAAAGCGTATTCACGACACCTATCAACTTTTGCAACAAATACACGGGGATATCCGTTTATAATATGTGCATTAAATAGAAGACATAAGCAAAATCAAGGTCAATCGTCATCATCATATAAGTCATTTCATACCGATCGCTTTAAACAGTCTTAAAAGCTAATGCTGTTTTATAATTCTCCTAGGATTTTCATCGATATCAAAAGGCTGCTAATCGCGACCGTATGTATATGTATATATGTATAGCCGTTTCTACAATACCGAATGAAGAAGGCTCGAGTCCAAAAGGATCCCGGAGCCGGATAAAATCAAGATTCTTCATTAGGATCGGCATACTAATGCTTTATTAAACGAAGGAGCGAAGCTATATAGTCACCCCAAGACCTTCGACTTCTCTTCTCTCTCTCTCTCTCTCTCTCTCTCTCTCTCTCTCTCTCTCTCTTTTATACTAAATACCCGATAAATTCAAAGCCACCGCATAAATCGATCTTTAATCCTGGGGCAGCGCGTAAATTTAACCAACCGTAATTCCCTGCCCGGGCTAACGCAACCGCGCGGTGGCTTCTTAACACTTAGATATTTATATATATATATATTATATATATATATATATATATATATATATATATCCTCCGAATGGCCTCCGGGAATCTTGACGCGGCGAAATTCTGAGCTGGCGCGCTAAAGCCATAAAGGCTCGAATATCTTCCTGCTCTCCGCGCTTCGAGTCAAAATTTCCTTGACCAATATAACCGGTAGCCGTTAGAGATTATCACCGGCACGAATCTACCGCGCCGCGCGCAGGGACCCGCTGAAAACTCATTTCTGACGCGGGTGCTAGAGCGCGCGCGTGGGCCCCTCTTCTACACACGTTGAAAACGAAAAAAGGAAAGAACGAGACTCCTTTACAGCCAGGGCGCTTCTTTTTGATCCGCCCGCCTATAAATATATATATAACGGGTGCTACGGCGTCACCCCCCCCCCAACTTGCTATACCAAATATCCTATCGACTATCGGTATATATATATATATAGACAGAGAGAGAGAGAGAGAGAGAGAGTAGCGAGAAAGGTGCAAGACTAGCGAGAAAGCCCTTCTCCAATTTCAGTCGATAGTTTTTGCGCTCGTAAACGCACGCGCGTCTCGGATTATAACTTTGCCACTCGCGAAACCCAATTAAGGGACCGACAGGGGCCGCGCGTAGGTGCGCGAGTAATATATATATATATAGTAGCATAACGCTCTTCTGCGCGAGCAGTGGCGCGGGGTGCAGAGCGTGCGCGGCCTCTCTCAAGGCGTATATGCTAGTATACGAGCTCTATACCTATTATATATATATATATATATATATATATATATATATATATATATATATATATATATAGCTACTCGTAGTTCCGGTATCAAGATTATACGTGCGCGACGCGGCGGCAGCGGCACGCGGCTAAAGCATTATTAACGGGTCTGATTCCGAACGGTATTACCGCGGGGCTTGATTGGTTAATTTTGCCCGTATCCTAAACGCGACCGCGCGATATGATTGGGTATGGTCCTGATCTAGCTCGCAGGCTTCTTTCGGGCCCCGCCTTGTACTATATTAGGCGACTATTACGAATATGATTTACAATTACAAATGGATGGCTTGATCTCACTTTCGAACTAATTTTAATGCTAGCTCGATTTCGAACTAATTTTAATAAATTTAATTAAATTTATTTCATATTCTTAAACGCTGTTATTAGTTTTCATGAAAATTATATTTCTCGCCATTCGGTTAAATTACTGGAAGCTCATTTTTAAAATTTTTCTTTATTTAAGACAAATTTTATCCAATTTAATTACTAATATTTAGGTTTTTAGTAGTTTTCTCGTATATTATAAATATAATTAACTTATAAATATCGAGAAAAGGTACAGTATGACCTAGTAATCTAAGTATAACTGCTGCTTCCAGTCGGGAATCATCAGTAATCAGAAGTAGTAAATATATATACTACTTTATATAGTAGACATTTTGCCTGAACGGCAAAATGTCTTTTTCTCATCATAAAGATTCGTAGCAAAGATTGCAATTAGTAATAATCTTGTTCTTGTCTATTCATACATAATAATATGTATAGTAATGATTATGATAATAATTATTATTACTTATAATTTTTTAATGAAAATTATAAATGTAAATTTATTTGACTTTAATCTAGAAATTTTATGTCTTTTTAAAAATAGTATAAATGTTAAATTTAACCTTTTAAAAGTGCAATTTACCTTTCTAACCTCGCTTTTATTGACATGGATTCGTTGATTAAAGGGTTCCAATTACGAGTCAAAAATGTAAGATGGCGGCGACATATGATGGACTTTAAACAAATACATTTAAAATGTGCAAAAAAAATAAACCAGTCATGTATACTGCAGAGAAATTCAAACAAAAAACGTGAGATATTCGTTAAAAATTGCATACGATTTGAAAAAAAAAGATCAAAATTTTCAAATTGGAGGTCAGTACAATAATTGAAAAACTTCTCTCTTCTGCAGTGCACAGAACTATAACGATATAGATATAAATATTCCATTTTATGCTACTGAAATGGTTCATTCTTATAGACCAAAATAAAAATAAATAAAATAAATAAATAACTAAAGTACAAATAAAAATTTTTTACCGGAAACATACATTTTTCACTTTTTATTCGCCTTATTTTTCAGCTTTAGAATCCAAAAACGATTTTGTATAGAAGTTCCTTTACGTAGTAGTGGTTCCAGGGATAAATTTAATGTAAGAGAAGATAATTTTTTGTCATTCTTTCATTAACATAAAAATTAAAAAATATACAATTAATATGGGGGAAACTCATTTTGAATTCATGCCATATGTAATAAACCTGAGATCTAACGAAAAAACAGAGTCATGGCATGGTGGTGGGAATTATGTACTTCGAACCGAGCTCGAAAGGGATAAATACACACCGGGCGGATATTATTGAGTCGTAAAAGTAAAACACCGAGGGACTTGGGATCATATCGTCGCGTACATATAGACGCGGCAGAAAGTAGTATGCTATTATATATATATATACATGTTATTCTTTTGGAATACCATTCGCGGCGAGGAGGTGTATACTGTATATGTACCGCGGTCGTAACTTCGGGTTAAAGGATGAGAGGGCTCGGAAGAGAGGGCCAGCTTGCCGGTACATTACAGGGTCGCTCGATCATGCCCCATCGGGTATTTATATATGCCCAGGGAATGGCGCTCGTGTTGCACGGGAGAGAGCGAGAGAGAGTGAGAGAGAGAGAGAGAGAGCGAGAGAGGGGGGGGAGAGAAAGTATCGCGAGGGTCAGAAAGAGGATCGCGATCGTGCACTTCCTCGGTGCGCGCGCGAGTTATTTAAATTCGAGACGTTCTGCTCTGCCGGGTCTTGATTTACGTCTTCGATTTTTAATTTAAGATTTGAATTGATGAATGAAAAACTGTAACATAGCCTTCCTCTCGTGCATGTATCAGTAACTTGAAAAGACTGAGCCGATTTAAAAGAAAAAAAAAAAAGAAAATGATTCTATGCGTACAGGTGTCCATGCAGTATCAAGATATCTTTCTCTCTTCTCTTTCAGGGCCGCTCCCGCCTGGCATTATAGGAACCCTTCAAGTGGATCGAAACTGCCGATTAACTCGACCTTGCATAGGCTTTTCTCGATCATAGTGCTTGTATAGATCGAGGACTAGACAGTAGTCCTTTTCGAAATTCGTTTCGTCTAATGATATAGCTTAGGAGTCGGGCTTATATAAGAGCTGCACACTTCCGATGCACGAATTGTCTATAATTACGGGATCAATCCAAAGAATCCAAATTTTTGAATTTCTTTCGAAGAAGATCTGCAACGTTCACTGCAAGAATGGCTTGATACAGTTTGAATACATTTCGTATTATTTAAGGGTATATTTATAATCAATCTTTATAATAGCAATTATCAAAAAACTGATCATTTCGAATGCAGAACATAAAGATAAGGAAAGTAAATAAATTATCCATTCATTTACTCATTATACAACAATGAAAGGATTTTACGTTCAAAATTTTCATTTTATTTTTACCTTATCAACAGCTGTGACAGAATGCTGCATAAGCGATTAAAGCGATCTTTTTATTCAGTTTTGTAATTTGAAAACTTTACGAATTATTAAAAATCTGAGATGGGTTCGGAATAAAAAGCAAACAAATCGCCACAAATAATGGAAACGGTCTTAATTTAATTTATTGTCCGATAAATCTGCCGCTCGTAACTCCGATAATAACTTTAATAAACGTTCAATCTGAAAACTAGTATTGCGCCGTGAACGGTAACGCCGAACCCTCGAAGCCGCGGCGAGCTTTTTATATAAGCTTCGTATGTGGTCCGCATTTTGCACGGCCGACAATTCACGTGGAACGGGCTCTTTCTAATGTCAATTTCCTCCCCCGTTCTGCCTTCTAGCGCTCGTCCACGCCGCTACCATACCACCCAACCCCACCCTTCCCCCTCGTCACATTTATTAAGAGCAATATCGCCGCGAGAATACGATATGGACCATATCGGAGGCGGCCCGGCGCGGCAAAAGGGCCTCTTTCTCGGCTTGATTCGCTCGCGCGCGCGCGAGACGAGAAGAAGAAAAGAGAGTCAGAAAACGAGGACAGCCAGAAAGAATGGAGTGTATGGCGGCGGGACGGCGACGGGAGGAGGGATGGCGAGGGGAGGAACGAGAAAGGATCACCGACCGAGGCGGGTGGATCCCGGCGCAATACAGCGCGCGTTGGTCACGCTCTGTGACCAGTGGTCCGATGCGCGTGCTCCTCTCCGCTTTCGGCCGGCACATACGGTGCCCGCTACCCGGGGGACCGCGCGCTCGCCCAATAATGAGGGCGAGAAAGTGATACGGCCGTGCAATATGGGCTTGACTGATGCAGCGCGATTGCACGGCTGCGCAACCCCCCCCCCCCCCACGCCCCCCGCTCTTTCTCTTCTTATCCGAGAACGTCGCGCGGGGGGTGGTTAAAGAGATTTTTTTTAATCAGCACCATACCGCGTGCGTTCTGGTCTCCCGCTGCTTTATGGAGGGGCGATTACATTTTTCATTTTATTGCTCTGGAATTGATGTAATTACATTTCTCTTGTGACGGCGTCGAGTACAGTAGACCACGCGCAAATTCTGATTTTTCGTTATGAAACACATGAAAATTGTCCAAAAGTTATTGTGTATCAAAATATAATTCAAATACAAGTTATGGATATCACTCAAACTGATACATTATAGTATACACCTTTTTATTCCAAATATGAATTTTCCGATAATAGAATAAGAAATATAATTTTATCGTATACAATGTCCATCGAATCATCTTAATGGTGTCGTAAGTCTCCGATCTAGCGATACTTCTTTTGGTGTTTGTTAATATTAAATTGTTTGCATTTCGTAGCAATTTCTCGAAAATATACTTTCGTAAAATAGCGGAAATACAAAAGATGAGTATTATTTTAATAAGATCTACAAGACTTATTAAGCATATTGCGTCAAATATTCAAAATTGTCAGATGTATGGTTATATATTATTTTGATGTGTTTTCTTGAATTTTTTAGTGGTTTTCACCTTGAAATCCAGTTCGAAGCAATTATATTTTTACTATTATACTCATCACCATAGCATAGAAAAATATATTTCGTTCACGATTTACTTAAACACAAAGAATACTACCGGCGACGATATGTCACTATATGTGCCAATATATGAATATTCACTAGTACGGACTACGAGCAACTAATTATTAATAAACTCTGTTGAGATCATCTTTTAGTTCGGATGTATCTAGAATAGTTAAAATAAGTTTCAACAACTAAACATCCATCTTGGAGAAGGATTTTTCAATGTTTAGTTGCACTAACAATAATATAAATGCAAATATGTAAAAGAAAAGTGGTCCAAGGCGCGAGCTTTGGTAAACGCCGCAGGGAAACAGCTTGTAGAGATATAAACAGAGATATAGCTAAGGTATAGAGATAAAGATACACGTACTGACCGTGTCCTATGAAACTGGTAGGAAGAAATCAATTTAAAAGATTCCCCCTTCTTTATTTTTTTCTGATCCCAGCTTGGTTTGGTTATTCTCTTATCTTTTCGATGACTAGATTTCAACAAAATATGTCGATTTCCATGACGCTAGCCAATGAAACTCTCTCTCTCCCTCTTTCTCAAATAACACTTTTGCGAAGTACACGTAATTAATTATCAGCATATGGCAAGTTTTTTGTGCCACGTAGAAAAGACGATTAGCCGATCAATTTCGCAAAACCAAAGACAGCTTGCACTGTCGTCAAGGGACAATGGGCAAAGGAAACAAAAGCTCATCGAGCGGCGATCGATCGTAAACAATCTAGAAGAATCGCTGGAGCACTCGCGCGGCCCTCCCCGCTGATTGCGCACTTACCACGGTGTATCGATTTCCTCGGCCGCTGCCGGGGCGCGCGCGGCGCTACGATCGCGCAAAAAGCGGCATCTTTCGTGCGGTCGCGTCGCGCCGACGAGATTAAGATCTTCGAAACTCCTTGTGGCGCGGGAGCGATAAAATAGAGCCCTCGTCTCGATAGCGCCGTCGAAGCTGGGGGGGGGCGGCGAAATCGATCGAGGGAGGCTGAAAGAAATTTAACGGTAACGCCTCGCTCGTGAGAGAGTATTTATGAAAGATTCATTATAGAATGAGGCATTGCTGTTGAGTCATGTTTGGCTCCCAAAGAACAATAATAACTTTAAACTATATAGTTATATATATATATATATATATATATATATGTGTGTGTGTGTGTGTGTGTGTGTGTGTGTGTGTGGTGTGTGTGTGTGTGTGTGTGCATCAATTTAGTTAATTTAATTTTTTTCTATATATATGTATTAAAACTCGAGCGTCCCGTTCAAATTTTTTGCTATATACAATTAATAAACGGAGCCAACTATCAAAGAAGTGCATTGTGCATTTCTCATGCAACCTAAGATAATTATTGATCCGTAAAAAAAAATAAAGAGGTTTTTTAACGATAAGCGTCGCAGCGATTATGTTTCAATACATTTTTTATCATATTTCAAACTAAAAGGATTCGCTCAAATTTTCTTGCAGTTCAAATGCAATAAAGACCGATACTAAAACCGAACTATATATAATGTTAAAAGAACATTTTTGTGCATTTCCACCAAATGTTCTACAATTATCTTCAATTTAAAAAGTTCATCTTAATCTTGATGTAATTAAAAATACAAAATAGGATTATTTTTCTATACATACACTAATAAGATAGAATAGATATAGACATTTTTACATTTACAATGTTATTGGAGCTAATAAAAATTGACCAAGTAAGCGTTGTTCGTTTTTGTAATGGTATGTCTGTCTCTGTGTGTGTGTATATATTTTTAGTTTATTTTTTCCTTATTTTCATTTTTTTAAATTTGTCTCATATATTAATATTTATAGAAAGATTGTATTCTATTTATAATTTATTTTTTAAAAATCTTTTAGAAATTTCTATCTAAATTTGTAAAAATGCCAAGATTATCACAAAATATAATTGACATTCTAGATTTGTGGGTGAATGTTTAGAAAGGATTGTCAACAATTCATGAATAGTAGACCAACTAGCGAGTTCATATCGCCATCTTTTTATATTATTAATACGTCTCGAGATAGTTATTTTTGTATGAAACAACGATGGGCTATGATTATTTAAATATGATTTAGAATAAATTATATGGGTCACTTGCCGATAAAGATATATTAGATTATCATTGCTTTAAAAATATTGTAAAACAAATATTTCTAGCATCTATATCGTAACTATAAATATACATATAACATGTACATATGATAATTGTAAATTATGTTACGAAAAAGAGTTCAGATAAATGTAACGGACAAGAACCCCATAATTGTAGCGCCATTCTATCCTATTGCAATTCGACAAAATTGTACAAAATATTTTCTTGCTTGCTATAGCAGATATAGTTTTATATAAAGCACGCCCTTCTCTTTTTCCTTCTCTCTCTCTCTCTCTCTCTCTCTCTCTCTCTCTCTCGTTACTCTTGTCTTCTTTGTCTTCGCCTTTTCGCTACCATCAGCACTTTCCAATTCCCGAAGGCACCCGGGCGACTTTGCGCGCTTAATGGGTCGCATTAATTTTGTAATTAAATCGTCGCGGATAATAACAGAGCGCGCGGCGCTGCGCGATTGACCGGCAATTTCGAGTCATGACGAGATTATTAAGGGCCAATTACAGCGCGTGTTATTGGCGGATAGACGCGCCCGGATTCGCCCGCCGACTGCCCATACCGCCTTCTACTTACCCTGACAGTGATTTATGGTGTCGCGCATGTCTCGCTTTTGCCGCGAATCGCTTATTTATCGGAGGCAGTCTGCGCGTCACGTTCGGGATTCAGGCTATACGCGAAAAGGCGGTGTTAGGGTGGGGGCGGCGAGAGGGGAAGGGGGAGAGAGGTAAAAAAAAGTAGACGAGCCCTCGCGCTTGAGAAAAGCACCGGGACCGCCGACGGTATAAGTGATTGCAGGGGACGAGCAATTACAATGCCGCGACCGAGTCTTTCATGAACTTCAATTTTCCCGTCTAAGCCCTTTGAATTTTTCAGCGATCCGTCATTTTCATTTCCTCGCCACGCCCCAACCAACGGATATTCAACGAATACAATAATAATACACTGGTACATTGTAAAATAAGATTACAATGAAACTGCCGAATCTGTTTTGACAGTACGTTCAATTGCGAGAAATAATTAATAAATATTATTCGTAAGATTTCAAAGACAATCGCTTTAATTAATTTTATTCAGAGGAAATATAAACATCGATATAACAGCTACAGCAATAACAAGAGTTTCAATAACACGAATTACTGGGATTCATAATTAATCATATAAAAAATTTAATTGAGTTCAAAGTTAAAAATACAAAAGACTATTAAAGCGATTCATACTTAATTATTTTTATTCATCGATAAGAATAAGAAAAATGCGAATCGACGTATACGTATCGTTACAAAACTTGAAAGCCATCCCTCTATTGAATAAAACTTTCTCGAACGACCCGGCAGTGATTCCTATATCTATAGGCGCGCAACAACTCGCATTGAAGCATTGCACGATAGCGCAAGGGAAATGTTCGCTTAATCCGCCGAACTTTACCGTCCGCGGCCTCTCGAAACTGCCGCTGGATCGGTTTTAACCGATGAAGCCATAACGATACTTTTCCCTCTTAAAACGATTGTGGTGCGTCGGGCGCGGAAGCGTCGAGTACATAATTCCGCTTTAAGCTGGGCGGCAGCGACCGTATAGTTAGTGCACGAGCCTCCGGCTGTGCAGGTAAATCTTGTCCATATTTTTTTATACGCCGAAACTCTTCCCTTCCCTTTCGATTCGCGCAGTCTGATCCTGGCCAGATATTTCTCGTCAGGGGTCAGGAGCTACGGAAGCTGCAGATTAAGTGGGAGAGAGAGCTAGAGAGAGATACACTTATTATTTTATAATTGAATACATACAATTAATTCAATTCAAGAGATATTGGATGCACAGACGACAGTACTACATTTTCTTCCAAAATTCGAAAACAACGTATTAAATGTCAATTTTGAAATCAAAAAAATACTTTAGAATTCAATAACCGTAAGTTAGTCTTAAAAACAATAATGCAAAAGTGAAGAAGAAATTCTATTCAGAAGAATGAAATTCTACGCACTAAATAAGAAAATCAATATTACCATTATTAACATAATTCCATATAAATATACCATCTGCCATAGTCAAATTTCATTCAAATAGAAAACGTCGTTAATATTTAGATAGATCTCATGTAACACAATCAATCGAGTTCGAGGTCTCGATTTATCATATCTACGAGGGAGCATCGAAAATACACCGCACATGCAGCACTCTTTCTTGCCGCAATTTATATCAAATGAAGTGCAAACTGTTTTAACGGCTACCTATAGAAAAGGGACATTTTAAATATTTCAGTAGACGCATATGCAAGTCTTTATATAATGCAACTGCCGTAAAATATCGTCTCCTTAACGTAATTCCGCAGTGGTACGCAGCTAATCGAGAATTGTTCCAATATTTTTAAAGCAAAGAGGGATATATATATATATATATATATATATATATATATATATAGAGAGAGAGAGAGAGAGAGAGAGAGAGAGAGAGAGAGAGAAGGAGAGGGAGAAAAAGAGGAAGAGAGAGAAAGAGTGCGAGTGTGAGAGGCAGAAGCTTTCAGATCCCATCAGAATGAAAAGCGGTCCTGTACGAGTAGATTTACTCAGTTTTTGAGCCGAGCAAGACGACGTCGCCCTTACGGCTTAACATCTACGTTCAGAGCATCGCTATTGACACGCGAGCAAGTGTTCACATTACCGACATCATTGCTTTATTGCAGAACCGCGCTTACTATTCGCTCCACATTCTTTCTTCGTCTGAACATGTTCGAGGTCTTGGCGAATATCCCTTTAATAACAGCCAGAATTGTGAATTGCCACGTACTGAAATCACGCGGATTATTTAGAATTCAATATGAAACTTCGAATAAGCGTGTTTTGCCCATTATGCTTGCTTTTTCGTAGCTGAAACAGAAACTCTTCAGAATAATAGTATAGCTTTTTTATAATAATCTTGTAAGGGACAGTTTTTCTTATTATTAATAATACGGGAGACTATCAATTTATAACCTTATAATTTTAATTTTCTATGTGTACTTGTAAGGTCTTCGTATAAAAATGGGTATCTATTTATATTCCTAATACATATAGTTTAGGATAAATGATTATAGATAAAATGTTATCTTATTACTACCAATAAAACCATGGATTGCATAATATTTGGATTTCATAATTTTGGAGCGTCCAATGCTAAGGACGTATTCCCGAGAATTTTATGGTTTTGTTTTGCGAAATCGCAATTTCATGATTTTTATTTTGCTTGTATTCTATATAAAAATTTTCAAAGAAAAAAATCTCGATTAAAATTATTTCTCGCACTCTTTTAATATTCAAGAATACTATACTTTTTTATCTAAATTTTTATTGAACGAAACACTAAACGACTATGAATATTTTAAAACTATTCATATATACTAAACTAAACTAGAAATTTATCTTATAATTTTTCTTTTAATACAAATTACTTTGAAAAACAATTTGCATTCGTTTGTATAATACGATAATTTGGTTTTTATTGTTAAAAAATGGGTTACATGATAAATATCTTACATGATTAAATAAACTTTCATATAGTAAAGGGAATCAGTTTTTAAAGAGCCGAGAAAGTTTTTAAATTAAGAGTCGTTTGACACTGACATACGCAGAGATTACCGAGGATATCGCATTCGGTGTGTTTGCAACGTTGCCCAAAATGCATGAGTTTTTAAATTGTTTTTCTTTGACACGTGTTTTCTCTTTTATAACAGGCAGTATCGCTCGTAGTATTCCATCCTTTTAATCGCGTGCTCACACGTATTTGCTCGTGTGTAGGAACGAGAGCGAAGGTGGGGAAGAAGGGCATTTAATTAAGAATGACGCTTGCGAGCACTCTTGCCCTCATTTTCATTCTGCTGATATTTCTCTCTTGCGGCGCTTCGGGCCCTTTTCCTTTCTCTCTCTCTCTCTCTCTCTCTCTCTCTCGTCCCCCTTCTCTCGCGCACTTTTCATCCTTTTTTTATTCTTTGCTTCTTCAGTAAATTTAGCCTTGCCAAAGAGAGGCTCGCCAGGAACGGCAGAAGCCGGAGCAGCAGCCTCTCGAGTGACTTACGAAATTACAGGCTACCTTCGTTTGGGTAGCGGTCCCTTTACCAGTTTCTGTGTATGCGAGCAGCTCTGGCCCCGGGGCAAGGAAGAAGAAGTTTTGGGGAGCCCCGAATTTGAACAGCGTACTATGCGAGATTAGAAGATTGTCGGGCTGCGCTGCTGTAGCCGGGAATGTGACAAGGGATCGTGGCATACAAAGCTCGTTTGCCATAACCAAAGCTGTTATTAAAACTGCGTAATTAAACAATGAACGGTTAGATCGAAAGAACCTCAAATTGTTGCGATCAAATTCATATGTTTCAAAAATTATACGTGTCTTTGTCGCATTTATACGTTTGTGCTTAATATAATTTATTGTTACTGCTATTTATATATATATATATATATATATATATATATATATATATATATATATAGTCCTATTAAATAAATGTAAATGGAAAAAGCAAAAGACAGTGTACAATAGAAGCAGCTTAATTTATGGGAATAATGATGAAAATTTAATATGCGTGAAAAACAAATGCTGAACTTTTGATATTCGTAGGAAATTTAGTATATCAGGCATGTGTTAGCATTTAATGAATCAAAGGAAATAAATAAAAAAAATTTTAAGGAAATACTAAATACATAACAATTTCAGCAATGTACAAATTAAGTAGACTGTTTAGTCAAAATTGTTAAAGGGTATGATGGTGTTAATCTGAACTATTTTGAAGATATAATAGATGTTTATTTGTTGATTAGACATCAGGTAAAACAAATTGTCGATATAAAATATTACTAGAGTATAATATTTAACGTGCTTGAACGTTTGCAATACAGTGGATCTAGATAGTCGGTCGGTCAAATGTGGAGGTCGCACTTTAGAAACAAAAATTGCTAGGTAATATTGCCCATTCGATGAATTTACTAGATACTAATATCATATGGACTGCAAGTGCTTGCAGCAGATGATCTGAAAATAATTTTCATTTTAACCTAGTTGCACTAAATTCAGGTTGTCAAAGTAGTGTCATTAATATGCGGTTTGATCCCCGTTATGGATGTCCAGGAGTATAATTTGACTCTCTGTGTCGGAGAAAATTGGAATACATATATATTTTCTGCTAGTTTTTTTATTTATTTTTCCTGCTAGTTTATTTACTATTTTTGGTTTTTTCTTTCAGCAGCTATCGACGAGTAAAGAAATGAATAATGAGTAATGCTTACAATTCGCTATTTTCCAGAATCTTTTTTTCTTCTATAGCCGTTCCACGTCTGTATTCGGCGTTTCTAGGGTGTATCCTTCTCCGATATTTGTATTTTTCTCCCAAGAAAGGAAAAGTAAACTTCTGCTTTCTGATTGGCGGAGAGAGTGATACAAAATTTTTGCCTTCAAGCTAGGAAAACTAGCATTTTTCACTCGCTAAAGAAAATCCTATTTTATTCCCTGAATGCGGGAAATTATTGCCAAGGTACTTAATAATGAACAATCTGTAGAATTGTTGTAAATCAGAAAATATGATAGAAACAGAAAGGAAGAAGTACATAATTTATCATCTGTTTTTTTATTGTATCACAAACTATATAAAATTAGCAACAGCTTCGTAACATTAGGTCGAACCCCATTGGATATACAAGAAATATAAAAGGTCACACTTACTTTTCGTTAATTACTCTACGTTTCTCAGATAAGTAAAAAAGATTATGGAGAAATAAGTTAGTAATAGAAGACAAGGATGCTGCATTAAACCAATAAAAGAATTCTAGAATAGAAAGTAATTACTAAATAATATGACATAGCGAGGAAGGATAAAAATGACAAGTTCTAGCATAAGAGAATAATCAATGATTAATACTTTTAGAGTTGCAGGCAGAAGGAGAAATGGAAGGTAGAAAAAACAGTTGGCGCATTTTCTGTAAGATATAAGACTCGCAGGCGATAGCAGGATCTAAAAGCATATTAAATAACCTTAAATTCAATTAAGGAATATACTTAGCACGACGGCAAAAAATCGTCTCTGGCGTGGCTGGAACTTGCGAAGTAATTACGACTCAGTGGCGCGCAGTTCTCCGAGAGGGAGAGAAAGAGAAGAACCAAGGTCTTATATTTCTGGTCCGCCTACTGGCCATAAATCCGGGTTTTTGCTTAGCTTGTCTGATTGGCTCTCAAGGGATGGAGCAAAAATATATATATTAGGTGAGATTGAGAGAGAGAAAGAGAGAAAGATAGATAGATAGAGAGAGAGAGAGAGAGAGAGAGAGAGAGAGATAGGGCGGGAGTCAATAAGATTCCTAGCTAACATCAGTATAAATTTACTGTATACTTACCAGGTATCCATTGGCTTCTTCTGCTATTTCGCACATGTTTTCTACTAATTTAAGATGTAGGAGAAGCTAACAGGTATCAATTGTTTTAATTAAGAAAAGTTAAATGCATAATTATAATAAAATATCTGTATTGGAATTTATATCAGAATTCAATTTTATCTAAATGACGAATGCAACAAATGCCCAAATGACTTTCTATAAGAATATGAAAAATGAATTGTAGTAAATTCTATTATCTTTCAAAATACTTGATAAAATGAATATTTTTAAAATATAATAATTATTAATCAATACATTTTTATGGAAATAGGTCTGCTTTTATGGTTTAAAATATTATTTTATAGTTATACACATAATATCTTGGCAGAAGGAAGGATTCTGCATTTTTCAGAGAATTAGTTAATATTATCAACATTTAACTTCCTTATCGAAATTAGTGTGAAATATGTCTTGAAACTTACGTACATCATAAATGTTAAATAATAAATAATTTTATTGAATTTTATTTTATTTGTTCACTAAAGCTGACAAACCATATTAGAAAAATATGTAAACCAAAAATTTTAAGAGTATCATTAATTGTAAAAATAGATAATTTAACACGAATTTTCTAATTGAAAATTACTACAATGCCAGAATTAAATTGTATTTTGTTAGCCAAATTTTCTGTACTTTCGCTAATGCGTATATGATAAATTAATTTGAATCAATTCTTTTTTAATGAATCGTCCATCAGAAGTATCTACGCAAACTATTTTATGGTTCCTTTATGACGATCATTGTTATAACCTAATTGCCATTCTTGTAATAAACTATATCAATCTTCAAAGTAGCAATGATCTTAGTATAGAATATTCTAAAAAGATTTAATATATTTTGAAATAATTTATTTATTAAAAGTTTACAAATTATTCAATTAAAAATTTTATTCACATTATCTATGTTTATGATTTTACTAACTATGCGATTTTTTATTTAAAAAAAAGTTCAAGCTAATATACATTTAAATATCTGAACAATTTTCATCGATTTTCCACTATAAGGAGGCACCTAAACTGTTTATTTTATGATACTTAATCTAAGTATTGTTCAATAGATACTAAATTTCTCGGGATGGTATAATGTTGTAGCTTCCCCCCAAATAAGTTTTCGTACTCCATTCATAAGCAAGTATATCTGAACTATTTTGATTCATCAGAATATTATTAATGAATGGCAAATGATGCGAAACTTTGACGTAAAGTGATGGTATAACATTTTCTTGGCAGAGTAATGTAGATAAAACTAATATTCCATAAACGACAGTCCCATTGTATACGAGTGGACTGCCACCGTCGCCCTGGGAAAATATCATTTGTATTAATAAAAATCTGAAATCATTGGTTCATAAAAGTGAATTTGGGAAAGGCTGGCTTACCACACAGGAGCCCTCTGGAAAGTCATCGAGACGTTGCTGCATACGGCCGCAAACTGCGCTTTTTTCGTTAAAGAACACTCGCATGCTGCCGCATTGATCGTAAGGCAGTACGTCTATCTTCCCGTATCTTAAAATACCATCCGATATCCCTTCTCTTATAGGTAAAATATCATAAATCCCTACCATTTCAATATTATTGAATCCATGACCAGCTAATAGAAGAGTCTCATTTATATATGAAACATCTTTCTCGGGCAATTGCAGTTTACTTAAATAGAAATTATTTGAAAGTCTGAATCCATTTCTCAGCTAAAACAGATTAAGAATATTTTATTTGAATAATACTTCCAGGTGCAGCTTGAATCATTATAATAAACTAGCTATAATAAAAATTTATTAGTTGCATTAAAGCTAATAATATAGATTGATTTACTATTTATTTTATTTAGTTAATTTAACGAGATATAATGATCTTTTACGAGACAAATTATATTATAGACCATTAGATCTATCTTGATTTTCGCTAGCGTATTATATGGTCCTGTATATTGTTCGCTGTTTTTCAACGATTGAGCAGTCGAAATATTAAAGGACGTTGCATATTGTGAGCGGTAAATTATGCCTCTACTTGAAAAGCACTTCGTCATCGAGCATACAATTCGAGGCCGAAACTGTTAACAAATTGATGGGTTGCCAGCAGACATGCCCTACTTGGAAAAATAAATTAACGTTCGTACATTGACGAGACTCGAAATATGAATCGAGGGATCAGGAATCTAGGATCGCCGGTAAAAGTCACTAAGATATACGGCTTTTACATACTCTAGAATCTACATTAACTCGCATAGTCGAGAAAGACACCTAAGTCACTCTCCGACCAAATTCCGCTATACTGAAATGACCGTTCGAGAAAGAAGCAGTATTTTCTCGATGAAGACGAGGTATTCCCTCTCAATACTTCGTTTTGGAATAACGAGGATTCAGAAATTTGCCTTTCATCGTGATCCTTTTTAAATGCATCTAGGAAAGCGTCGCTCGATTTTTTTTCCCTGAATTCACCTCGTATTCGGCTGTGTTTCGACCACGGTAATTCAATATACACGAGTTTCCGTCTTGTCGTAGTTTGGCGCTGGTCTGCTGGATTTATTTGTCCGATAAGCATACATCTACGCCCTGTTACTGCTTGCGGCTAGGTTGAACGTGCGATATGCATAAATTGAATGCTCGGTATACGCGCGAACGCTACTCTCGATCTATTGATTACTCAATTTCTACGGACTAGTTCTGACTGGGACTTTCATACGCCGCGGTAGGTGATGCCACCTCTCTTCCCTCGGCTCGGCAAACTCTGTTGACCACTTAAGTCGAATGGTTATTTGACTTAAGTGGTTCTTAGCGCGAAGCTCGACCCATTCATTCTACATTATTGGAGTGAGTTATGTTTGAACGTATATTCGATATATTCTGCGTGTTTTGACTGTCTTCATTTATTATTATCATTTATTATATTAATTTTCATTTCATCTCTGTAATTATTGTTCGCTAATGAATGTTTCATTTAATTTAATTTGGATTGATTTATCAATGTATTCATCATACACCTGCTTTCATAAAATGATTCTCATTGTTTGCTAAATTTATATCATGTAATTATACCTTCCTTTTATTAATTTGTAAAATATCTTTTTAATTTATACATAAACTGTATAAAAGTAATGAATCGGTACTTCGACATAATTTCAACAAGATGAAAAAAGCGTATATAGACATTTTACATCCTTAATAGTCGCAATATAGTTTGATTTTCACTTTCCCTTATTTGTAAACAAGTTAAGAGAAAACCCTAGTTTGCCTATCATAATATCTGTGCTTAAAAAATTATTGGATAGACATCGTAAAAAATTCTCTGTCTTGGATCTACTTTCGTATTTTTCATTTTATAATATTAGATCAGTAATTGAAAAAGATATACTATTACGGTAGTATATTCTGCCGAGCATTAAATGCAAAGCATTGGTTCGATATTGATATGCTAATAAATTTTAGAGAAAGAACAATGTAGGTATTGTTATCTATACAGTAAAGTTCCTTACAGAATTGCTTTAATGATAGGAAAATCTAATCATAATACTTTTCTGATATTTCTAATTAATTTCGTGCTTCACATTTCAATTTCTAAAATTTACGAAATTTACCTTTAGCAAAGCTATATTGTTTCCTACAGAGTATACAGAATCGGGCTTCAATTCAGATTTTTCGGATACGTAGACTGCTGGTATATAAATCCATTCGACATTATAGATGAATTTTGATCTAGGCGCAATATAAACATTTAATGTAGATACGACAATGGTTAGCCGACCTCTAAAAATCTCTTCATTCGTATCATCATAAACGCAATGCGCAGCGGTTAAAGCGCATCGATTACTGATAATCCCTCCTCCACATATGTGCTCACTATCCCTTTGTATGGATACTTGGTATTTGAAATCATATAGATTTGCTGGATAACCGCCAATAATTTTTTCAATTTCCAAACTAAACCCTACAAATAAACATTATAGGCCATAAGAATTCAAAACATATTAATTATTATGCAAGAAAAAAGAAAATATTCGCTATTAAATATTTGCAATACATACCATCATTGACCAAAAAACATATTTCTATTATAACGAAATATAAAACTTTTAAATACATGATTCCGCTTTTGTCGATAATTGAACTGTGAACTATCATTTTATAATTTCAATAAGTATATATATATTGCATATCGTTCCATACTCTTCATTGTAGTATATTTATACAGTTAATCATTCAGTGCTGGTGGAAATTGAATGAATTACTAATTAATTACTAGGATATATACAGTCAGAGTTTTTTTTAAGTTCCGGGGCCCCTACAAGTAATTTGATATTATGAAAAAGTGGATAGAGAAAAAAATGTTAATAAATCAATAAATATATATTGAAGGAAAAAAATTTAATAAGAGAATTAAATAAAGTTTAAAAGGGAATTGCGATAACAAGGATAGAAACTATTAGAAACTATCCTGTTAAGTTGTTTATACAGTCAATTTAATTGATATTAGGTTAATGTGGCAGTGTAAATTAACTAGAACAATTGCTTATTTTGCTGTTTTCCTGTGTTCATACGATGTCTAGAAGCAAATCCACCTACATGATAATATTTTGAGAATATTTCTGAGCATCAAATGGCTACTTTTTATATATAACTACATATTTTACTAGAGAAAAATCTAGAAAAAAATATGCAATTCTGCATCAAAATATATCACGTCCTTGAAAATGTGTCATTCGAAATAAATTAAAATGATTGGCTATAAAATAACAAGTATCTTCATCGGTCTTACAGTCTTATTATAATTACGGTCAGTTGGTTCTTGTATATCATCACCTCGTAAAATCTGAAGTAAAAATATTTATAGCTACTATCAAAGAAAAATATGGTTAGCAAAGGACGATCTGACTGTAATTATCATAGGACTGTAAAACCGATGAAAATATTAGTTACAGTTTGTTAAAAAAAACAGTCGGCATAGCTATTATTTATTTTTAAAATTAGCTATAGCTCAGGCAAGATGAAAATATTTATTTTCATTGAACATCGACTCCACACTAGCTGTAAATAATCATTACACAAAATTGGTTGCTAATTTTGGGTAAAATATTTAGCAAGAAGGTTTTAGAAAAAACTTTTATTAACAACATTTTATAAAAACTTTTTGCAACTATATTATTTAAAATTTTAATTAAAAATAACGAATCATTTTTTTAAAAATGTGGTAAATAAAAATATTCTGTGTCAAACGGGGCCCCCTGAATCTCAAAAGCCGAAGGCAAATAGGCTCGCCCCTAAAGATGCCGATGTATACAGTAAAAGATAATAAGAATATAAAATTGTGTGACTTGACACACTTTAAAATATTGAATAATATCTCTTATCTGCTAGAATAAAGACAAATGAACTTTAGTTATAAGCAGATATTGGTATTTAAATAATATCTATATTTATGAAAAAATGATTTAATTACTTGCTTACACTTTTCATACATATATTTATTATTTCCTAGAATCTGAGTTCTAAAAAAAGCTGATTTAATATGCTTTTTTGTATAAATCTTTTATTTTATCATAAAATGTTAAAAATAATAGTCTCTGATAAAGGAATGATCATGAAACGACTAACATATATTGATAATAATATTAAAAAATTAATGAATAAATAATTTTCATGACACACCCTTTATTTTTTATAATTTATATAATGCCATTCTAAATCGAAATATGTTTCTTTGTAAGTAAACCATAAATTATTAATAATTAAAAATTTCTTTATTTATTTATTACATTGGTAACGGACTAGGTAGTTATTTTACTGAAATATACATCCATATCCAGTTAGATTTTCACTACCAAAAATTTGGTAGACATTGTTTTGTACAATTCCGACAAAAAAATCGACTGACAGAAATCGAACTTGTACCGTCGATAAACGAAACGAACATAAACATATATATGCAAAATATTAAAACCAATTGGCGAATATATTTTTCTAAATTCACGTTTGTAAAGGTCAAATATTATATTAACTGATTTGGTATGTTTCAATATTTCAGCAGCATTTCTGATTTCAGTCTCTTGCTTTTTGTATTCTTTATCAATAATTTTAGTCTTATAAAAATTAAATATATGTTGTCGGTAATTATGATGTATTCATGAAGAAAAGACCTATAGCCGAATATCAGCCAATATGATGTTTATAAACAGTTTTTTAAAATCTTTTACATATATTCTTTCAGAATTTTTTTCACCCTAATCCAAAGCTCAAAATGGGAAATAAAACGTGTAAATGTGTAACGCTGACTTCACGTGTTATAAACTATTTGTGTATACTTTCCAATACTTAATTCAAAATATAGGAAAAAAAAACAGAAGAATACAAACGCACCCAGTTTTACAATTACAAATCTCTATTTACACACACAGAATAATTTAAAAAATGCTGCGTGTGAGTAGCAAAAGACATACCTATATAACTAAAAAAGAGAATATATAAATGCTCACCATTTTTCGTATGACAAAATTATTGAAATTATATATGATTTCTAGACAATTCAAGAATTCCTCATTTTTCTCCTGTGCCCTTCTCATCTACTTACAATGTAACTCTGTAATCTGTAACTCTGTAATTTTTTTCACTTCAAGATTTCTCACAATGACTATTGAATTCCTATCTTCTGTTTTTTAATATTATTTTTAATAAATTGCTAAAAGAGTTCAAATTGTTGACGAAAAATTTGAGCAATTGTTTTCAGTGATATTTTTGTCATCTAATATTTTCAATTTGATCAAAATTTTTGTGAATATCTATTTTTACAAAAATAAATCTTATACGAGTTTGGAAAATTGATATTTTGGCTACGCAGTTTCAAGTTTGCTAAGGCAGTTACGTTACAGATGACAAAATATTTCTTAGGATGCCATATTAATGATTAATTTAATTAAATTTAGCTTCCTTAGGATGAGAAAATATTATATGGTACATAGTTGTCTGCCGATAAGTGTGCAACTAATAGGCGTGAATATAAAGAAATATTTTCACAGAAAATGCGAACAAAAAGCCTTTATAAAGGAATTTATTTCTAATGATTTTTTTTCATATTAATTTATTCCTTATATATAGTCCTTATACTGCTTATATGTAATTTTAATGTTTGAAGTTCCGTATCAGCGGGGCGTTTGAACTTTATACAGATACGCGTATAAACTTTCAGTGCCTTTCTTATGTGCACTTGTATGACGAACTTGTATGAGTTTGAATTCGTTGTATGACATAACTTGCGGTATTATGCATGTGCCAACCTACATTCTCTCGTTTTTTACTAATGCGCGGCAACCGTTTCTGGCTCAGTTCTGACCGAGCAGCAATAGAGTAACGTCCTTAGTTGACCTTAAGAACGAACTCACGCACTTATGTTATATAACACTGTATATTATTCTTATTTTAATAAACATATAATATTGGAATAGCTATTTATTTAACTGATACTTATTATTAGATACTGATAAGTAATTATTATATCTGTAACAAAAATACATATTATTTACTATCAATTTAGTATACCATAATGTGTTAAGTACCTTATCATGAAGGATTAATAAGCGAATAAATGTACAGAAATTAATGGCTATTAGAAGATCTTGCCAAGTATGTCCATCAAAATTCTATTTTATTTCATAAAGAATTTATCTAGTCTTAAAAATGTACTGTTTATAAATTTGATCCGCAGAACAGTTAAATAAGCGGAAGCGTATCACATTCATATAAAATAATATTCTCAGTTGACAATGAAGTTCAGTCGATCAGTATACACATAAGTCAAAGGATTCAGAATAATTCTTATTGCCCAGACCAAGAAATTAGCTTGTTGAAAATAATGATTAAAAAAATTAGCGATAGCCTGAGATTACTAGTTTTCAGAATTTATACTAAAGCGAATATGGTTCTTTAGTTGATTAAATTCACTGTTATATTAGATAGATAATGTTCTATCGGGCAAGATAATCTAATCTACTGGATGTTTCAGAATTAACACTATTCGACTGTCTAACAAGATTATGAATGCCGCCCCAAGTATAAGAAACCATGTCCGATGTTACTACATCCGACAAAGCGTAATTAATGAATCCTATATGATGAGAAACGTTAGCATAAATTGCTGGCAACAAATTTTCTTGACATTGCATAGAAGCTGCAATCAATACTCCAACGACTATATCATTGTCTAAGACAAGAGGGCCACCAGCATCGCCCTATAAAAATAAAATTTGCATTAATAACAAATAGCAATATTTTCTTCAAATAATCATTAAAACAAAAAAAAAAAGAAACAAAAGAAAATTACTCACTATACAAACACCTTCGGGTCTGAGAGGATTCCGTTGTTCCATGCGAGCGCAAAGAGCTTCTCCTTCTTTGAAAAGACTCCGAAAATAGCCGCACTCTTCGTAGGGCAAAACTTTTACCTTGGCATATCGTAATTTACCATCAGAGGTTCCGAGTCTCTTGAGATCAAAGTCTGGAGCATACACATCTTTTACATACGCTATGCTATTGTAACCAAAACCACCTATAACGAGTTCCTTATCTGTAAGTTGTTCATTACCGCTGGGCAATTTGAGTATTTGTAAACCAGAATTACGCTTTGTAGGAAATGCTACTGCGAGCTGAAAAATAAATTAATACTTATAAATTTAGTTCTTTATAACGATATTTCAAATAAAATATAGAAAACTTGCTTTTCCAATTGAAATAAATGTTCATAAAGGACAGCATGAGTGAAATAAACCACCCAAATTTAAATTTACATCTAATGCCAGACATTTCTAACCGCTCAAATTCATTTCCAAGGACCATACTAAAATAAAAACCTAGCACCCTGCTATACTCCATTCCCACATATCACTTAATTTTAAGTGTAAAACAAAATTCTACGTTAATACATAATTTTATATACATAAGCAAAAATAAGTGCTGTCCAATTTTCTTGACTCTAACGTTAAATTTACGTGCTTGTGATTTATCAAAATATGAATACTTTCGAGAATTACCCTTTTATATCTACTTTTAACGCATTGTTCTAAAATATTAATATTCTCAAAATCGAAATATCGTAACAAATTTAAATTATGTTCCTTTAGCTCGGATGTACCATTTGTATTTCGTAAACTATACTGTATATTTATATATTCCTTGTTTTAAATATCTACTCGTTTCTCCAATGTAATATTTCTCACAATCTTTAAACTTTATTTTATATGCTACTCCTACTTCTAAACATTTATCATCCTTATCTTTACAATGGTTAAATCATTTTTTTAGGTTATTAGTATTTTTGAAGTAAACTTAAATATTATGTTTTTTAAAAGTACTTCTAATTTTTTTCTGATAAGCGTTTTAAATATGGTAACAACGATTTTATTATTTCTATTTTTATCTTTCATATTATGTTTTCCACTATTGTTAAAAATCTGATTCATTCTCTGCGCAATTAATTTTTCTATAGGTCTACTGATTAATCATTATTGATGAATTATCAGTTTTATTATGTTTGTAACAAAGACTATAAACTAATATGCTATATTGATAAAAAACAACTTACTTATTTGGTATGATACGAAATTAGATTTTGGGAATTACATTTTATAATTATAAATACTAAATTACAAATATAGAAACAATGTAAATTGGACAACGTAATAAAATTATAAGTGTATATTGATATAGAATTATGTTTCGATTTCGATTCTGATATAAGGTGCCAATATCAATAAAATAGGAAGTATTCAGTTCAAAGATACAAATTGTAAGATTTTGATTTTATTTTTGCTTTGATGCAACTAGATTTATTAAACTAATTTTTTATTTATATAATTATTAGATTCTTTTTTGGCAAATTTTCGTTGAAATTATGATTTTAGTTCATTTTACAAAATTTTTTTTTACAATTTGTCAAAATTACCTTAACTACAGCTATATCCTCTGCAACTGAATATCCTTTTTCGTAAAGGCTGTTGTCGCTATGCTGATATCCGCTAGGAAGATAAACTTTTTCAACTTCAGACACCACTGCATTTGCATTTGTGTAGAACGCATTAGTCGTTGCGCCGACGACAAGTAAGCGTCTAAATTCAAAATATTTATCCTCGTTACTGAAGATGCAGTTCGCAGCTACTAGAACATGCCTGCTGCTCAGCAAACCGCCTCCGCATGTAACTCGATTACCCCTTCGCAAGAATACTTGGTACTTATAATCGTATTCTCCTGCTACATCGCCACCTATTATCCCTTGTACTTTCAAGGCAGAGACTGCAAAACATATTGGTCTGCGTTATAATAGATATTAAATATGAGATAATTGATATTAGCATTATGCTACTTCCATAAATTTTATACTTACACTCGTTTATCAAAATTATTATTTCTAAAATATTGAAGAAAAATAATTTTAAATGAATCATTCTATATATTTCCAACTAAAACGATATTACTTTAAAATAGGTCAATTGTAGAGTACTATGTTATACACGTCTCCAACGAGTTATTCTGAAGTGAGGATTTATTCTGGATTTATATGCAGTTGTAACGCTTTCGCGTCAAACGAGTATCAAATGAATATGATAACTAATGTTAATTGATGTCAACAGGTTCTTAAAAAATCTAAAATTAATAAATCAGTTAGTTTAAAGTAAATGCTAATTCGAAGTAAAGTTTCGCTGAATGGCAAATAAAATTAATGAGGTAACTTTTTTATGTTGAAATTGAAAAGGGTAGTATTTTAGATGATTGAGATCTAGACTGAGCATCTGTACAGTCATTATCTTTCCAATGCCACCGCTACCACGGACATTTCGATGTAAAAATTAATAGTTTTCTCAAACATATCAATGATCTTATGTAAGACTATGTACTACTAAAGAATCTTTTTTTTTACTTTTCTACTATTTATAAATGTTAAAATCCAAAATTTAATAATAAGTAAAAAATCAGAGATTAGAAACAGTTAGGCAATTAAAATAATGCTGCCATATTTTTTAAATCGTGGCTGGAAATGTTTCAGTGAATTTCTAATATTTCATTATCTTTTCTCATATTTTAATTTTAGAAACCTAATTGTTTTAATGACATAAAGTCTGGTATGAGGTGAAAGATACGTTTGAAGTAATCGACTATTATTGACGTGCATATTCTCTCATAATTGTAATTATAAATTTCTTTGTCTTAGAGGGGCATCGGAAAGAACGGCTGCAGAGGCATTTTATTTAGATATAGTAGCAAATATTCTCTGAGTAATGGTCAACATGATAAATTTTACCACGAATGCCAAAAAATCATGTTAAATTTGTAATTTGTGTTTGGAATGGTATAACTAGATTATTGCGCGTAAATTTCTTGTGCACTCAACTGATAATTGCATGCACCTCGAGTATGATTTTGTTATCACGTACTTTTTGGCGTGTGTGATACACAATGTGTTTCAATGTCACGAAAATGACGGAGCTATGAACAATAATATAAGGCAAATCTGTTGGATAATGAGAAAAACAAAAACAAAAAAAATTTTAACTCTGTTGATAAGAAATAATTAATCTCTCGATATACACAAATATCATTTTAGTCACTCGCAAGCGCCTAAGAAAATTATATATATATATATATATATATATATATATATATATATATATATATAGTATTCAATAATTTAATATATAAAATACCTATGAAAAAATACGACCTGGAACGCATTCGATACAGATGCCATGTTGCGATACGCGGGTAGCAAGTAATATACCCTCGTGTATAGTGAGAAACTATATTGAACGAGTTACACCATATACAATTACCATATTATATTTTTAAAAGATGAAAACGTACATAATTAACTAAATGTAAATAAGAGTTTCCAGGACTTAAACAAGAAAACCTTCCGCCAACTTTGTATAGACGATTTAGTATATAAGCTAGTTTAAATTTAGACGAACTTTTGTTCTTGATTTAGTACAGAAGCACTTTCACAGACATCGCGCATACACTAAACCATAATACATATAATTACAAATAAACTATTTTTACAACTGGATCTGAAGATGATACAAGGTCAGAAATAGGATTATCTAGAGCACTAGTTTCGTCTATTCAAGAAAGTAGGCGTATGTTACCATTAAAGAAGGAATAACATTTCATATCCAGTATTTAGCATAATTTTTTATTCGCGCAAAGCTGAGCTTAACAAGCCCTCTACGCAATGTCTGCATAATATAATTCCTGAAAGATCGGAGACTATAGGGAATTATCTTAAACTGTGTTATCAAGTAGTCTACGTGTGACTTGTATTTTGTGTTCTGCCCGGGAAATCCTCGAGTTTCTAACTGAATAGGAGTCCCAAATTGTCTTTATGTATTCTAACAATATTTTAGATTTTCATCAAACTGTGCTTATTAATATTGTTTACAATATTAGATCCCCTGTTGACATGGCCTACATCGACCTCTTTATTACTTTTAATTTCATAAGAGCATGTAGTTATCATGCTTACCTGTGAATTACTCTAAGAATATATATGGAATATATATTAACTTTGTCATATATTGTTTAATTTTGGATTCATCATTAGAGACGGCTGACCTGGAACTTTAGCTTGAGGAAGGGCCTATTTCTCTAATCTTTTATTTTCTCATGTATTCTTCAAATCTGTGTCGAATATTATCTTTTTATAATTGTAAGATTTATTCTAATTTTTTGAAACAAAAATAACCGAACAATATGAAAATGTAACATCCCCTAGATATACTTTTTTTGTTATTGTGACTTCTTTTTCTTCACTAATGTAATAGACATTTAATAACCACGAAAAACTATAAAGGAATTTTTGATGAAGATCTCGATAATCTTCGCAGCAATAGGTATATATACATAGATCATAGAAGTAATCACCAGTTAGATAGGGAGAAAATAATAAAGTTATTTAATTCCAAACGAGACTTTATTTTTCTGGGTGCATGCAATTCAGCAAGGATACTTGGACATTAACGACCTTGTTAATATCTTGATTCAAAAAAAGTTTATACGAGAGCCCTAATGTATGTGAAAATTGTTTCAAGTAAAATGCAAGTCACTTACACGATTAAAAAAATGTCAAGTAATAACTCTACCATAAATTAAAGTTTTTTTATCAGAAATTAAATAAAAAAGATAACTGCTTTTTCGGAAATACCAAGCACAATAACGAATGCTAAATCTGATATTTATGCTTTTTTATAATATTCGTTCCGCCCCGACTGCGTATGTAAAATATCTCTGTATCAATTACTGCGTCAATTAATATGTAAAGATCGACCGTTTTGAACTGATTTTTCCACTACTCGAAGATATATATTATACGCGATGATTGGTCAAAATCTTACCAGAAATCATATGCCTCCCAGGTATTTTGAATAATGGTTAAATAGTTTGCTCAAATATGCTATACATGCACGGTGATTAGAAACTAGTCTTTTTAAAAAAAAAATACCGCTTGGGAATAAGACAGTTTGATAAATGGTTATTGATCTAAGAAAATTCGTTTAAAAAGCATGCTACTTACGAGACCTTGAAGTGAAATTTATTAGTATCACCTATTCAAGCTACTAATTACATTAACAATCTTTAGTTTACGGGAGTGATTCACTTATCGTAAGCTACTATATTAAGAAGAATCTGCATATAAAGGTATAATTGAATTCAATCACACGTCCTTTTATGTGCATTGTATAATCAATGCCGATGCTTTTCACTGTCGGTCGTATTCTACTGATTCAATGATACTGATACAGATTTTCATATGCACGGAAACTTTATGAATTTGAAAGTGGAATTCATATCTAAACTTTATGGGACAAGGATTATTTGAAAACAATGATCGGAATGCTTCGTAAACGTAGGTGTATAATAATAGAAGATCATATATGTATTCATGAATCTAATTTTCTAATTCCACGACGTAAGTGTTAAATTCTTTTCGGTCTTCGTCGCGTACATGCCGAAACATAAGTTTTTCTTGCCGCCATAACTGAATTTATCAAATTTGTTTAATTTTCCCGATGCTTCAGCAATCTAGTCTCGTCCCACGGCAATCAGGAATTGGCCTTCTTTAGATAAATTTAAAATTATTCCCCAGTAGTTTACACCAAAATATAATCAAAACATATTATTGTACAATTTTAAGTAGTTTAGTTGAGTATTTATTAAGTATGAAAATTGCTTAAAAATCATACACCGACTCGCGACCGAGGTCACGTACATGATGATGTCAATGACGAGTTCCCTATACCGCTCACGAAACGTACTTCTGCGGCGACGTCGTTATATTGATATATCTATATGTATCGCATTAATCACTCGTGTAATATAGATACGAAGACTGTAGTACCCATACTTCCCTTCGGAGCGAGACCGCGCTACTTGATTCAAATCATGGCTTTATTTCGTAGCATATAAAAAAATTAATAAAAAAACTATACACTGAAAAAATAACAGTTAATTATTATTTTACTTTAAAGTTTTATGTATAATAATTGTTTTTAATTTTAAGCTGTTCATCGTGTTTTTAAAAATTTTTTAAAATGTTTAAAATTTTAAAAAATTCGTCCTTTACTAACTAAGAATGATTGTACGTAGATTACACATATTAAATTGTTGCATATGTATCTAAAATGCTTTCATTTTCTATTAAAATCTGACATTATAAAGTCATACATAAATAATTATATTTCTATAACTCGTGCGCGTATGTGTAAATATTGTTTCTTTTTTTAAGCATGATACGTGTATGTAGCGAATTAATTTAAATCGTAATATTTGAAGAATTAAGAACATTGCGCTGGCATTTGCATGTATTTATCAAAATAGTTTATTTTATTTTCATCTATATGTGTTTGTGAAATATGTATTTTTAGCGTTGTAAAACTGAAATTTAATAGTTTTCTACTACTAATACTTGTGTTTGTTTATCATCTACTTGTTTGATAAATATTCCAGGTTTTTACCCGCGTACGTATCAAAATTATAAATGTAGATATTTTTTAAATATGAAAATTTTCTTCTACTTAAGTCGACTAATATAAAGAAATTAATAAATATTTCTATCCGCTTTATTGTTTTCTTGATTTAAAATTACCCTCGTGTAATCTGAAACATAAAAGTTAACATTAATGTCGTTAGTAAAGGACAATTTGACTATTTTGACTAATTTGACTATTGGGGTCGTCGACCTAAATTTTTCGCATCTGTAAAGTTCAACATTTCGAGTCACTTTATTTTTTAAACTAAACTGTTTAGTCCTTGAAGATGAACCGTAGCGGTTCGAAACGTCAGGGGTCTAAAGTAAATTTAAGTTTAAGGTGGTAACAGCAGTCACGTTGTCCTTTGCTAGGATAGAATTAATTTTTTTATGTTTATTTTTATTATTTTTAATTTTTAGTGTAATTTAATTTTATTTTTAGTAGTAATTTCTATTTCAGATGCTTCGTGGGTGATTATAAGCATAACAGTCAGACTGTTACTATATTAGTATAATATATTATAGTAAAAGGACTGTAAGAACGATTAAAATATTTATTAATTTAATTCAGAACAGTCGACAGAAGTACAATTTTTAATTTTTAATTTTAAACAACTATTCAAACCATACAGTTTTGTCCCCCCCCCCCACATAATAGTCAGGCCATATTTTTTATTTAATAGTCCCATAACAATATTAAATAGTAACTAATATTATTCAATGGCGTAAGCTCGCCGCGATGCTTAAATTCACATCGACGTGAAAATTATTCGAGCTGGATATTAACTTCCAGTAATGGAATTTAATGATTCGCTAAAAAATACCGAGAGACTGCAAGGGCGGAATAATACATATAGAATCGAAAGCCATAAGGGTGTATAAATGGCCCTATGTTAATCGAGTGCCCATCAGAAGGACTCTGTGGCTCCGCAAGTTTATTACCCAATCGGAGGCTACCGACTTCGAGCTCGGCGTTTCCCCGCCACAGGTATATTAAAATCCCGCCGTGAAAGCGCAGGCGCGCGCGAGCGCTGGGACTTTTATCCGAACAATGGAGGTCCACGGGGCCGAATACACATCGCCGAATCCGACCGTGGCAGCGATTTAAGATTCGAGCCGTGCACGGTCGTGTTCCCGAATAATTTTCATAAATTTGGAGCTACCGTTCGTCCCCCGACCGCCTCGCGGCCGCGCGTATAAACAGCCCGGGCACGAGGGAAGCCCTCGCGGGCGGTAACCGGTAACCAGCTGATCATTGGGGATCGCTTTCGAATCCGGCGGGCAGGCGGCCGCCTCGGCACGATTTATTGGACCGTGGCCGCGGGCGCGCATATAACGGCGCATGAGCTTTCGTCGGAACAATAAGGTCGGTACGACACTTCGCGACGGGTGCATAGACGGGGGCCGCGAAAGCGGACGAGGGCCCCTTCTTTCTTTCTTTCGTTCATTCTTTCTTTCGTACCGTCTTTCTTTCCTTTAATAAAGCGGCGCTCCGGCGCGGTGGCCGGCGACGCTGCCGCGAGGATTTTCTCGTATATCCCGCGGGTCTTAGCTAATTGGGATTCGCACGATTATAGGACAAGTTTCGAGCTCGCGATCGCTTCGAATCCGCCAGGTGGCGGGCCGACCGCCGTAAATATGCCGCGCGAAATGATAATTGGGATGTGCGCGGCACGGTTTTTCGCCGCGCAATTAGCTGCGTATTAGTCTGCAGTCGGAAATGATGCGCTGTAAATACGTTCGTAAATTGGCTCGGGTTGGGAATAATTGTCGCCGGAAAGGTTATCATTTTTGGATTGCCGAATTTTAGCGATGCGTTTTAAAAACTTAATATCGAAGAAATATACGTAAATTCGCCTTATATTCGTACTGCGTTAGTATAAAAAGATTATAGAGTCGGAATTAATGAAGGAGAATAATCTGAATAATCTTACATATTTTTTGTATTTATATCTTATATATAGTTTATCTTTTAATTTTATTTTATACAAGTATATTTCTATTTAGAATGGAAATAACGATACTATGCATAATATACATAAACTTTTTTTTACTATTCTACTTTTCATTAACTTATTTTTATAATATATATATTGTCACGATACGATATGTATAACGTGTGCTTTATATAGTATATACAGGTAGCTCCATCTAGTAGGATCGTATCAAGCAAGTAAATATTCTCACCTAATCAAACTCTTAATACTCTTGCAAAATTATTCGATAATTATTTCTCGATCGTATTGCACATTTGCATTCGTAACATATATTGTAAAAAATTTTGTGTCACTCAGAAGATTGCTTTAAAAATCGACGAAGTAATCTTCAAACAAGCATATTTTTGCCAATCTAATGATCCAACGGTACTTTTTTTTTCAAAATATTGAGTAATAAGTCCAATAACGTAAGTGCCTCCAAATGAAGGATTCAACTGTATGTAACAGCGGCGCATTAGCTATCTCGTACCATTGGGCGTCGTAAAATTACTCATTAATATCTTGCCACCTCGAAAAAGTGACAAGGGCGCGAGAGGAAAAAATAAAAGGGGAGCGCATAAAGTGGTGCAAAAAAGGCCCTTATCGGCTTATGCCCCGAAACGATCGGTTGCCCGAGCCAGTATATATATATATATATATATAGGGGCCGCGCCATCCACTCGAGGAGGAAACGAGTCGCGCGACGTGTATACGCGTATAAATCGTTACCAAGGCGAGGGCAGACTCGCCTCCGCCGTCAGCCGTTTCTCTTTCGTCGACGTTAAATTAACCGCGCTCGGAGACCGCGCGGCCGCGCTCCGCATATACGTGTAGATATATATATATATATATATATATATATATATATATATATCTTTGTGTGCGTGTGCGATGTATATATATATATATATATACCTATGTGTAGCCCGCGCGATGCCGCGGCCCAGCCCGTCAGGCGTAATGAGGTGGCAGCCCGAGGGTGGATTTTAATCAAGGATCGATGCGGCCTCGTTGATTCGTTAGTTCTCCGGTTCTCTCCCGCTCTGTCCCTCTCTCTCCTCTCTCTCTCTCTCTCTCTCTCTCTCTCTCTCTCTCTCACTCTCTTTCTCCCTCGGACGTTTATACACGCCGCTCCGGTCCGTTCGACTCGCTCTCGATCGGGCGTGCGCGCGCGCGCGTGCACACGCCACCGCCACTGTATAACTCCATATACTCGCCACCTTTTTCCTTTTCCGCCGCACCCGTTCCTCGTCTACCGACGGGGCTGCCACGCCGCTGCTTATTGATTTTAATGCCCGTTCGTAAAAATATATATATATATATATATATATATATATATATATATATTTTTATACGTAACGAACCCAGCGCCTCTCGCTCGCTAATGATGATGGCGCGAGCATAAAGGGTTCTTCTATACTATATATATGCAAAGGCTATCGGCTGAAAAATACTTTAACCGCAATATTTATACTGATAAAACGTACGAGCGACAGCGAACTATTTTTTTTTTTTTTTTAAGTAACGTTATGCGGGAGGTTATTGATAAAATCGAAAATACATATTGTTTTTAAATAAGAACAGCATTTTAAACGTTGAATAATGTGACGAGGCTGCTTATGGAATCAGATACACTAGTTGTGCATGTATAATAGCCCGATAGATATCAGACGGTTGGCTTCTACATAGACGATTCCGAGGAGAGATAGGTGCAGCTAATTGTACGAAAGCCAGATCCTGAATACGGTTGCTCACGGGCAATTATCGAATGGTGCACGAGGCATCATTAGATAACGAGCCGGCAGACGATGTTTCATCATGTAATATTCAATCTGTATGGATTTTATTTTTAAAATAATAAGCAATATTGGCTTTGAATAAAATTATCTTTTCTTTATGGGTTTGAAAGAAGAACTGCCATACCTTTGGATGTCATTAAAACGGAAGACATTGGAACTGGTTTCAATCATTAATTCGCAATTGACTAAAATTAATTGGTTCATTTTTTGCTCTATTAAATTTCGGTAATTAATATTCATAAAGGTAAAGGCATTGGTCTGGTTAAAGCAGTTAACGTAGTCGTTATTACAACTTTTACGTTAAGCTTTTTTTAGTTTTATTGCTTCAAGCGCGTATAGTATCGTAAGTGAATTTCATATTTAGCATATACTCCTATAATGATAAGAAACCGATAAAGTGATACTAATTATCAGTCGTTTAAAAGTTGTTAAATTAAAGCTGCAAAGAAAATAAAAATACGTAATAATCAAAACGTGCATTCCAAACGGATAAGTATCTAGCTAAAAAGAAGAATGCCAATGAAGACTAAAAAGAAGAAAAGGAAGAAAGGCTGTGAAAGTTGGCATTTGACAAGGTAACATTGTTCTACAGTGGATAAATATTATTTTTCCAAATTTGTAAATATTACTAAAGGGATGCATTTGTCTTCCTCCTCTTCACTTACACGAACGATCGATCGAAGACAGAGCATAATTTGTTAGATTTTATCGAGATTCGATTAGCGCAACTTGCGGCTCTCTTTTTTAAATCGACGTGAACGTATTTCAATACTTGAAAAAAAATGTAAATATACGATTTAAGATGTAAATACTATCCTAAAACGAACAGAATAAATTGCATTTATCATTTGATCTTTGACTGAAAATCATCAGTTAAAGTTTCTTCAAGCTTTCAGTAGAATAAGTTCCTGAAAACATCATCGAATTTTGCGCGAATTACATCTCCACATGTAACTTACCTGCTGTACTTTGCACACGCAAAATATCGTCATCGGCAGCAGAATCGTGCAGAATACGAGAATCTTGCTATTCGGACGGAATTTTTACACTGATGGAAGGAATACATAATATAATATATAGCAGTAATGAAAAACACAAATATGATTCATCGATAGAATCGGCATATTTCGCGGGAACTACGTAAGCTGATGTAAAATATCATATTTATTAAAGAATAAATATCACTCGCCACAGCATCGTTTAGAATTTTAGAGAACGCGGAATTGGGAACCAGTCTTTAGAAAAATTTAAGAAAAAAAATTTAAACACTCGTTAAATAAAACAGCCACGTAACTAATACTATGATTAACGATATAGTAAATATGGTTTACATATAAGTATAAAACTATACAAGCAGTCGTGTTGCTGTCCACTTAAAAACATATACGTACCATTCCTCTTATTACCTAGGCTCGGAATAGCACAATTTCGGTTCAATAAAAAAAAAAAAAAAAACAAATTTGTCTAATTTACATGGTAAAGTTTCGTTTGTATTTAGAAAATCAGTGAGGTCGCTAAGGTCTGCGCATATACGCAATTTCAAACACAAACACGTATTATTTCAATTTTACAGTCTGTCCCAATGCCTTCACAGAGCTTCGCCATTTCAGCTTATCAGAGAGAGCAAAAGAGCAGCGTGACGTACGGTCGGAAGGCGATGCCGAGCCGCGGCGGCGCGCGGAAACGCCGAAAATGCATCGGGGATCGTCCCGGAAGAGGTCCGTCCGAATATACGCAGCAGCCAGGCCGGCGATGCGCGGCCTCGTCGCCGACGCGACGCCCGGGCGCTTCGGCGGCCGCGGTTAGTGCGCAGCACCTGACGCCGGCTTTGTCGGGTGATTAATGCCCCACCGCGGGACTGACACCTCTCCGAGTTTAATTGCCCCTCATTCGCGCGCCCATGAATATGGATCACTGGCGGAGTCCCAACTCAATGTGAGCAGGGCGCGCGCGCGTTATAAAAAATGCATTACGCTCTTGAAAAATGAATCGCTCTCGCCCTTATGTATTCCCGGGGGAGGGGCGGGAGTGTGCGAGCGGCGCGACCGGTTTCGCCCGGCGTGCTCGGGCGTTTAGCGATACTCCCCGGCATTGCTTTGTTTTTGCCCTCGTTCCCGCCCTTTGTTTTGTTTTTCTTTGTTTTTGTTTTTTTTTTTTTTTTTTTTTTTATTACGGGGAAGCTTGTATATTGCGCACACACGTAGCCGTTCGGGTTTGTATAAACCGAAAATGGCGTTGCGGATTTTCGGCACGCGCGCTGGTCAAGGCGTACGTTGATAGTATTTATGACGTGCTCTAAATATCGCGCACTTAAAAACTTGGCAAGGCTATTAAAGTAAAACGTATGTATATATATATATATATATATATATATATATATATATATATATATATATATATATGTATAATATGTATAGAAGATGTAGTGATTCGAAATTGAATTAATACGATGGGCATTTGAGGTTCTACTATGGACGATGTCTTGTCACTGATATTCTATTTAGCGTTTAGAGTAAATCTAGATTTTCTTAAAAAGTGACACCCTTACGGATATTTTAACACGATGGTTCCAAATTCTGAAACAAATATTTTGTAGTACTTTTTAATTTTTTAAATTATCTTGTTATATTTTGTGGGTATGCACCCTTTTTGAGTTTCCGTCTGATCATATTAAAAAGATAGAAATAGAAGGATGAAACCAGAGATCAAAATGCAAATGCAACAGTGTTCAATGTTATAAACATATAATATTAAACACAGTGTTATAAGCACGAAGAGTCAAATAAATAATTTTTTTAGGTGACTACCATAAGTTCAATGATACCTTAAATAGTTCTTTTATGCTGAAAATCTTATTTTAATCCAGATAATGAAATAAATAAATCTTCAATACTAGATAGGTATATACATTATATGGTAGTAAAAAATTAGACACTAACAGGAGTAAGAAAGCGATTTTTAGAAGAAAATCTGATTCAAATAGATCACTCTGCTTTTTAACTGAGATATATTATTTAAAGTTGTGCCTTCTTCTTCGAAGCAGGAATAAACGTACAGTATAAAGGTTCTCATTTGCAAATATCAAATGGATCTTAAGAAACTCTAAAAGCCGACAAAATTCATATTAATGATTTCTTAAACTCAAGTTTTATTTCCACAACCTTTATAGATATAAATAAGAATGGTGTTCGGTTTAAGTATTTTTAGCTGCCAGCGATTGCACTTTGTTAAAATTAGGTCACGAGGTAATGAAGAGGATTAAATGGATGCAACAAGCAGAAGTAAAAAATAAGTATATAATATGACATTTTCATAATAACGAGGTTTTAAATTTCAGGAAACAGTAAGAAAATAATTTCATAAATTCAATAAAATATATGTATTTTAATCATATCATTAATATCATTGAATTGAAATCCAGTATTTACAGTACTTATTTATTAAAACCTATTGATTAGAATGTATTTAATATCCCGTCAATTATAATTTAATTGAACATTTCTTGAAATAAATAAGCAGTTTTTGAATCTTATTAAATATCTTAGCGAAACTGTACATATTTCATTGAAATTCTGAAATACTTCTATAAAATACTATCAGAAAAATAGAAAAATATTTATATTGTTAATACTTATAAATCTCTAGATCTTTAGAAATAATTTGTATTTAATTAAGAAACGCCTGTGTTGAAAAAATGAGGTAACCTGACGTCTGTACATTACAATTGCTCGGAATAAAAATGTTTTCAAAAGAATATTATAGACCTCATAAATTAATAATGATTTTATCAAAAATAGATCAGCAATATATTAAGTTCGTCTATTGTAGAACGAAAATTCAATCTATTTTTGGGCACTCTACATTCATGGCTTCTATATTTATTTGTCGTCATCTTATTATGCCTTGCAGTAACAGTTGATTAAAGAAATAAAATAATTTTCAATCAAGAATAAGTAATTTAAAACTATCAATCAAACATTATTCCTAAAAAGTATTTATATTTAGAAATTGAAGGCATTTAAGAAGTGGAAAATATTGACACGAGTAATCTTTAAAATGTAATATAATTATTAATGTAAATAAGAAAGATTCCTTAGATAATTCGGAAGTTTTATAGTTTTTGTATGACTCGTGACTCGTAAAATCGATATAGTATTTTGAAATTCAGAGCTCTAATACATGTATAATGAAGAACAAAGACTATATAATCATCATTATACGTATTTGCATGTAACATCGAATTACAAGTACTAGTTTGCAACTAATTCAATTTAAAAACTAATAATATGCTTGAAATTATAAATTCTTAATCAAAGCTTAAACTTTATTAAAAGTATCCAATTAATTATTCATTCGAGGCAAAAAGTTCTCGGTGTACCATTGAACTGATGCAATTTGAAGCTATGAAATGATTTTATTTTTCTACACAATATATCTTGCGATCGACTCGCCTGGCTCAGTATTTCTTCAATATCAATATTCCTCCCTGCAGTGAATGCGAAGTGCTGATAGGATATAAATTTTTAAGTTTCCAAGCAGATGGAAATCTGATGGAGAGATGGAGAATGATAAATCAGGAGAATAAAAGGATATTCGAGCAAATAAAAATCCAGTTGATACAGTTTTCTCGCGACGAACGCACCTTTCCCAGGTGACAGATGACTTTTTTCTTTTTCAAATCAGGACTCCTAATTTTGATCTGAACTAATATGCGCCTGGAATATATTTTTTTAATCTCTCGGTTTTGATATTGAAAATTCACGAAAAATTTCTATCACCCGTCAATTGTTTCGTAATATTAATTTCGAGCTATTCTTAAATAGCTTTGACAAATTTAACTGGAGTTTTCCAGCTCATTTAATTCACGTCAGTGATAAAGTATACTGGTTTACTAGTTACTTTAATAATTTATTTATCACCACATACCGCATTTTTACACTTATAAAACGATTGACTTCTTGGTTATCCAGAGAACTCTGTGAAATTATTAAGTCAATGAACAGAGTATGAAATACTTATGTTCTATCAAAAGAGTCTCAGACTGGTTTATTTTTGAATACCTTCATACTCAGGACGAAAGAACTGCTCAAAAATACTATAGGAATTCTCTCTATAAATGACGAGAAGTTTAAGCTCTCTGCATGAGTAGACGCATGCAATAATTGTTTAATCTATCGCTCAAGTAATCATCAATCCATAAATTATTGTCCTATGAACTCACTTTGCAAAATTACTTGAGTTCACAGCTTTCACTTTGTCGTATTTAGTACAATATAATGCTTCGGATTGAATATATTTAAAAATGATTAAGTACTGTTTGTCTAAATTTTTTTATATTTCTGATAATATTTGTAATTAATCCTAAAAAATGGAAATTTTTCCTATAAAATGAGAGTGCTCCATTGACATTACACAATATGGACCCATAAATATCTTATACACGAATACAAAATTTTGAAATCCATTATTCATGAACGTAATCTACAATATATTGACAACAGTAAGCTAATCGACTCTTACCGGTCTGGATTCTGAAAATACTATAGCACTCATGCTGCAATTATATGAATAGTTGACGATATAAGAACTGATATCGGTGGAAAGATAATAATAATTCCTCTTGTTTTTGTAGATATCTCATGGTCATTCGATATCGTGCACATATTGAACATTGTAAATACAATTTTATGCTGACGAGTTAACTATGTACTGGCATGGGAAGCCATCCATCCAAAGTTGAATGTATTATTCGTAAGGTGAATAATGTCTTACAAGGACTATAACTAGAATAAAAACAAAGATATTATTGGGGATATTCTTCGATTGCAACTCGTGAATTATTTACGTGAAATATTAGGCTATTATAAATAAACCTATCTAATTATTTCTTAGCTTATAGTATGATTTTTTTACAAGACGTATTCTTTGCAAGAATGCCGCACTGCACTTAGTAGTTCAGCTCCGTAAATATGATCACATTAATCCTGTATATTTGGAACTAAGTGTTATGCCTGTTCTGAAATATTGTTATTAAAATCAAATATGTTTCGTATCTCCTATTTTCAAATACGACAAGCCTAATTATTTCTCAAATGCATTTATTTATTTATTATACACTTCGTGCGACTGAGGGTACTAAATGGTATCAATACATTAACGAATTCGTTGTTAAGCTTGCGCTTAAAGATTATTATAAAAACCATTTGTCATCGACATCATGAGAACTGTGGAACTACTTGATTATAACCTTCAGAGCTATGTACAAACGTACAAAAACGCTCATGTTTAGAAAAAACCCTGCACTCGTAATTGTTCAACGTACGTGTACTATCTCTGTCACCAAAATATACGTAAATTTACCTCATAATTTTTTGTTGCTTTTATAAATATATTTTTTTATTTTTAATTGAATTTAGTTTTGAAATTTAGAATTTATTATTTTTAATTAGGAAAACTTTAGTGCTTTCAATCACTTCGTATATCATTTATATTCTTGTATTAATACGTATTTTCTAAAATGTATAGGCGCTCAACATCGACTATAATGGACGATTATTACCTAGTTGTGGACAAAATAATTCAGATTCAAATTTTTTATGCAAACTCTTTCGCATCCTTCCGTCTAACATCCTCATTTTCGACGATTTTGAGTTTTCTGCCACTTTTGACGATGGTCACCTTTAAGGGATGTACGACTACGTCACATTAATCCGTTCAATTTTACGATTGTGACACAAGAAGTAGTGAATATATCAACGTTAAAACTGCACTTCGTAGAAAATGACCACGAGCTTTTCGAGGTAACCCGAAGAAACAGTACAACGTGAAGTTGAAAAATGAGTATTTTTACATGAAAACAAAAAGCTCGTGTTTATAATGACGATAAAATTACAATCTGAATTGCTCGGCGGTGTTTGGGCAAAATTTATAAGATTTAGTACCGCCGAGCCGCAACGATCGGGGATTCCGCGCGTCTCGGGAACTCATTAAAAACGCGTTATGCTCTCGCATTTTCATGAGACGACGTGTAGTGCAGATCTAAAGCGGGCCCGGCGCGCGAAGCGCGGACACGCGGCGCGGAACGAGATAATGCCAGAGCCGCCGAGCTTGCTTTTGCGCGCGCGAATATTAGTATATACGTATAATGAGTGCACGTCGGATGTTTGGTCCGTGCAGCGTATCTTCCGTATATAATAACGAAAGTGTGTCTAAGATAATCTTCCTTTCACGCACCGCGGCCGCCTCGCCCTCCACACACACACACGCACGCACGCACGCACACACACACACACATACACACATATATATATAGATAGATGCATCAGGCCCCGTCAAGCTGGGGGGGCCGGTTGTGCAGGCAGCGCGGCGGGAGGCGGCTCGCGGCCTCGATATCAACGATAAAGATCGCGATCACGGGGCCCCCGAGACGACGTTGTGTACCAGTCGCGGTACTGCACGAAATCGATAATTTTCGAAAGGTCCCCCCCCCCGCCTCATCCCTGCGCTCGACTTAATAAAGTCGATAGATATGAGAGGCCCTTGGAGAGGCGAGAAGCTTGCGGTCCCGTGCGCGCGCGCGCGCGTGATCGGATCTCCGAATCTCTTTCTATGCGCGTCCGCAGCGCTCGATGATTACGGCCCGATTGATTTTGATCTCCTGACCTAAAATGAATTATTACTCCCTCTCTCTCTCTCTCTCTCTCGCCTTCTTCTTTCCTTCGTTGCCGGAAGGGCATAAATTGGCTTATAAGCGGAACGATTTGCGATCGTAGTGTGAGGCATTACATTTTTCCTTGATAAATCAATTATGTTTTATTTGACTAGTAAGGCAATACAGGCCTATTATCTATGATAGACGAATAAATATTTTCTTGTCAAATTATTTACATTTTTTATAGTCATTCCTCATTTTTACATGGATAGAAACGACCGCTCGCTGCGATTCAACTCGACAGCCAGACTTAATATCTTCTTCAGGCTTTATTGCAACAAAATAATCAAATGAACCTTACAAGGATAGTTATAGCGCCAGATTAAGCCTCGTATGCGAAAGAATCCAAGTAAACGTCCCCCCATTGCACCGCATCGCAGCCACGCGTTATTTCTCTCGAGATGGAATTCCTTTGACCGTCGGACTCGGCGTCGCGCCGATAAAATCGCGCAAGCGAAATCATAATTTCCAGGATAAATTCCCAAGCGCGGCTCGATATAAGCGGCTTTCGCCTTTTGGCAACGCGCAGGTGCAACGGCGAACTTTCACTCGCGTCCTCCCTCCCCCCCCCCAACCGTTCATCGCGCGCGCATATAATGCAGCCGCGCGGTCGCCCCGGCGGAGGATCCAAGCGGGGTCAGAGATCAGAGAGGCACGGCGCGTCGGCGGATTGGGGGGGGGGGCGAGAGAATTTAACCGAGGCCTCGCGCATAAAGCCTTCAGGTCGCCGAGATAAACCAATAAAGCAGCGCGATAGCGGCACTCGTTCCGCGCGGAGCAGGTGCAACGTGGGCGGTGAATTGCCGTACGTATGGGTCACGGAACATCCCCCCGGGCTCACTGCCTCTCTCTCTCTCTCTCTCTCTCTCTCTCTCTCTCTCTCTGCACTCGAACACGTGGCACTTTTAACGAGGAAACCGCTCGAGAAAGTTAAAGGCGCACTCAGAAGTCAAAATCCGATCCGAGAAAATGGCCTTTTTACGACGGAACGAAAGCGCCCCTTTGTCTCGCGGTCCATCAGATAGTCGGATTCGTTTTCTTTTTACGCTGGCCATTTGAATAATGATATGATCCAATGGTGCTCCCTCGTAATTGCACGAAACTAGGGGGAATAAATTTTCCCGATTTCTGGCAGGAAGCGAGGGCCATTTAATTAAATGGAAAATGACTCCCGAGTCGAGATTAAAATTTTGAGATTAAAAAGCAGCCGCTGAAAACAGGCGAACTCGATAGTTCGAAGTAACGCCTCTGTCCACGCTGCGGTCGTCGTGCTAACGAGAATCTATTACTCGAGAAAGAATTCGCCATAGACTTTTTCGGGGGCGTTCTGAAATTTTTACTCACATTTTGGGAGATCGCGGTTTTTGTTGGAAAAGTTTTTTGTTTTTCTTTTTGTTTTTTTTTTTTTTTTTTTTGCATATCACCGAGTCCTCGCGCGTGACGGAAGTCGGAGGACGAAATTGTGGCTCGCGCACGCACTCTCACCTAATGAATTTGGAATGACCGGTTAGGAGGTCTTCTTTTTGCCGTCGTTGTTAACTTCTCGCGCGGCGATAACGCGCGACGCGCCCTCCGCTTTTTCGCCGGCATAAAAATGCAAATGCTTCTTTAACGCGCGGCCCCCGTCTCGTTTTTGTCTCGTAGTGGAAGAGGCGTGTGGTGCGGGGGGGGGGGGAGAGGTGGGGAGATTTTTCGGGCACGCGCGCCTCAGCAAATCCCCGCTCGGCGCGCCGGGCACACGGACGCATCGCCGGCCAAATCGCTTTTTAATGACGCAGTTGAAGTAAACCTTGTTACAGAGGGAGTCGCGGCGCGAGGACTCGCATACTCGGGCACACGGTTTATGGATCTAAAGCTGCCGTTCTTTTAACGATTGCAAAACTCGCGTGGAGAGCCGTTCGGAAATTACTGGTGTGTTTTGCCGTACGAGAAAGGCAAAATAGTTTAATATTATAGCTATCATTTTTTTATGTAATATTCCTAGTGGAACCGTGTTTTTACAGTACTGCCCCCTAAAATTAACAGCTTAATTAAAAAAGAAGAAAAAATTAGATTTCCCCCGTGCCATCCTGGCCAAGATATTGTAAACGTTTAAAAGAACTCTTATACAAATTTCGTATAATCTCTTTAGATAAGAATTGTATTCGCGTGACGAAATTTTGCATTCGCGGTAACATTTGTAAACTCGCTTTATATTCATTCTAAACTAAAGAAACACATTTCAAATGTAATCTTAAATTGAAAGTTAATTGTCCATGCCAATGAATTGAAGCGGGTAATCGATGAATTCGTAACAAAAATGAGTTTGTTGAACAAATCATATTTGAATTTTTACCTGTTCGTTGTTAATTAAAATTTGACCGTCGATTTTGTTTTTCTTCAGCTTCGATTCTTTATTCGTACTCTTCAAATAATCCCAATTCGATTCTGAGAAACTGCGAGACACTCCGCCTGTTGCGCGCCCCTTAATTAGCTAAGGACAGAAGCGAGAAGGCGGCGGGAGGGAAACGAAGGGTTTCATTTAAATTCAATGAACTTTTCAATCAATTTACAGGTATATCCACGTGCAAAAAGCTCTCAGCGAGTCACCCAATTATCGTAATCGCGCACGGCAGATGCAAAGCTATCTCATAACATCTCCTCGTGCGATTGGTTATACTTGTGTCGTATTTACCCTCGGCTCTTGCCTTCCTTTTTTTTTCTTTATTTCATTTTATTTTATTTATTTTTATTATTTTTTTTTCATTCTTTTTCCCTATACGGAAATTCTTGCTCGCCTCTGGCCCTGGGCCCGCGCGCGCGGAGATACAGTAGCCGATCCACAGTTAATTTAATCTACTCAGAATCGAACCGTGTACGAATGAGAATGGATAACCGCCGCGCGCGGCGATCGGCTTCCACTTCGACATTTGCTCGCCCTCCCCCCCCCCCACATATACTTAGATTTATAATAATCTCCTGCCCGCTGGCCCATCTTCTTCCCCTCGCGCCTCGCCCGCTCTTTGCCTCACGCCATGCCTACCTCTCCGCGGCTTCGCCGTTAAATATATTTTACATTTTATGCGTGGCGAGCGACGTTGTTGAATTCCGCAATCTTCTTCCTCGTTCCCTCGGCCTTGTTCAACCTATTTCGAGATTGCTCGCTGTATTCTTTGTATGCAGGTATACGCCCCGATGAATAAGTTGAATAACGAAATCGTGCAGCCGAGAGAAGCAGAATCGCAAGAAAAAAAGAAAAGAAAACTAATGGTAATGGATTATGCGCTTTTCGGATTTATATCGCTATATATACCGGGAGATTTCTATCGGGCTGACATGTTTTTCTGCAAGAGAGAAGATTCGCCTCTTCGGTTAGAATGTTAAAAAGCTTAATTACCTAATAGATGGCGCATTATACTCATATTACCTGTCGCGTTATAGAATGCAGGCTTAAATACATCATCGGATCTTTAATTACGCGCTTGTATTCCAGAGTTACGAAGAAGTCTTTTCAATGCCATCTTATTTATAAAATACGTATTGGTTCTCTAAGGAAAATATTATTTTTAATGCACAAAGTATACATCAAGCCCTTAAATCATTCTGATTTACTGGAAAAAGTATATTATGAATAAAAATTATAGTATATACAACCATAACGGCAAATATCTTCATTGTACCTATAAATATATCTTAAATGGATAATTTTATTGCATTAATATTCATATATGTTAAAAGTAAAATTTATCGATAAATTTCGTGTATATTCAAAAACGGGAATTAACTTATGTAAAACCGCTTTTTCAACGAAGTTTTTATTTATTCGTTCAATTATTGTAAAGCATACATATATATCAAGTATCTTCTATTGACGGCTCTTGAATATCAAGGGTATGAAATGAAACTAGCGATTTCTGATGTCTATATTATTTTTTCAATATGTCGCAGTAGCAACTTTTTTGTCAGGCTCGACTGATCCTTTTCGCGCAATCATAAGAATTAATAGATTTCAAATTGAAACAAGTCTAGGTGAACCGTCTGATTTCGACCACCAGTTAATACTAATAAATTTATATAGTTAAAAAAATGATTTTATCATTCTGTTATGTCACACAAAAATTAATTACTAGAGCTTATATATCAACTTCAATGAATGAGCTACAATACCAACCTCAAATGTTTGTAAATTATTATTTTATAAAAATAATAATGATAAATACAAGTTATCGGTATACAATAGCTTCAATAGACAAATAACACAAGAATATTGAATCCCGATTACAAATTCAAGATGTAACACAAGAATATTGATATTCGCCAGATTGTTTAATTAGCTATTGTAAGAATTTTGGTCTTTACTGCACTATGTTCTTGTAAATCTATAATATATTATGAACTTACATGTTATTTAATTTTTCAAGATCATTATAAATCATGTATAAAACATAATTTTTTCTATACTTTTATCAGTGACTCGGCGTGATTCCCAACATCCTATAATTGACTGACCCTTTAGTAATTTTCTTTTAATTTGATAAATATTTCACTGTTAATCGATCATAAAATAAAAATGCCGTGTTCGCATCATAGATATTAAACAAATTAAAATTTTTTTAGAAAACGATGTATAATTACCAAAATTTCAATATGATAAAACATTAATACTCGTGTTGTATAATTAAAAGAATTACTCCTTCTCGCGATTTTAGGTAAGTTCTTTTATGAATAAAAATTTTGATTCCAAACTTCAATTATAAAGTGGAAACGATTGCATCTTACTGTTTTAAAGAGACAAAACAAAAATTCGTCGATATTTTATTTTTATCAATTTCTCACGCTTTTGAAACCATTCTGCAAGTCAATCCTTTCAGAACTAATTTTGTTTTCAAATGAAAACATTCTAATATCAATTCGTCGATGCTTATTAAAAGATAAATCGATAAGAGCTTCATTATGTGTAAATCAATGAAAGAGTAGTAATTAAACAACTGATCCATGTGCCAGTTTAATGTAATCAACGTATTTTCATACCTTACACTTTATTTACTTTATGATAATTACTTATAATTTGTTATTTCAGGGCAATCACCTTGGCGTGAAAAACAGTTATTCAGTAAAATATTTTCTTGGTTGTGCAATTGTTTGCCTTCTAATTTAAGTTAACGTTGACGCAATGTGAATTATAAAAGCTAATAATATCTTGTCAAGACCAAGCCAACATCAAGACCTATAGAAAACAGACGATCCCAAGATTCATACAAAATCAAGATTTTTCTTACTGACAATACTGTTCGGATACTAAGACAATATTTTGAAAGGTTTGTCTTATCTTTGTAGCGGTGAAACACTATTTAAAAATAACTTTCTTTAAGCTTATTTTACGAAGTTCTATTTGTGTCCTCAAATGCTGATGATAATCAGCAACAGAGGTTTATAATGTGTTTATAAACAAAACACATGTTAAATTGTTACGGTGTTGCATAGTTTCAGTCGATCGGGACCAGGATTTGAACTCGGATTACTGATTTACTAGTCCTTTGCACCAGATACGAGTCGTCGCAGGCCGCGTCTGAAAATAATAATATCTACAATTATTTGTTCCTTTATTTCTTTCCCATAAATTCTACGGCCAGTCGACGAAGTAAGTATAAACACAATTTTACAGGAGGACGTCAATAACGAATTTATCTGGTTCCTATCCTCGAAATTCACGTAGTCTCGATGAGGAAATCCAAAGGAAGCCGCACTCCCGCTTATACAGTTGGATCAGCAGGCCCCAAAAGGACTGCTACCATTACACAAGGCCAGCTCCACCTAAAATTCGTAATTATATACAAGAGCTAGACATTGTTCATTAAACAGGTTTCCTCGATATAAATTTCCTTGGGATCTCCTCTCTGCCGCGGCCAATCGGGCAAGAGGGAGGGCGCGCGCGAGATTCAGGAGGAGGATGCTGCTGGTACCAAGTTCTGGCCCGACGCTCACGAATTTATGTGCTCCCACAGAAGAGAACGGTCTAAGGCTGCCGAGCCGTTCGTAGAACCATTAAAGCGTCCTGGCGGCGTGATGCCTTCGATTCCCTCTTCTCGGCGAACGCGCACGCGCGCGCACACACACAAACTCACACACACACACACACACACGCCGTGTGTCCACGGGGAGAGGAAGGGGCGGGCGGCCCGGGCATCTCGTTCGCGGCAAGCGTAGAATATGCGCGGTATACGGATGGGGCGGGAAGAATTATGACTGTTAATTACTCGTTTCGGACTTCGTTCGCCGCGCGCCGCTCGGTCGCGGGCGGAAGGCCCGCTCTGATTGTATTTATAACGTTCCTTAACACTTTTAACATTCTTCTCTTCTTCTAGCTTCAAAACCTGCGGCTTTTCTTTCGAAAAATCTGATAAGATAATTTAACGCGATAAACTTATTGATTAATTATTGGATGTATTGTACGAGTAGTGCCCGATACAAAACAATACTAAAATAGGCGCTCAGGCTAAAGGACAAAAAATTAAAATTTTTAAAGGGTAAAAATGATTTTAATCTCGTCTGCGAATAGAAATAATTCGTCACTTACGTTGCAGTATATCGAATCGTCCGATCTGATTAAAGTAGCCAATGATTAGTAGTTCATTTAAAATTCCATCAAACATATTTCCTAGATTAGTCGTATATAAATTTTTTTTGATCGTAGATTATCAAATTTTTCAATAATGTCACGAATGTTTTTTTATTTCAATAAAAATTCATAGATAAATATTAAATTTAATATGCACTGTGTTATAAAATTGATTCATATCTGGAATCTAAATATTGAGCTTTTTTATTCATGTATATGATTTAGAACACATTTGTTGTAATAATACGCGATAATAATGTCAGAAAGTGAAATATACCGATTACATTCGATTTTGCAAAATTTGAACAGCTTTGCGAAAGACTGATCAATTAATAAAAATATGTTTTTAATTTCCACATTTTAAGGCCAAAAATTTTAAACAATTTATCTGCTGCTACGTTTAACAAAGTACCACATTTCTTAGAATTGTTGTTTACTAATGCTGCTGATTGTATATAAGTGGATTGTATATAAGTGGAACCCTTGTCTCAAGTGTTAATGATCTCAGTGTTTTTAAGCGACAAATATTGCTTGCTAAATTAAGGCTGGTCGATGTGCGCAGTTCGTTTACCAAAATACCGAAATACTTTAAAACAGTAGCTTAAAACAGATAGAAAATAATAAACTTCCAAAATAAACCAGAAGCTTTCCACAGAATATATTGTTTTTTCGTTATATCTGTGTACGTCTAGAGAGTTATCTTACTGGTCGTCTTACCGATTAGCCCAGCAGGTCGTCTGGGATAAATTGTGTTCAATTTATTTTACTGAAATCCTTAAAGTTTAAGTTACGCTCGGAAAAGATCTATTACAATCTCAAACATATAATATATTTATTTTTAACAATAATTTATTTCATAATTTACAACAAATTAATAATTCAACATAACTAATAAATACTTTCTATCTAGAAACATGTTAATATTCCCTGAATTCATATTCATTTGAAAAATTCTTTTTCAAAGTAAAGACACGTGTGGAAGAAGTTCTTCTGCCACTCATTGCATTTTTAATCATTGTCAAAAAATGACTAACTCTTGTATAAATTCCCGGTAATACTCTTTCGTCGCATCCTAAGGCACTGCCAATTAATATTCCAATTACAAATTTGCGATCATAAACAAGAGGACTGCCACTATCACCCTTTGAACAAAATTTAAAGAATAATCAGTAATGCAAAAACGAATACATTTTGTCATAAATAATAATGGTTTGATGTATATTAATGATTATATAGCTTAAATTGAACGTATAAGATGGCGATAACACCACAAGGTGTTATTCATATCAATGATTTAAAATAGTATTTAATGTTTTACAAGTTCTCTTTGATCTAAATCATAGTCTATTGTTCTTGAGTAAGAATAACCGTATAAATTTAACGACCTTGAATAATCGCACGGATTATTTAAAATTGAATTCGTCAAACTGTAGCAAAATATTCAAGACTGAAATGTTACTTATTATTATTATTTTCTTTAATGCGTGTACAAAATTTATTTCCTATAAGGGATTTTATTGAAAATGAAATAGCTCCAAAAAAATGAATCAAAAGCTGGGATTGATCAATAATACAATAAAACCAAAATTTATTATTCAATAATATGACAGATCCATTCACCCCACAAGTTCCTGTAAGCTCAAAGTTGTTGAATGGTATTACTTTAGCACATAAATTAGAGTTTAGAACAATGCCATTATACAATTTGTTGCATTTGTGATTTGCTACTGCTTCAACTCTGGCGTATCTTAATTGTCCATCAGTTGATACTTCTTCAATTAATTGGCCATTTATTGGATTTGTTCTAATTATAATAGTGTTAGAACCATGGCTAGCTATGAAACCAGTCTTTCGCAAGTGTGAATAATTTTTTCTTGGTAGTATAAGCCGTTTCAACGTAGAATTTCTGCGTAAATTTAATTTATCGGTAAGCTAAAAAAAGACATTCATAAAAAACTTTAAATGAGATTATCGAAATTTAAATAAAAATAGATGATTTATGTTGCTATGTCTATTTAATAATTGAACGATAATGATTTTAACGTGAAAGAACGAAGTTATATAATTTTTTATGAATTCAATGTTAGACAATAACGAGGTATTTCAAAAAAATTCATAGCTGCAAAGAATTTTTCTTTTTAATCATATAACATATATAGAACTGTGCAATTGGTGTCAAATGAAATCTATATGGATACATGTCGTCACCTACACTAAGTTAAAATTTGTTCTGACTTATAAAACATTATTATATTTTAAGTAAATGTTATTGACCTTTCGAGGAGGAAAGTGTTTAATATATCAAATATCTTGAGAACACAAACCAGTTGATCTTTTCATATTAAAATTTTTATGCGATACATTAAAAAATAGTGAAAAATCCTGGCCACTGTATGACTTTGAAAAATGGCATTTGTTGTGTACAGATCATAAAGTATTTTTAAGAAATCTGAATGCTTTTATTCGATTTAGAGGCTAAAGTCTTATACATTTGAATTCAAAGCTGCACTTAAAAATAATTATTTCACTAAATTATCTGATTGGCATTTTCCCAAATGATCTATAACTCTAGGTGCTACTTATATACTTTAAGTAAGAGAAAAAGAAGAATGATATATATGTATTCTACTTGCAGTGTGATGTCTCGATTCATCCTCTCGTAAACCAAGAGATAAGGAATTGGATGAAGATCAAGAACTCCAAGGAAAGATATAAGAACTCATAACATTCATATAAATTAAAGGAATTCTTTCCTTGCCACGTTTACGTCTTTGGTCTTAGTTCCAACTCTCAACAAAAACTGTATTGTTTACTATTAATATCATAAGAAAAACTACTTTCCAATGATATCTAATTCACATTTAAAAATTAAAGAACCATTGAACACTCGCACTATAGTTCGTTCGTTTTTATCTTCGTTGAAGTTGTTCACTTTTTATTATATTATACTTTTTGCAATAATGCTGACAATTAATGTTTGGTCATTTACTATATTCTTAAAATTAAAATAATTATAGATAAACTTGTAATATAAGAAACGAATAATTTCTAAAATATACATTTATTCTATTTAATTAGAAATATAACAGAAGAATGTAATAACTAGTTTTGGTTTTAATTACTCAATTGAGATCGAGCCATGGTCAATAATAGTATGATACTTCAACACTAGGACAACATAGAATTTAAAAGTCCAAAAAATCCCATTATGCATGTAATAAGTGATATCTTATTCAATAGAACCAATACCATGAGCTGAATAATATGTATTTCCCTTGTTAGGGGAACCTTTTAAGGTCAATAAAATGATCAGCGCTACTATTAGATTATATCACGTAGTCCCAAGTGATGCACCAGGGATTTTTTTCACTACCATGCCAATGAAATAGGGCTGAATATAATTGCTTGATGCCACTTCATCGACCTAAAGAACTGATGCGCTACAGACAGAGAATAGGTATGGCCGACGATTATTTTGGAGTTGCGATATCTAGATGCAAGAATCAACTCATTTGAAATGAATATCCCACTGCCAGCTTTGTCTTTACATTAGGTGAACCGATCTTCTCTACGGGAACATAGAGAGGGCTTACTCAAGAACTTGGAGTCGGCAACCAACGAATTGCTGACGGCACTCGACTCCTGCCGAATGTGACTACATACAGTGTAACAAAGTCCTCTCCCATTCCTGCATATCTAGCGGCAGTCGCAATACATATCTTGTAAGTATGTGGTCGCATCCATAACTCCAGGAACAGGCTGCACAATACATAATATCCTGTTTCAATACATTGCCAGCAATATCTATCGAGTGGAATTCTCAACAATGAAAAGCCCCATGCGTCGACCACGGTGTAACTTCGCTAACCTGATCTACTTCGTATAATAGACAATCTCACAGTGATATTTGATGATCCGACAATTGGAGAGCATTATAACTTAGACAGAGCTCGTATCTCTCAGGTTAAAAAGTACTCGTCAACCTGGACATCAATGATACCGTCAAGCGCTCACACGGAATGACGTTCGTATGAGATCAGCCAGTAATCCTGACTTGTAGGAGATTGTTGAAACTGTGTTCTCTCTACGATCCTACAGTTAGGAATCATCAACTAATATGACTCTGTGATTGTATCTACTCGAGTCCTTATCAGTGTGTGGTTTTCCTTCGTCAACTTCAATTAGAAAACTCGCTCACGTACGATTTCCCTTTATTCATAACCGCATTGACGGCCTTAATACTTAAAACATAGAATTATATCGAGCCTGCAACGGTGATAAAGACTTTATTGTATAATAAATGTAAATAATGAAAAGGGATACTTTGTAGCTTTCAAAATTTTGTAAAAAATTATAAACAATTTTTTTATTTAAAAGAATATGGAATTCATTCTTTTAATATTTATAACAAAATGAAATTATAAAAAAATAATTGATGAAATGAATAATGTTCTCAAAGTAGTGAAAAGATATTTTCACTCATTTAAATGCTACGATTGCATGTAAAATGTCCAGATATTGGACCTATAATCAGGTTGCTCGATGACCTAAATATTGATTCCTGTCAACGAAGTGGTGAGAATAAAGCTATGAATATATATGAATATTTCAATAAAACCTATTGAGTCTGTTAAACATATGTTAATGAAATAAATGTAATGATCAAATAAAAAGTTGTTCTTTCAGAACAATTTCAAAAGTTTTTTTCTTTTGTTATATTAAGTACATATTTACTCTACCGGAGAAAATTAGTTCTCTGGTGGGATAAAGATATCTTAATTAGTATTATGCTTGATAAAAATAAAAGAGATGGATTTACCTCAAGAACAGCTATATCAGCATGTGAACGATACATTAGATCAGGAGTTAAATTCGATATATTAAAATTGGCATGGAAGTACACTTTCTTAACATCAATCTTCACTGAAGATGTAGTCGGATATATAGAATTTAAAGAAGTAAGAACAGTGACCTTTTCATTTATTAGTCTACCAGTATGTTCATTTATGATACAGTGAAGTGCTGTAATTATAAACTTTGCACCAATTATACCACCACCACATTTATGATCATTCTGAACTAGTATAGCAACTTGGTATTGAAATTCGCCGTCAACTGCTACTTTGCCAGAAATTATTTTCTCTACCCCTAAACTATTGACTGAAACACGCAATAATATGATATTGATTTATTGTAAGATTAGAATAAAAATATTTCAGTTTAACTTAAATCTATACGGAAGCGAAAAAATATGCAAAAAATTACGGATGAGTAATTCTTATGGTAAATTGCAAACTAAAACAATAATAACTTTTTTATATTCGATTTATAGTTTCAATAAATGTTAATAATCAAAAGTAGAAGTAAAATAAATCTTTAGACATACTAGATGACAAGAATAACATGAGTGAATTTCGACTAACAATGACAACAATGATGCCTACGCATGACTGATGAAACATTATCCCATAACAGTAATTTACTATATATATATATATATATATATATATATATATATATATATATATATATATATATATGCCTTGTGAAATAATACTTTCATGCACAAAATTTGCATGAGATTAAGATCTGATCTAAATAAAGGTATAATTAAGCATCTATGAAATCTGCAAAATTATATATCTTATTATTGAAAAATTTTTCATGTTATATGTAATTATTGATTCATTATCAAATAAAAAGTTTGAGTATTCAGAAAATTTATAATTTAAGAAATATAAAAGAATAATAGAATCAAGGAACGATTAAATTATTAATAAAAATACGCAGGCTTACCGTTATTCTCAAAAAAAATATGTCCAATCATGACATAAAGTAGAAAAATAATAATCATAATTTTATATTGTCAAGTAGTCCTTAAAATAATCTGTTTGAAACTATTAGAATTTTAAATACAACATGTCATATATAATTCATCGACTTTTTCATTTATAGCCAATCATGATAAATTTGAATTAGATACATTAGAATCACAAAAACACGCTTGTATTTATACAACTTTTATACTTTATACATATTTAGATATAAAGTAAAATTATCAATATGATATTTTATCAAGACATAGAGCACGCATACATTATTTCTTTTCAAAAGGAAAAGTTTTTATTTGGACTTTATTTGTAAAACAATTCAATACTTAAACTAGAACTGGATATTAATGAACCAATCGTTCAAGTTTCGAAGAATAGCTTTTCACCCCCAGTATAATGAAACTAATTTTACAAAAGTATAAGTTACACGAGGCTTGTATTTTCGATTTTTAGAATAATGTTCGCTCGCCGTGGACTAAGCCTTCGAAAAATGTTTTAATTTTTGTACGAATAATAAAAATATTCCATAAAAACTAGTAATTTCCTGTAAGAAATATGTTGAAATTAAACCCTCCCGAGTCAAGTGAACCATAAGCAGGTGTTGGAGAGCTAAAGGTTGAGGATTCCGCTCTGACAGGTTTGTTCGCCCCAACCTCGTGCGCGCATCAGACGCTCTTCTGGGCCTGAATTGGCGGTTTTCTATACTCGCGCGCTGACTTGTAACGCCCGGCGAATAAATTCGCGTAATTGATAAGTAGGAGGCGGCACTTCGTTCAAACGCCGACACAATAATGAACCGGCGCGCAGCGCGCTGTACATTTTCTTCCTCCCTCCGACATATATATATATATATATATATATATATATATATATATATATATATATATAAACCGATGCTGCGGCGGGCATATAATGCCGGCGCCCTCTGCCTTCTACTCCCGTATATCCATTATCGAAAGCGCCTAATTGTTTAACAACGCACTTTTTCTCGGGCACCGGGGGCCCCGGGGTGTGCGAGCGGCGCGCGGGGACGCCCGCGTTTGAGCGCAAAATTAAAATCGGAGTAGATTAAAAATTACGCCCTAGTCGTAAATCAAGGGCTGGTTGAAAAATTAATTGAAGGCAACAAGTCCGAGGGATATTGAATTTACTCTTAAACGCATCATAGGCGTTTCAGCGCTTATTCTCCCTCCCCTCACCCACCCCACGACGACTAGTTTTATGTTTTTACTAATTATAAATGGGCAGGTGAATTATGTTACATCCGACAAGTCTCTTTTATATGTATGTATGTATATATATATATATATATATATATATATATATATATATATATATATATATATATATATATATATCTATACCGATCGATCATTTTTTACACTGAAAATATCAACTTATTGTTTTCCAATTTACAATTTTTTACATTATTTATTACAGTCGATAAATGCATATAGTAATTTAGTATTCCGAGTGACTTTAAATAGAAGAATAGGTACGTTATGCGATATAAACTTGGTGAAACATATTGAAAGAGGAATTAACAAAAATATCGACTTATCTAGAACGATTACGACACATTTGAAGTCGTTTATTTAAATTATATATATATATATATATATATATATATATATATATATATAAATTCTATAAATAAAATAATATTAATAAAATAAGATTAAATAAAATAAAATAATCTGTGATTTTATTTAAATAAGTTGAAAATGAGTAAACTTAAAACAAGATGCTTTTAATAACGTGAAAATCGTTTTGCAAAGGAAATGATATTATTTTATTTGTTCAGAAGAAAATCCTCACAGCTGACGCCAGTTCGATAGCTTTAGAAACATTTTTAGTTCAGGGAGACAATAAAGGAAGCATAAGAATTATAAGTTTAGCTGATTAAATTCTTTGCAGGGTGCAGTTAATTAATTTGAACAGAAGTAGAGTTAGTTGTATCAGTATGAAGATTGTATAAAGTTTGGTCTTAATTATCAACGTTTCTAATTTTTAAATTATTTCTAAAAATCCATTATAAAACTTACTATGTAAGTTGATTTTTTTCTTTATAACAATTTCTATATAAGTTAATTGCTTTCTATATAATACCATTATAAGTTTTCTATAATCGTGTTTTTTAAGTACAAAACTAAGTCGATGAATGCTCGCGTTACAAAATTGTAATATCGAGGTTTATCACATTATAGAAAAAGAGTTTACTCGTACTCTAAGTATCAAAACCTAGTAATGTTCAAGTTACGATGAAAATCTTTATTAAAGTTATTAAAAAATTTTTAAAAAAAGTAGATCAGGCAAAAAATGAGCTATGCAATCGACTTAAATCTTCGCTAGAACAAAATCAGTTTACACAATTTGACAATGTCAAGGATATAATATCTTCTGTTTTTTACATTTTTAACCGGAGCACGTCTTGATTATTTTCGCAAATTCTAATTTCGCGATGGAAGCGCCAAATCTCATTTTATCTCTTCTACAATTTCTCTTTCCCCTTGCTTCTCTTAATTTCCTTTTATTTAAAACATATAAAAACCTTTATACGTATATACGCAAAAGCAGAAAAATTGTTTTTTTTTTTTTTGTCGACGAACAGTGATCCACATATCGTTGCATGTGCATAATTCGTTGGTCCGAGTGTTCTTCTCCAATAGAGAATTTCGTTCACGCATGCTCAAAACTCCAGGAATGTAAAAATTTCGGGAAATGTAAAGGGCATTTACATTGAAAAAAGATCCCCTTTATTTCCGGAAATTAATCTGATTTGCATGGAAATATGCAATAAGTTTTTTTTTATAAACAGCGTTACGTATTTTTGGCAATATAAATATATAAAATGAATTAAGTATTTAAAAATACAGAGAGTTGTTACTATATTTTATTGATTAAATTCATAAAATTTGAATTGTATCCAATATATTACGTCAGCATTCTAAAATAAGTACAGCTCTATATCACAAGCGGAATTTTGATGCTAACTCAAGTTTTAGTTTTCTGAAATTTCGAAACAAGTTGTTGTCTAGAATTTATTATCGTTGCCGTAAGGACGAATCGATAAATTCAACATACCTTACAGAAAAGCTTCGCTCTATATCGAACAGTATAACGCTTGATAACATTCCTGACTGTATTTTTTGTTTTTTTTTTTTTTTTTTGCCTCGAATAATCTTCGAGCAACGAAATGCGCAACCTTTAACAAAGCGGTCCTTGGTAAGGAGCTCCCGCAAAATGTACGGGCCGCATTGAGCCGGCAATTTTGCAATTAAGCGAATCCCCTTTGAGCCGAGAGGGAAGGCCGCGCCTATACGGGGCGCATTCCATCGTCAATCTGCGTTCTTCAAGCCGGCACGTTTTTCGGTCGATCCTGACGCGCTCGCTTATCCGCGTCTAGCGCACCGGCCGACATCGAACGGACATGGACGTATATGTATATATATATATATGTGTGTGTGTGTGTTGTGTGTGTGTATATATATACATATAGATAAATAAATAGATATATAAAGAAGCGCAAAGTTTTCGGGACGCGCGCCGCCTGCTTTTTGCCCGCGAAGCCGTTGCCGCGCTGGCCCTTTTTGCGGCGCTCCCCCCCTCCCGCCCCTCAACCTGAGCCGCGAGATTTAGTTTGATTTTCGAGACGATTAAATGCAATCGGCGCTGAAACAAGGGACTCCTTGCCGCGTTTGCGCCGGCGCGCTTTGGATTCCTGCTCCCCTTGTGCGCGCTCGGGAGATTGGGTGCGCTCGCGGCCAATTTTCGCGGCTCGAGCTCTGATATTCCTGCGGTAATTACTCTTTTCTCTATCTCTCTCTGTCTCTGTCTCTCTCTCTCTCTCTCTCTCTCTCTGAGCTCGGCTTTATGTGGTCGACCTCGGTCCGAAGCTTCCGAGCCTACGTTCTGTGTCAGTGAAGAAGAATGAGAGGCTGAAGGGAACTGATGTGCGCCGCCGATCTTGATGTCGGTGTACATCTGGATTAAACTGTGCAATAGAGGCTGAAACAAGTTATTGCTGCGGATTAAATACTAAAAATTGCTGGCTTTAAAAGACTTTGTTTTTGTCAGGATTTATGCGTATAATTATGCTTTCTGTGATTTTCCTTTACGTACATAGTACAGTCTCTATAGTACATTTCGACTCGCGTTCGATCATTTCTTTCAAGTTTTCATTGAACGCGATTTTTCATTTCATGAGACAGTTTCGTGTCGAGCGACAATAAGGAGGAAAGTCTTATGAGGTAAAAATCAAGTTTCACATTATAGTCTTAAACTTTATTTCATACCACGAGAGCCACAAAAGTCGTCATTTTGATACGGGAGTGACGGAGATAGCGACGTAAATATATTTTGGAGAAAACTGACATTACTCATTGAAAATTTGAAATTTTATATACTGCGTCAGATTAAACTAGCAAATATTTTTATCGGTCTAACAGTCGTATAAAATAATATATCTATAATTATATAATGACAGTCAAACTGTTCTTCTTTATGATCACCCCTGTAGAATCTGAAATAAACTACTACTAAAAAAATAAAAATGAAAGCTAATTAATAGAGTATTATTAGTAGTCGATACAGGAATCATGTTAATTTTATAGATTATTTATTGAAATAAACATACTTCGCTTTCAAAAGATTTTCCATCGAGTAAATTAAAAAGAATCTGGATAATAAAATTATTACAAATTTATTTTTCATAATACAGAAATATAAAATTATTCGTTGCATAAACTTTTAGATTGAGAAAGTAAGATATTATGTCATAATTTAATCGAAAAATTATAATAGTAATCATTGTTAAGTTTACCTAGAGCTTTAGATTCATTTGGTCTATATACTTGACCACTTAATCATAGTGTTTAAAAGAAAAAATAATATGTTCACGTATTTAAAAAATCATTTGATTACTTCGTCCAGTACGTAAAATAAAAATAAATTATAAGAAATGGATTAATTTTACCTAAAGAACTGTGGCCAAAAAAATAAATTGCTGACAGAACTAATACAAGAGAAAAATCACTTTCGTACAAAGTCATTCAGTAATCACGTCGTTCAACAATCGTGGTTCATACTTGACGAGACTGCCTTAAAATATAACTTTCGCTATCCTTAGAGTATTATATAACTAATTATATTCATCCGTGTAGAAATTCATACTCGAATCTAGTATCGAGTTAGTTTTCCTTATTAAATGTTCGGACCCAGAAGGGAAATCTAGTCTGATACTAGTTTCGATTTGTCCTACTTTTAATAGCATTTTACATAGGGAACGAGCTTAGATTTTTGTAAGTATTCCCAGTTAGAAACTAGAAAGAATCTAGTCAGAAAATCTAGAAATTAAGAGGATATATATATTATTATAATTTTGCTTCCTCGATAAAGTGAATAATTTTTTGACTATTTTAATATTTCTTTATTTATTTAATAATAAAAAATACATTTACGTATTTGGGTAACGCATACCATTTAATTAGAACTTATAAATTATTTTCTATATGCATTATTACATATTACGATGTATAATTAACAATTAATAATTGTTAATATATTTTTTATACACTAATTATTGTAAATTTTAATGTTAAACACCTCTGTTGAACGTATAAATTATTTTACTTCGATGAAAAAATTCCGGCCTCCGCTGAGTATCGAACCCACGACCCTACGATTCGCAAGCTAACGCATTATGCACTATGTTAAAACGCAATATGCGATTACTATACTATATAAAATTATTATATGATCTTAAGAGCTGTACGGTCATATGGAAAATATAGTATAGTATATATATATAAACAAATATATATAACACAAGCTAAAACATATATAGTAGATCTATTTTTTTAAATTTTTTCCCATGTTAGATATGTATGCGGATTTGTGTGTGTGTGTGTGTGTGTGTGTGTGTGTGTGTGTGTGTGTGTGTGTGTGTGTGATATCTAATTTTCGTACTAGTAAGGTCTCGACTAGAAAAGACATCGTTCTTTCCAAAATTAGAAAAAGTTGAGGAAATCTAACTAGAATCAAAATAGAAAGCCTAACCATTTACTTAATTTTCCTACTTGGCAGATTCCGCCTAGAAAAACGTCATTCTTTCCAAAGTAGGGAGAAGTTAAGGAAATCTGATTAGATCCAAGATAGAAAGCCTGATCATTTCCTTAAGTTTTCTACTTGTAAAATTTTGACTAGTGGAAACACGTATTTCTTTCTAACATCAATAAAAGATAAGGAAATCTGAATAAATTCGAGAAAGTAATAATTAATATAAGATGATTATTAGATGATCGAAGGGAAATCTAACTCGGATCTGGCGAGTATTACTTACATAAGGAAGCCATCAGTAATACTGACTAGGATCTAGCCCGAACTTGGGATGTACCGAGTATATTTCTATACAGGCACTGATTTAAAATATTATATAATTTTCTATTTTGCTGAAAAAGTTGATTTGAGTTTGTTCACTATATGCTCCATTTAATACACTTTGGAATCCAATAATTTTTTACACTCAATCATTGAAATAAACCTATAAACTGATTAAATGTACATATTTCTAAGATAAAAATACTAAAAACTGCTAGAAATCTTTTAAATTTTTGTTGAACGAAAAATTTTCTTACAGTTTTTCTACATTTTAAATTATTTTTTAATTATCTATACAAGTATGAATTTAAAACACTCTTATTCATTTTTTTCTCTAAATAATTTTATTAACTAATAATAAATAATTCATGGTTTAATAATTTATAATAGAAATAATTAATAATTTTATTAAGTAATAATTTATTAAATAATAATTTTCGAAATACTTTTTTACTATTTTTTTAAATTTCTTTTATTTAATAATGATTCTTCCATTTCTTCACATACTGCTTTCTTTTTATGAGATATCTGTATTTTGAAATTCTTTTTCTTATTCTTAGTAGCAGAAGATTATCTAATGAAGGATATACATCGATGATAGCACTTTTATTCTATCATGGATTTTCAAGATTTTTTAAAATATTACTTATACTTTTCTTATTATTACTTTATGAATAATAATTATTATTTGTAGTTGATTATATTTTATCTTTCTTTTTTTAAAGTTTCTATTTAATATTCATATTTATAAATTATATATATAATTTATAAAATCAAGGTGAATTTTCGCTATATTTATACAATGAATTTTTCTGCCCAAGATTGCCTGTGCTCGAGTATAGCAAAAGCTTCGTACACAAACATTTAAAACCATCTCGGCGAAGCAGGAAACAAAACGAGCATCGGAGGCAGCTCAGGTGTTGGAGAGGTGAAAAAAAAAAACCAACGCGGTCGACATTCCAGGCAGCAATCCGGGTACACCGACTGCGCAGTCCGAGGTGAGCAGGGAGTCCCCGCAATTAAAGACGTACAGATTTAATTGAGTTGTGTCTATTTGTACAACGATTCGGGACAGCCTCTTATTAAATACGCGCGCTCGCGCGCATACACGGCCGGGAGCGTAATGCGCTTATAATCGCCGGATTTTAATTGCCGTCTTAGAAGCTCGATCGTCGATCGCTCAAAAGGAGAGAAACGTATGGAGTAATTGAAGGGGACGTGGAGGGGGGTTAGGAGAGTGGCAATATTTTCCACGGGCGTGTACAGTGAGAAGAAAAACACTCGCTTGCTTCGAATGATAAATAATATCTTAAAGACCCGAAACAAGTACAAATCTTCCAGTTTAAATGCGCTGTAGTATCGACGATACAAGAAGTAAAAAAAGCCGGTACGTTGCTTAAATATATATCATTGCTTTTATATATATATATATATATATATATATATATATATATATATATATATATATATATTCGGACGAAAAATTTATATAAGAATAAGAAAAATATATTTATATTCTTATAAAAGGAGAACATGTAATTTTAACTGATACGCTCGTATGCGATGAAATTTCGTCGGCGGCATTGCGAAACGCGAACTGCCCGCAGTAATGCTACTATATATAATAAATACATATATATACATACATATATGTATATATATATATATATATATATATATATATATATATATATATATATATATACGTACACATATATAGTATATACGTATACGATTTATCGTCGGCTGCTCTGGAGCGGCATAATTCACTCACAAAAGGCTGGAAATACGCGGGGATAATAAAGTAAAGCAGGAATAAGAAAAAAACTAAGTACGATCGGCGCACTGCTTAATACGACCTCCTTCGAAGCAATTTTAGCAGCTCCGCAGCGCGGCGAGTATAAAATTCTTGTTCAGCCGCTGCCATCAGTTTTCTGATGGGCGTGCGAGCGTTGCGCCAGCGTGAGCGAGGAAGAGCGGTCGCGCGCTTCGCGCAAAAAGCAAATATATATATATATATATATATATATATATATATATACATATATATATATATATAAGTCCGAGAGTATGAACCACTATATGTACGTTTCACCTTTAACTCGGATATATATATATATATATATATATATATATATATATATACATATACATACATACATGCATACATACAGGTATATATATATATATATATATATATATATATATATATATTATAGCGGCGAGAGAGCGACACACCTCGGCTTCTCACTCTCACGCGTAGCGAGCTGAACAACTCCGAGCGCGCGCGAGCACGCGCGTACCTCGTGAATTACGGACGCGCTTCTCGCGGCGAGCGTTCGCCTCGGCGATATATATATATATATATATATATATATATATATGTACTGCGCGTATGATATCCGATGCAGCGGGCTGCGCGCGCGTTACACCGCGAGCTCGTCGCCTCGGATCCGCGCCGTATACGAAAGCAATGAGGGGCAAGTGCAAAAAGGCCCGCTGGTCAGCAAAGCGAGCGGGGCGGGAGGAAGGGGCGAGGGAGAAGAAAGAGGAGCCGGGGACAGTGATAAATCACAAATTACGCGAACTCGTTGCGGCCCAAGACAAATTGGTCCTGGGAGTCATGAGCCGCGCAGCGGGTAATAATATAATTATATAGAGCTGACCGGGCCGGGCCCGGGGTTCTTGCGGCGCGACGCTTCGGTTTCCAGGCCTGTTCTTGCGCGGATATGCGCGCGCGCTCTCACGTATATATGGGGCGCACATCAGAGAGAGAGAGAGAGAGAGAGAGAGAGAGAGAGAGAGAGAGAGTCGCTTGGCCACCCGTTTGATTTACAGCCGACTATACGTTTCATTTTTTTTTTCGCGCGCGCGCGCGCGCTGCAACGAGTAGTGCACATATTCAATATCAGTATAAGGCGCGCGGCATTGATCTTGCCGATCAAGGACTGAAGCGTGGAAGACGAGAGCGTCATAAACACAAAGCTTTTGGGCATTTCGGACGCTGCCTGTAGAATCGAGGGGGCTCTCGACCGCGGCTGCCCCTCGAATGATCAGCTTTAATCAGAACGGAAATGGACTAAATATGCCCTCGGTCCGGTAACGGAAAAGAACACGTTTCCAGTTTTTGTATCTGCCTGGGAAGGTTGGTTTTAGAATTTGATAAAAGTCTCGTGCGCAATGGGGGGGGGGGGGCGCATCGCGAGGGCTCACTGACACCGTGACTTGAATACTGAAAACGATTTTTTCAACAGGCCGGTGAAACGTCAAATAGTCCATGCCTATTCTATATATTTTAAAAATGTAATGGCTTGTTGAAATCTAAAATATTGCTGTATAAAAATTTAATTTATCCAATTGCATAATACAATTTATTAATCGAATCCAATGTAGCTATTTGTAAAAGTTGACAAATAATCGGCTGATCTTTTTTAAACAATTCATATTTCTAACTCTTTGCAATATTTACGTGTTTCAACCGCTATTTCCTTCAAATTTTTAATAAAATATACAACACATTTTGTTTTGTACAAAATGCCTTCGGAAACGTTTTTTATGATATTAATGCTTCTCAATGTGTTCGAGGCGAGCAAGAGTGCTTATTTTTTCAATATCTACGTAAGAATGCAATCTTCACCAATGTTCTGTACGTTTCAACATACATTATTTTTTCTGAATCTTATATGTGATAATTATAAATCAGAAAAGAATCGTTCAAAATTGCTTATATAATATATGAAAATTAGCATTGCTACTTTTCTTAATTATTGCAAGTTTTTGTTTACAAAAATCATTCGATATACAGTTTTCATTGCAGATATACAGTTTTTAGAGTTTCATTTTTTAAGATCTAAGGACTTATTTGTTGTGATTTATTGTGATTCGACGAGTTAAATTTAACAGTTTTTCTCTTTTGTTACGCTATTTCTTCTTTCATGGTTTATAAATAAGCGATTTTTGCCGATTTCGGTTTTTTTTTTTATTTTTGTTGAATACTCATATACGACTGTAATTAATGATTTTTGAATGTAATAACTTTTACCTTGACAGCGAAATTTAAGATGGGTTAAATTTTTGTCGTTCATCCGTTTAATGGAATTCACATATCGCGATACTTTCCATCAATCGTCGATTTTTAAAATTATACACTGTTTAATTGCAACTATCATATGCGCGTGTCATTTGGACCGAAATTATTCGTATTCCCAATATCTCTCGCGCGGGCTCAAATTTACGCGCATTTTCTACTCGGAAACATGTTCCCTCTATCGCGTTCGCTCCGGTTCGCTCGCCAGTGCAATTAGTCGTATGAGCTAGCAAGGGTAGGACATATTTATTTTGCATACCCGTGACATATATATATATTTGCATTTAGTGCCGCACTCGCGATAGCGCTCATACACATATATAGTTAGTCTGTCGAGATCTTATTTAGCAAGGCAAATTGATCGGTCGACTTTGCTCGTCCTTGTACGAGTATATATCCTTGCGATATCTCGCTTTACTTTTATGCCGTTGCACTTTGTACGGCGCGCTGCGGCGTGCGATTAATCGTTTAGCATGGCCCGTCTATTGATAATTTCAGTACGCCCCGTTCGGTCGACTCGAGCTAAAAACTGTATTGTTAATAATAAATGCGTTGCGCGCGCAATTGCGCGAATGACATTAAGAAAGTCCATCTAAATTTGAAAGCCGGTTTAGCGCCGAACGCTCGTTAAAGCTCCTCGCGGTTCGCTTAGAGGAACTCAGCTTCGAGCTTAAAAATCGAAGCGGGAGATATTCAAAATTGGAAGCCATATTAGTCTGGACACGGGGAAAAGGGAAGCAATTTACCAAGTAACGTTAGCCGATCCTCGGTACATATTTACATGGAGCAGCCGAGTGCCGTCGATGGTGTACGGAAACGCCTTGAGTGCGGCGACGCCTTCAGTGTCGGTTGACGGCGGGTACTATGGGATCCTTTATCCGTGGAAATAGTAGTATATGCAAAGTGGATCATTAAAGAAAAGTGTCTGGAGGAAGTAGAGAGAGAGAGAGAGAGAGAGCATTGGGAGATAGTGTTGCAATAAATACCTTAATCAGCGCTTGCTAAAGCCTTATTTATTACGCCAGATCCTTGAATTTTTATTATATATATACATGGATAGGAACTGTAAGATCTAGCTGCAGTGAGAAGGTTATCTTAAAACCGACGAGAAATGAGGAGGAAAGGGGAGAATTTACAAGATTTCTGTGGAAGAGGTCTAAAATTAAGTGAAGAAAGAATACGTGAGAGAAAACGGAGTTCCGTAGTGTACGCTGCGCGGGAATTTCAACTCGAAAAATTTGTATTTTCAAGCAGCGCTCGTAAGAAAGTACAAGACTCGTATTTTAAATTCAAAAAAAGCTCGTTAAGGACAAATGTATTTTATCGTTTGAGAAAAAAAAAAGTAATTTTAGTTATTTTAAATATACGTATTTTACAATGTATACTTGAATTCCTTATCGGGAATCTCGAGCGGCTCTACAGATGAGCTTAGACCAATGCCTCTATTTTTAACGCTATATACAGACAACGAGACAAAATAAAGAGAGAAATAGAACCGTAGGAAACACGGGACGGCCAACTGGAAGTAGGTAGATGGCAAGTAGAAAGGAAGAAACATATTACGTGTGGCTAAAAAGAATGCAACGGGGAGAAGGAGAGCAGAGAGAGAGAGAGAGAGAGAGAGCGGACGAGAACGGAGCGGCAACTCCCAAAGCGAGCGCGAGCCAGCGCGCGCGCGCGCGTCCTTTTTCCCTCTCTGTTGCGGATTTAAAGTATGTTTTCCCTCGCTGACAGCCACCTGCTTTGTTGTTCGAGAGCCAAGTGTCCCCCCCCCCCTCGCTATTCGCCTCTCACTCCCACTCTAATGCTTTCGGTCCGTCTCTCGCCGGTATCTACATATCTGCCTCGGGTGATGCATCCGCTGAGTGTATGCGTGACTGTGTGTATGGATATATATATATATATATATATATATATATATATATATCCGTGGATACAGGCATAGAGAGAGAAAGAGAAAGAGAAAGAGAGAGAGAGAGAGAGAGAGAGAGAGAGAGAGAGAGATATATAGAAGCCCAGAGGGACCGCTTTTAGGGGGCTCTCGCACGCTCGGGCGACGCGCGGCGGGCGCTACGGCCAGGGCGCTTAAGCCCCCGAAATCGATTTGAGAGAGAAGCGCGCGGCGCACGGTAGCAGCACATCCCACCCTCCCCACCCCCTCTCATCTGCAGTTCCTCGCATGCGGCACCGATCGACTCGGACCGATAGCAATTAATCCCGGAATGCGCGCCCCGTGTGTATGTATGTATGTATGTATATATGCACGTATATATATGTGTGTGTGTGCGCATATACTGGAGGCCTTAGGGGGCGTCAGGGAGTTTGTCCGATTGGATCCACCGGTAGAGAGAAGGTTCGGAGGGGGGGGAGGGGAGGACTTTCGGAGGATTTCGCTGAAAATGTTAATTAGCCCCGGGACTCCGAATTACCCTCCGATCGATTACCATCGGCTTCTTTTCGTACTTTGAATTTTTTACCTCATCAGTATAGGGCTCGGATGTACATCGAAAGTGCGCCTCTCGCGCGCTCTCGGAATTGCGTTCCTTTCAAATGGCACACGATCGGACCGATAAGGGGGGGGGGGGATAGGGATTCAGCCAAGGCCAAGAGGGAAGTTGATTTATTTCTTGCGATCGGGGTAGCAGGCTTGCAATTAAAAACGATTAAATTTCAAATTGATCGAGAAATAAATTTAAAACTAATTTGAAAAAATCCTTTACCCTAATATTTATCAAGCGGGCAACATCATTATTTCGACTTTATTGCGGTGGGGATGATACAATGAAAAGGTTGTTTTATAATAAACTGTATGTATATCGAACATGTCGAAATTATTTATAAATGAATTCCCAATTCAATGAGCAAAACCTTAAATTATATTATTTGCAAATGTTCAATATTCAGATATTATGCATACATAATATATATATATATATATGCAGATTTTCTACCTGTTCATATCAAAGATAATATCGATTCCTGCCGATGTCCCATATAATAAGAATACTCTCAATGTAACTGTACATAAGCTCCATTAGATGCGTATGTGTGTAATATAAAAATGTAATTATAAAAAGCCATTCAATTTCTCGTGATTGACAATTTATCTTCCAATAGTATTGAAAATATCCCATAAAAATAAAATAATTCCAGCTTAAGTTTTCACCGCCGATTTATTTATTGCTCCCCAGAAATCGATATCGGAAGAATCGAACTCGCGTGCTGCCGGGAAGATGGCGGTAAAGAGTTAGTCCATGCTCTGTTGCGATAAATCATGTCAATTATGGATTGTTTATGATCCTCGTGGAGATCCTCAGATCGGCTTCAGATTGTTACTTCTTCGATAAAAATATCTGGAGTGTTTTCACAGTTGGCAATCTAACAGTTATATTGCACCTCTTCCGTTTCTCGCAACGATTTAACAGGCGATATAAATTATGAAGTGAAAGCCATTTCCAGCATTTATACTTTCAGAAAAATAATGCTGGGCGTGCAATGTTCTCACCTCAGTAGTAAATGAAATAAACTTTATAGATTTTGATTCAATACGCAAAATTCACTGCATGTCAAAATATGTATGACCTTTACATGTTATATACTATCAGGATTTCGGGTGACGTATATCACCCTCGGAAAACTCGTCTATAAAAGGTATCTTGTATCATTGTAGACAATCGATTGTAGGCAAAATAAAGATAATACAGTGGTCCATTATATTACTTGCGTGACATTAAGGACAACTAACGACGACTAGTTTATTAATAATATGTACCCCAGAATAAGAATATGTATTCTAAATCTCTTTTTTTTATTTTACATATCTATATCAAAATTTCAAATGAAAGTTACGTATTGCAATAAAATTCATCACCCATAAACTCGAAATTATAAAAGAGTGAGGAGTAGAAATTTTGCCTGAAACGCCGCTAACAATAATTTAATTTAAAAATAAGCATCGAAGTAGCTCTTCTGCTGAGGCAAAATATTGATTTTGCCCCGACTGTAAGGGTTAAAAATAATTATTAGTGTAAATACAATAGATATACAAAGGAGCTGCACGAAATAACGATCCCATTGTTATAGAAAAATATCTTCGGGCGCACAATACATAATTTTCTCAACTTAATGACGCACACGATCAAAGTGCGCAACGGCGACGCGCGGCGCGAAAAGAACTTAAAAAAACTGCTCAATGGGTGACAAAGGCACTCCCCCATCCCCCCCGTCGCTCTCTCGGCCGTTCTCCATTCTCCGCGCAAAGGCAAAGACTTCAACACGAGAGTGAAAAGGAGTCGTCGCCCCGTTGTCTCGCAAAAGGAATCGCGCGCGGGTGCGTCTGATGTACATATATATATATATATATATATATATATATGTGTGTGTGTGTGTGTGTGTGTGTGTGTGTGTGTGTGTGTGTGTGTGCGTGTATCCCTGCACAAAAGCGAAGAGTCGGCTTTCGTCGCTGATAATTGGGCGAGCCGATCGTCACAAGCTGCAGCCCACACGAGAGAGGAGGCGGCAGTCGTCTCTCGCGCGGCGCGCTTATATACTTTGCGTTTCGTTTTCTGCCGCGCGCATCGCCCGACGCCCGACGCCACTCGTGAATGCAGTCGCGCGCCTCTGATGCGCGACGCGGCGCGGCTCGTCTCTAAAGAGCCGAGAAAGAGGGACAAAGAGCGCGACTGCTGTATAGGTATCTGTAGAGACGGAACTATGAGAGAGGGAAAAGAGAGATAAAGAGCGGGCTGGAGCGAGAGAGAGAGAGAGAGAGAGAGAGAGAGAGAGAGAGACGAGCCCGGTCCGGACAATAAATCTGTGCCCTCTTCCGAGCAGGTAATTGGGTTCACTCGCGCGCCCAGATCGATCCGATACTGTCTGGCCCGCGTGCAAGCGTCCGTCCTCCATTCCCGCGGTCAGGGGCTTCCTTTTCACTCTTCTCGCTCGTCTTTAGTCACCCTGGGATGAGCGCGCGCGCGCGCGCACGTCACGAGCTGCGGGGCTTGCGCGAGTAGTACGAGCGAGAGAGCGAGAGACAGAGAAAGAGAGATAGGGAGACAGCGAAGAATATATATATATATATATATATATATATATATATCGTACACCGCGGCTATCGCTCTTCCCCCTCCTATCGCTCTCCGCAGATATATACATATACATTTTGCTTCACACCGCTCGATATCTAGACTCCGCGTTCCGCCCCCCTCTCTTCTTCCCTTCCCCCCGCCGTCCGCCGCCCCCCCCCCCTCGCCGCAATCAGCGCCGCGAAGAGCTGGCGTTAAACTCCTGAGCTGCTTTGCGCGCCTGATAGCGAGCTTGCCAAATATGGTAGAAACGATGGCTCGCTCGAACACGCTGCGCGGCTGCCGAGTGAATATTCAAATGGCTTCGGGCGATAAGAATGTGTAAGCGCGCGACGACGGCAGAACGATATGGAATTACTTACATATGTGTTGGGTGTTTTTGAAGCGCAAATTCACTGCGCGCTCATGCATTCCTATACTGCGAGTGCTGTCGATATCTTCTCCTTCGTATTTCGCAATCTTAAAACTTTATTGACTTTATTAAAAATTATTATTTTTGTAAATGCGTGATTAAATGGAAATAAAGTCAATTTTACAGGTTTCTACATACCGAAAGTATCTAATCTATACTAATCAAATATTTTTGTCAATTGTTAAACTAAATTAACTAACTATCCATTAGACTTAAAAAATGATTTTCTTAAAGTGATAAATAATTTATTTCATTGGATTTTCATTTATAGTCCAGTTCTCTACAATTACTAGAAATCACCAGATGTTAGTTTTGTAAAATGTCATAATTCGATTCACATAAAAAAAGAAAATATAAAAAGTACAAATATAGCGACCAAATAGTAAATGTTTTTAATAAAATTATCACTAAAATTTCGATAAAGAAATAAATATTTCCAGATCAATTGATACTTATTTATTCTAATATTTATTTTTCAAAATTTTCCAACAATTATTAATAATAAAGATTTGGCCAATTTAATTTGACCACATGATTTAGTAAAATCAATTCGGTAAATTTTTTGCGGTTAACCGATTAACACATCGTGAAGCTTATATTATTTTTATTGGCTCCTTGTATTATGTGTATAGAAAAAGTAAAAACTTTCTATATTGTAAGCTATAGTTTCCGAATCGAATTAGAAAAATAAAAGGGCATTTTATTACGTGGTATGAGATTCGTGAAAAAAGGTTTGCGCAAAAAATATATACTGAAGAAAAAATAAAAAAATCGCGCGGCACAGAGCTAGCAGCGGTCGGTCTACTTTACGACTCTAGAAACGGCTAGGCTTATTGTGTCGAAAGCACAAGAAGCAGAGAAGGAGAAGAAGAAGAAGAAGAAGAAGAAGAAGAAGAAGAAAAATAAAAGCAATAAGACGGTGAAAAAAGCAAGCCGCGGCACGGCTGCGAACACGTCCTGATCCGAATTTTATTTTCTTTACTCCGCCCGCTGCGAGTCCGTGGATAGATGAAGCCGCGAAAGAGGGGAAGCTCATGCCTATATGTGGTGTGTGTGTGTGTGTGTGTGCGTGCGCGCGCGCGCGTCTGTATAATAAACACGAGGAAGGGCCTGAGAATGGAATCACGCATGTTTATAAAGGCACCCAGCGACGGGCGCGCGCGGACCAGGCGCTCGGGCGAAAGTGGGCTTGTTATGCGGCGGGCCCTCATTCAAATCGGGCCCGCAGATCGTGTCGTATGCAAAACGTCGAATTTCCGAAGATGCCCTTCTTTCCTGCGGTTGCCGCGAGCGCGCGCGCGCGCGCGTCCCTCCCGCTCCCCCGAGCTACGGGACTCCCCCACTCGAGAAAGTCACGCGCGTACGCGCGCGCGCACGCACACATACGAATGTTTGTATACTATATATATATATATATATATATATGTATACAGGCATATAGAAACGGGCGGCGGGCCCGCCGATCCGCTGGACTCGCGGCTCCCGAGCCCGCGGCCATAAATCTGAATAATAAACGAGTCCCGACGGCCTCTAAGAAGTCCCCGCCTCGGCGTCGTCGTGGCCGCGCCGCCCGCGCCGTCGACGAGGACGACAACGACGACGACGACGCGCGGCGGAGAGCGCGGCGACGATGGGCCTCTCGCCGGGCTGCCGGGCGCGCGGCGCGCCCAGATGAATTTACGGCGCGAGCGCGAGGCCCGAGAAGAAAGACGGCCGCCGAGGACGCTTCTATAAATATATATATATATATATATATATATATATATATATATATATACACGTTCGTGTGCTTTGGCCTGTACGTATGTGTATGCATGTGTGTGTTAAAAGTGCCGCATGCGCGCTCTTTCCACGCGAGGAGCCGGACGAGCGCGAAACCGCGGCCCTCGGCCGAGCCTCGCGCCTCGTGCACGTGTGGTCGGCGCGGCGCGCGCCACCTCTACACCCGCGGAAGACCTCGGCTCTTCTTCTCCCGCTCGCGGGCCACCGCAGCTCTGCGGGCGAGCGACGTCGCGCGAAATACGGCGATCGTACGTCGCCCTCGAGCGGCCCTCGTCGCACGCGCGCCGCAGGTACGAGCGATCGAGATTTTCGGTCGAGATTCCGACGGACGGCGCGTCATCGTCGGCGAGGGGGGGAGAACGCGCGCGCTGGCGGGACAATGCCGCGGCGCTCTCCGGGATCGAAGCCGCGACGGCCGTCGGCGGATGACGGAATTCGCAGAGGGAGGAGAGAGAGAGAGAGAGAGAGAGAGAGATCGATCCTCGTCGGACGCGTTGTCTGATCCGCGCGCACAGCGGCGCTTTTCGTCCACCCCCCTGTCCCTGCTTCCCGAATGCCGACGTTTACGCGCGGTGGGAGTGGATATCGATCGCCGTGGGGATTAAGATGCCGCACAATGATATCTATTCTATTGTTTTAAACGGGGGATCAGGATCAGCTGCGCGCCTTTCGCGTCTTTGTCGTTTCGACAATGCGCATACGGAAATATAGTCGGCGAATAAAGAACCGAATTTATAGATCTATAAACGATATATTATTTTTCCATAAATCGCGGACGTAAAATTTATTAATAATTTTTATGGATTTTACTGTCGATTGCTTGCGATCGATTGTCTTGCCGCCGTACCTATTGTGAGAGACAAAGGTAAGCCGGTGCGTAATCTCGCGGTACGCGCTCGTCCGATACAGGCTTTATATATTATATAAGATCTTCGAAGTTTTCCGTTTCTTTGTGGACAAAGCGATCTCCGCCGAAGCATTAAAAAGCAGAACACGGGCCGAAGGACGTGGAAGAAAAGCCGATGTCTCGCCTCTTTTTGTATAAAGAAACTAAAATTCGAGTAAAAATGCGTAAAGAAATCTTATCGCCATTGTCGGGCTATCGGTCTCTCTCCCGTCTTTTATGGAGGCCGTGCCGCGTCGCATCACCCAAAGCGTCCTTTCATACACTCGAATATATATATATATATATATATATATATATATATATATTTACGGCGCTCCGTACGCACCCCCTCCCTCCCTGCGCGATGGTGAACAAGACTGACTTGTTTGAGCTCGTAAAACACTTTGGGTAAAGCGCCTGGGACGCGTTATCCCGATATCCCGAGATCCTTTTGGGAACGCCCCGCGTGGAACTGGAACGAAAACAGTCGGGGGGGGGAGAGAAGAGATGGAGGTGCAGGAGGAGGAGGAAGAGGAGTAGGAGAAAATCTTTACGGGTCGTTTGCGGGTCGAAAGAGCCGAAAAAAAGCGCGATCGGCACCCGGGGAACGCCACGGCGCGCTGCACCTGTCCCAGTTTGTCACGAAGGAGCGGCGCCGAGGCGTCGCCGTCGCCGCCGCAGCAACGGCGGCGATGGCACGGCCGGCCAGCAATGTCCGGGGGCCCCGGCCGTCGGCCTCTTGATATATATGTATATATATATAATGCGACCGACTCTACGCCTGGGAATTAGCGCTAATGAATTGCAGCGGTTGGCGGCGTGAAATTTCGTCAATTTCCAAATTGGCTCGTTCGTTAGCCGAGAAATGCAGGCAACCGCTAGATATATATATATATATATTCACGTCATATCGTCAGGGGACCGCTCTCTGAAAACTTTCCTTGGGAAATTATGCCGTAAATTTTCGTCCAGTACGCCGTTTCACGGCAATGTATGCAAAAAAGTGCCCAGTGAAGTTTTTACGACGACAATTACAAATGTAGTATTAAGTTACGTAAACGAAGAAAAATTTTAATTCAGCAATGGTGGCGGTGATATAATTGTTATAACGGCACAATAACTTGAAGACAGACTTCGCGCAGAATAAAATGTAAGAAAAAATTTAGTGATATGAATTAATTACGATGGATTCTATACGATTTTCTGAGAATTACTATAACTAGTATAATACTGTTTGCTGAAAAGTATAGTGATTTAAAGCGTTGACGATTTAGAAAATACAGTCTTTAAAACCAACATTTTACAGCTAAGTTATACAATATATTAAAATGCGCAACAATCGTCTGTAATGAAATGTAATTCTATATTCAGCCGAACGAGCTTTTTATGTATGCTCATTTTTATGCTGCTATCCTAATACCCGCGTATGCCTGTAATATACATATATCTTTATATACTTGATCGCGTAATTTTAATACGCGAAACGCTGTACTGAAGAATGCTCTTATTTTTATCGTTTCGATCGTATACAGAGTGTACCTGTATGTATTTATTTATTTATCATTGAAGGCAAGTTTCAATCACGCGGAATTTAGACTTTCTCTGGCTCTACAATCTACCATTCTACCACTATGAAGCCCATTAGGCTACTATGAAGTCTAGGATAAATTTTTACCATTCTGTGTAGCAATTTTTTTTTTACATTATTTGACTTAAATCAACTAAAAATTGTAAATGATTAATACTTGTGCAAAAATAATCATTTCACGTATGGTATATAATCATCACGATGATATAATCATCACGACAGGTCATTTCGTAGCATCCGCTAGGAATAATTAAAATGAATTATAAAAACAGATCAGTACATTTTATTTGTTTTCTGTAATGATCGTGTGCATTAATTTTTCCAACCCTTTTTCCTCGGCCTATGGATGAAGAATATAGAAAACTTATAAATACGCATTAATTCTACCATTTTCCGATATCCGGAGTACGAAAAGAATTCTTCCATTTCGTCCTCTTTTGTAAAAGAACGTATACATAAATCTCCAATCTATGAGAAATGTATACGACAGGAATAATTGAAGAAGAAAAAATAAAAAAAAAGATAAATAAAAACTGTGCCGGGAAGAATCCGCAGTCGAGCGAGCATTCATATACCTGACAATCGTATAAGCTCAATTATGCCGCCGCTAAAATGGCCCACATATATCTTATGATGCAACTGAAAGATCGGCATAATGCAAAGCATATGCCGATATATGAGAATGCCCGGCTAAACAAGCAACAATAAAATTCGTATCAATGAGCCTCCGAGCGCATACCCGTTCGCGAGTTCTGCTGCCGATGTATATATATATATATATATATATATATATATATATATATATATATATATGTATATGTATATACGTATTACTATACCCCTATGCGAAAACAGTGCCTCATTCATCTTTCGCGACGCGCTCTCCGCGGCCGCGCTCACGAACGGCGGAGAATGAAAATTCCCCGGCACCTGCTATAGACGACGGAGGCCGTGGATGATTCACGACTCGGCAAGTGCATAATAAACATAAGCAGCGCTGTCTCCTTCCCGCATACGTATATGTCCATGCGTGCGTATATATATATATATATATATATATACAAACGTCTAGGTATACCTGTTTTCTTCCTCTCCTTTTTTATCTCCCTGCTCTTCTCCCGCTCGTCCGCCGCACTCCGTACATCTTTCGGCGCGGCACTCCCGGAGAAAAGCTGACGGGTGCGCGCCGCGCGTTTCGGACTTTCATTGTAAATCCTTTTTTGCGCCGCTGCCGCACGATTTGAGCCTCGCTTTATTTATGCGAACGCCGACGGATCGGGACTTTGGGACTTTTTGCCGCAGGGGCAATAAAATCTGTCAGTGGCCCTTTACGGGGAATAATAGAAATATTAATATTGCATGCTATTCGGATAAAAATAAAAAGATCGGAATATCGTACAAATTGGTTAGAGCTGGAATACCATATCGAATTTCAATAAATAAAAGAATAAATACATTTTTTAATAATTAAGGCGATTGGAAAAGGTAAATATTATATGCTCGGATTGTCCAATGCATTTCATATTCTCAATTATATATTGTATTGATAAACAAAATATGTTCCATTAATAATTTGAATGAAATGATGGGAATCTTATTTAAATAACTAAAACTGTCTATTTCAGACAAAGAAGCCATGAAAATTTGAATAAACATTTATTTTGGAACTAATGACAATCACGCCTTCACAAATTCTATCATACAAACTGATCTGAAAAACCCTTTCACCGTCCTATTTTGATTAGTTTCTTTCAAACCCACAGCACACGATTGCATTTGGTAAAAAAAATTTCGAAGCAATTTCCAGAAACTTTCCTCCATATTTCATTTTACTAACTTTCTTTATGAACACATCAAAGCAATTTCTCTAGAAATTACATAATTAGAATTTCATTTTTATAATGTCAAATTTTCGTCTTGATTTTCTATTGTATTATTTTTAGATTTTTAGGCATACTAAATTATCTATATTTTCCTAAATGAACAATATATAAATTAGTAGAAAATATATTATCTATTTTCTGAAGGAAAATATTTGTTTTTCTACCGTTGTTTTGAATCACATGAACGATTCGCGATATGATGGGAAAACCTGAAAATTTTCTTGTCAACCAAAAAAACTATTTTACATGAAAATCTTTAGTTTCCCTGTCCTATAGCGAATCGCTCACGTAACTTAATTATATATATATCTAGCCTTTAAAGGCAAAATTTTGCTCCTGCAATTTTTCGTTTATAATAATTTATTAATAATTCATTTGTTATTTTTTCAATTCTATTATTTTTTATTATATTTCTCCTTCTGTTGTAAATATTTAATCAGCCATATATATTTTCTTTTCTTCTAGTAATGTTGCTTCACTCTAGCTGTCGAATTACTTGCCTTTTTTAGTTGTTATATATTATTTTTAATCTAAATACATATTCATTTGATAACTTCTTTGTTTCGAATTTCCTTAAAATGACCATCGATTATAACCAATCTAAATTAATTAAATAAAATTATGTTTAAATATTAGTAGAACATTTTTAATTAATTGAAATTTATTCCATGAATTTAAAGGTATAATTTTTACATGAAATTTCAGTAAATAAAACATTGCCTCGTAGTTACTATATGCAATATAAAATAACATGTGATTATAAATAAAACATGAAAATTCAGTATATTGCAAAATACTTATTATATTCATTTCATTGAACGATTATGGGGTATAAATATTTTCTTGAATTGAACTAACAAAATATTTCCCGTAAGTATAGCAAAATATTTACTACAATTAAGATGAACTAGATTGTTTTATTTACGCTATTTTTGATCGAATAAATATTTTGATACAATTTAAGAAAATATGTATTTGATATTAAAAAATATGTTTTTCAGATAATGTATTCTACATTTCAACTATACTTGTGTCTTTCTGTGTTCAAAATAACTACTAAAATATTATAATCTGTTATTGATTTGAATCTTATACATAAATATCTTATAAATAAGGTCTAGATCTAAAATCTTATACATAATGTATATTCAACTGTTATAATTATGCACTTATTATCACCTTAAAAAATTATTTACAGATTAATGTTAATAATATGAAACGTATATAATAATATATAATCATTTAATTTAAAGAGTTGTATTTGACATTCTTGATTATACAAAACAAGATAGTACAGTACCCGACAAACCATTCATCGAAACTTGCTGGCCTTTTTGGCAGTATTTCATTAAATTCTTATCAATGTAATAGATGAGTTCGGACTTTATTACAACTAATTAAAGGCTTGTCATTCCAAACAAAATACACGAGTCAAAAAAAGGGAAAAGCTGCCCAGAGTTTTTTATAGCCCCGAGTAAATACTCCTTTCGAGCCTCGAAGTAAAAAGGGCTCGTGTCTGTATGTATATATATATATATATATATAGATATATATATATATATATATATATATATATATATATAAACATAGGAACACGCGAAGATATACATATTATCTGTATAGGAACGGCAAGCACGCCGATATCACGGCGCTCCTTACGGAACATCAAAGCTGTGCGCGCCGCCGCGGGGGCTCGCTAAAGGTAAGAGACGGCAAGGTGGACGAGGAAGGTGTAAGGTGTATATAAATATGATGCGCCCGTGCGATATGGAACCTCGCACGAGGACGAGCGAACGTCCGGCCAGTTTTGGTCCTCTTCAGTGGTTCAAAACCGCGGGCGACGCTCGGCGCGCACGCGCCCAATCGTCGATGTGGCCCGCGTGTTGTATGCCGCGTGTGGGAGGGGGCAAGATATATATATATATATATATATATATATATATATATATATAAGTGTTAACTCTTCAAACTACAAGTTTATAAGAATGTTTATTCTTTTACACACGGGACTTTTATAAGAAAATTTACTCTTCGAACATATATATACACTGTGTCTGAAAGGACCACTTTTAAGAACAAAACTGCTCAGTAACAGGCCTCTATGTGTTTTTTGTTTCTTCAGAAAATATGCCGCTTCGTGTAGGAAGTTTCGGCGCTTTCTCGACTCTTCCTACTTACGTAAAGAAAGTCACCTTCCTCCCATCGCCAGCAAATATACACAGAAGATGAAAATTATGGGCGAGGCAGAGATCTCTTTTATCTGTATAAATATATACACAATGTTTATAGCTAAACGCCCCACCACCCCCCCCGTCCCTCGACGTTCGTTGCCGCCTCGTAACCCGAGCGTAACTCACGTCACCTCCGGCTCCCGATTAGATCTCGCGCCTGCGGCGCTCTCTCGCTCTTATCCCCGGCCGCGAGTGTAAAAGAGGCGCTGCACACCTCGGCGAGGCTCGCGGCACAGTCTTAGCGCGCGCGCGCCTGCGACCCGGCCGCCCACGGGATCGAGTTTTAATCTTCCGCTCTGTTCAATACGTACATATGTAGGCCAATTCGATTCTCTGCAACCTCCTGCTCTGCTCCAGTCTAGTTTTTGCCCCCGTTAGCCACGCGCTTCTGTGGACTCTTTAAATCAGAGCTATATAAGTTAAAAGTCCGTTAATGACGGGCGATGCTCTAAATCACTTCGGTAATGACCCGGGACTGCCCGAGCGATTAGCAAATGTTATTGCTAAATTTTTTCTCCCCTCCCCCTCTGACTCCCCCCCCCCTCCTTTTTACGAGATATACGGGCCCAGTGGAGAAATAAATCCCGGAGGCTTTTCCTGGCGCAGAATCGGCGCAGGGGCAGGATTAAAAAGCTGCGCCTCTCGCGCGCGAGACGATGTAAATTTAAAATCTTTTTCTTTTCATAAAAACAGATGGAAATGAAATATTTCCATTTAATGTATACTAATGGCTTTAACAGCACCTGCGTAAAACTCGCTATAACTATTTAGAATTCACGGTACGCGCGCAAGTTCTCCCGATTTGTAGATCTCAGATTGTTGAATATAGAGAGCGTACGGCGTACATATGTGTATGTATATATTATATAAACCAAAGGTATAGCGGAGTAAATCCTGAGATTACCTGGAACGTGAATTAAAAGAATAAATCTTCCCGCGAGCTGCGCGATCGTAAAAGTAAAGGCCATAACACGTGTTTTTTTGAATAATTTCAACTGAAATTATCAGTCTTTAACCGCACAGATACGCCTCGTTCCCACGGTCTATCCGGGCGGCTTCGACGCGCGACACTTATTTCGTGCATCACGTATGCCGCCGCCGTCCTGGCTACGTTCCCGTTCACGGGAATCACAATAATACCCCCCCCCCCAATGGGCTTCGAGGCGCTAAGAGAATTTCGTCACGACTTGCTCCCTGTACGAGAATACGCGTGCGTACACGCTCGCGCGAGGGTGACATTCCGTCACGCGCGCTGCGCGGGGAAAAGCCATTGTGCTCGCGAGGAGCGCGCGCGGGAGGAAGCGGCAAGGCTGATAGTAATTCTATTACGAAACCTGGGCTGATTTAGGAATTAGATGCTAAAGAGTTCGGTCGATGTACCGTTACCGACTCACGCACTATATTCTTCACGTTGTACACGAAACACACTTTGTTCTTGCCCAAATCGCTCCTCTACATATTAACATATTTTCATTCTTAAATCTTAAACAAATACATTCACGGTACTCTCTGCGTATGTATCGGCTCAGAGATGCTCGGTACGGCATAACATATCGGACGGTAGTCAAATCTTGAAATACGTAAGTATAGTCGATGCGAGGCCTGATAGTTGAGAGATGGGAATTATCGAGGCTGAGTGATGCGATTGTTACCCTCGTCTTAGGTTAAATTTGGACCATCCACAGAACGTTCCCAGGAGGAGTCTGTGGCTGATCTAACATGCTCATACTACTGGGCACATCGTACTACTCGTGTACAGTTTTCGTCGGAATTCGGACTTCGACAGTAGGCCGTTACACTCAACTTTATATAGCAGTACAAAAATGCATTTTGTTCGTTTACTTTTTAACTTTTAAATTATATAGACATCAATTTTTGTAAATATTTTAGTATTTTGGAAAGTATTATATAAAGAACGACGTATAAAAAAATTCTTATTATAAGCATTGCCGGCTAAAAATTTGCCGACGTTTGTGAAAATTGTTTCAATGCATTACGTTTCTTTTGCACCTACGACTACTTCTGTTTACGGTCTTTGCGGGGATAACGATTAAAAACAAAATTCTCATTTAAACCTATTATCGCGGTGTTCAATTGGCTTATTATTTCAACAACGCGCATAAACAGTAGGTACGATAAATAGATATGAAAAAGCTTATAGAGTTGGGATGGTTTGGATTTTCGAACTACATGAATGTCTCAAACAAAGGTGAAGTCTTCGCACGGTTGTAACTGTTAGAATATGATAATGGTTCGAATTGCACGATAATAAGCTCAAGCGGCTGAAATTTTCGAAGAGTTTAAAAACTTCAAAGGATACAAATGGTTCAATAGTTCGATCAGCTCGGATTGTTTGTGCAATTTGAAGACTTGGAATGCTTCGAACATATTTGACATGGAATGCTTCGAACAAGAATTCCAACTTTAGCTAAAATCACAATAATAGTTCTGACCACACGAATCAAACGAAAATGTAAATAAAAAAATACAGAATGGAAAGAATTTTCATATATCCCGTTAAATTCATGGTAATTTCACAATGCCTTTATAATCAATTTACAATTTTCTCTTATATGGAAAATATAACGAATTAAATTCGTTACCGTATTGATTCGTGTTACCGTCAACTGGCAAAAACGACAAATTGTAAATTGTCTTTCGCTCAATTTTCAGGGAAAGCGTATATAGCCTCTTTGATACATACATACATATATACCGTAAAAAGAGAGGAGCGCGCTTAATTAGCGGAGCGCGCATGAAAAACAATAATCGTCAAATCGCGGCAAAATTAGCCCCTCGTGTGAAACTTGATGCTTCGGGAAACTACGCGCGCTTCGGACTCGATAACGACGACAGCGCGAGCCCGAGCGGCCTATTACCACCGAGCGCGCGCCAGCGAATCGCGCTAGGTCGCGCGGCTCTTTCGGCGAAGCGCACGTATTCGCCCGCGAAAAAAATCTGCGCGCGATCCAATCGTCGATATATATATATATATATATATATATATATATATATATATATATACACCATTATACATACACGTACAACACGAGAGACTCTTTCACGGTCCCGCGTCTCGGCGCAAATCTCGCAAGAAAATCTGCGGGGCTGCTTTTTGTTCAACTCGAATATAATATATATATATATATATATATATATATATATATATATATATATATATATATATGAGTGTGTGTGTGTATAATACACCTCTCCCCCTTCCTTCCCTCTCGCTCGCATACAGAACCGACTATGGGTTTTGCTCTCCCCTCCCCTCCCAACAAATCATTAGCCGAGCACTGCTTTCTCGACTAATTCAAATTACAATCCCAGCGGCAGGCTGGCCGCTCATCAAAATACCGTCGGATGCACGAATTCCGTCCGCGCCTTTGTAAAAAGCATCGAATTAACTTTTACAGCGGGGAGCGCGCGCGCGATCCTACGGAGCAGCGGCAGCCCCTGCGCGCTCCCGACAATAACGAACCGCGCGGCCGGAGCTGGTACGCCGGTATCGCGCGGGCATCGCGCGGGCCCTGTGACTCCCGTGCGAAAGCCGCCCCGGCGCGATTCGCCTTTCCACGGGAAACTTGATCGTTTAGCGCTTTAATTATTTTTGCGCCGCCGCTTCTTTCAGCTCGCGCGCGCGCGGCTCGGAGAGTCGGATTGAAAATTTCTGCCAGCGGCCGTTTTTGTTGCCGGCAGCTGAACAGGCGCTTCCCTCGATGGGCAAAGGTTAACGGGTGGCCTTTTTTTCTCTTGACTATGGAGCGACCGAAAACGTAGTTGAGCGGCCCGCGCCGTATCCATGTATGCTATAGTTTTGCTTTACAAATAAATCAACTTTTTCTGCGCCGCTCGATCGAAGCCTCGTTTAATTAGTTCTATCGACGCACGAGCCTTTTTTGCACGCGGTTACCGTGAGAAATTTAATTACGATCCCAAATGATGAATCGAAGGCATCGAAATATACTAGATTTCTATTGGTTCGCCTTGTAATTGTAATTTAGAGGCCTACGTTACGATTGCATGTCCTTATGATCAGGTAATTATCAGAAAAAAGTACTTCAATTAACATTAATTGATATATACTTCCACCGTATTTTATTTTATGTTAAGAAATTGATAAATTTTTTTTTATAGAAGTACAAAACCAAACTGAGTAAAGACTTGAACATCCTCTACTTAATTGTATTATGCAGATTAGCGTATGTATAAAGAGCATGTATATAGAGTGCTATGTGTATAGAAGAATGATCGAAATCATTAGTGACAACATGAAAAGATTTTGAATTTCCCCTAAATATAAATATGAGTTTAGAAATAAAAGTATTATAATATTTTTCCATTTCCATGGCCTTATCCCAGTCTATTAGATATTTGATTTATATTGCTTATACCATTGTAAGAAGAAATACAAATGATACAGATAATTAGAATCATTATTTTCATACTTAATATACGATTCACTTATTTTAGTAATGAATATCATTTGTAAGATCAATTAATATTTACCTACGATTACAGCAAAAATGTCTAATTTGATCAGCAGATCGTGATTATCCGTTTCTAACAAAAAATAAATCTTGCAATCAGTATTTGCCGAGTATTATGCGTTTTGAATGAATTTCAAAGATTTACAATTCCAACTCCGTTTAACTCGGCTCCTCTGGACCAGTCCGCCCGAACGGATTACAACGCCTTCTCGCGTGCGACCGCCGAGACGGAAACCGAGGGAGCGGCACAGGCTAGCTCGGACACGAACCTCGAACGGTTGGCCGCCGTGCCGCCAGGGGCCAGCACCTTCCCGAGCCCCACGGCTCCGACGGGCCGCGCGACAGCCCCGCGCACAGGCGACCCCCACCACCGCGTCTCTGCTGGTCACGCGCGGCACGCTCTCGCGCCGCACGGGAAGGGCGCGCGCCTCCCACGCGCCGGTCTCGAGCCGATCGCGCGTACCCGCGGGACCAGCGCATGCGCGTCGCGTGTCTTCCTGGCCGGCTCGCGCACGCCGCCGACTATAAAAGGTAGAATATATATATATGTGTGTGTGTGTGTGTGTGTGTGTGTGTGTGTGTGTGTGTGTGTGTGTGTGTGTGTGTGTGTGTGTGTATACATATATATAAATGTATATATATATATATATATATATATATATATATATATATATATATATATATATATATATATATAGGTATACACAAGATACATACGCCTTTTTCTTCGTTCTCTTCGCTGCCTATACCTCGTGCTTCTTTCTTCCTTCTGGCGCACGCGCTCCTACAGATACCGATCGCCGGCTCGACGCGAGCGCTTTGGTGCTTCCGTTGGCTTTTAGCGAATGATCTGGTTTTTTCTATTTTTACATCGATATTCTCGAATCTTTTTATAAAATAATTCGATGTAATTTAACCAATTGCGTTCATCATATTTTTAATCTCTATTCCCAATAGTTTTTCGTTTCATTTCTCGTAGAGTCATCTTTATATATAGTTTAGATATCTTTATTAGGAATCGTTAAGAGCTAAAGTGTTTACTTAAATAAATTCAGTATTGCAATTGATTGTAAAAAAGGAGAATTATCGACTGGACTGGTTCACTTTAAACTCCAATTGATAAAAATTTTATTTTTGATTCTTTGTTTGGTATGAAATTCAATATAAATAAACATAAAAATAATATTGCACTTAGTTTCGCAGGCCAATACGTTTACATGTATATATAGTATGCCTTTAATATATTTTTTTCATATTGCTTAAGCACGTAACGTGAATTTGTTTAGGTGGAAATTTATTGACAGCCTTTAATATTGATTTAATTAATATTGATATAATAAAACCGAAGATCAATGTTAAATTTATACAAACACATTGAAAAAAATACGCACGTCAACCGTACCACCGTTTTCTTAAATATTGAATATAGACATTCCAGTCCACAGTCTAAGCAGATACTATGATGCGCAAACAGTTTGTAGACTTTCCTATCTGATATTTCACTTTATTTAAAACAAAATGCTATAATATGGATAATTATTTTACACTTCTTAGAGCTCTTACAAGTTTTCGTGTACACTGCTTTTGATGTTTCGCATTTGCCTCAGTGTGCCTGCTACTTCTGATGCATTGTGGCGTTTGCTCATTGTCGTTATTACTTTATATTAGCAATTTATTTTCTTCTATCCTCATAATCCATTGCTATGTAATGTCTGTGTCAATAAGTCTGTTACTACTTGTAGTTACGATACTTAAATATATATATATATTAGTGACAGACTTCTTTTACTCCTCATCACTGACTAACAGTCTGAGAAATTGATTCAATGTAGTTTTATATCCTCTTGTAAGTGACTTTTAAGTTTATTTTTGATAGTATTGATATTGTGTTAATTCATATAAAATAGATTAAAAAATATTTTATATCTGTTAAAGCTATTACAGTTCATCTCAGAAAGAGCCGAAAACAAAGTGGCCCGAAATTTTCTAAAATGTTTTTTTTATTTCCTTAAAGAACTTGTTTTGATAGCGGAACTTATAAAAGCTTCTATATATTATGCAATAATATTCATTTTTTAAGTATTATACATAATATCGATAAAATTTGAAATTCATTCATTGATTTATTTCAAAATGACGGTTCTAGATATTAAATGTGTATCATATTGATAAATAGATGCTGGTTTTTTTATTTAAAAATTGTTTTATTCATAATTTTAATTATTCTCGACATTGTTTGAAGAAAGCTGTATTAACTATTGAAAAATACATCGTATTAACTAATCCAACCGATACAGTGAAAAATAGTTATTTTCTGCATGTTAATACATCATACAATGCAAGACATTTTTAGGAAATAGATCATTTAACTAATTACAGATTCTTCAAATCATAAAAAAGTACCTTAATTTCTTTAAAAAAAAAGGCATACTTAATATAATCCAAAAAGAATTACAAGTGCGTTATAAATATGATTCTTGGAAAAAAATATGTATAAAAATAATTCGGCATCCGGCAATTTGAAGTCATTCTTGCCACCCTTTAAATCGCGCGGCATGCGTATAAAGAACTCTTTATGATGCACGGGACTTTCGTGGAAACCGGGGGCAAAAAAGGCCGTTCGGCGTCGAGCCGCACTTTCGTACATTTTGGCAAAAGTTCCGTATCAAAATGCCCTTTCTCCTCCGCCCGCCGTTGCCCCCGTGATTTTTTGCCCCGGCCGCGCCTCGCTCGCAGCCGAGCGCGAAAAAAAGCGTCTAGTCGCTCCACAAAGCTCGATTACACGATCGGCCCTAACAAGCGGATCTTTGCCCGCGAAAAAATGCGCGCGAGCGCGCGGCAGACATGCGAGAAAGCGCACACGGGCCCTATAGGCCCGTAATTGTTCCAGAAATGATGAAAAATAGCCGAGGCCGTCCTCTATATTATACACTCGTAAAATTAGGCTAACGAGAGGGATGGGACGGGATGGAAGACACCGGCGATTCGATATATATATACTTTGGCTATGGCTGCTTCTGAATTATAAAGCCGAGAGCGGAGATTAGTTCTCCGGACGCGCTCTAAATGCCTATGATTAGTCACTTAATTTCAATTTTAGACCACACGCACGCGGCCGTGCGCGCGCGCGCTTGCGATCAAAATGCGCCGCACGAGCTCTCCGAAAAAGAGGAGCCGAGAAACTCGAATACACACACATACGCATACATATACAAATGCACACACACACACACGCGCATACATATACAAATGCGCGCGCGCGCACACACACACATGTTTATAAATTTCTGTGTATTTATAGCGCCGGGCAGCCATAGACCCTTCCGAATCGATCCGAAAATTCTCATTTCCCACGCTACCGGCTGAGGCGTCCCTCTTTTATTTTTCTTCTACACCAATATGTATATATGTATATATGTATATATAATAAAACCTCCGTTATACAATGCGCGCGTATATAAGCCGTCGTATAAGTGTTTTCGGCATCCTGCTGGCACGCATGGAGAAAGCACCCGCACCGCCCGGAGGAGCGAAGAGGGCGGGGGGGGAGGGCGATGTCGCGACAGGTGCGTTTAAGGTCCTCTTCGATTCTAGCTTATAGTAAGTAACGGTATTGCGTAACAGGGCTTGCGCGATTCCTTGAATGAGCGCGCACAGCTCGGGCTCGTGTGAGCGCGTGAACAGGGGGAACGAGTGTGTGTGTGTGTGCGTGTGCATATAAATGTGTGTGTGTGTGCGCGCGCGCGTGCAAGGAGGAAGCGCAAAAAGTTCCTTTGTCAATCCCCCAGGACGGTCGAAGGCGCGCGAGTACCTGCTCTCACGGTGCGATACACCTGCGGGACCCTTGAAAAGCAGAGACGAAAAAATATAATAATGCGGCTCTGGTGAAAGGCTTGCCTCTGATAGCGTGGGTGGGTATGCGCGAGGCGTGACCGAGGCGAAGAAAGTGCGACGCGTCAGGATGTACGCTTAAAGCATATACGTGCGCGATATTATTATTATTCTTGTGTGTGTATATATATATATATATATATATATATATATATATATATATATATATATATAGATTTATATGCCATCGCGTTAAAATGATTGTGTAGTCGAAAGGAGCGGAGCAAATCGGGGAGTGGCTATCGGAATCGGGACAGATGGTGCAAAGATTTCTTTTAGTACGCGAGCTTGATGCTGGGCAAAAATTGTGCCCCTAGGAAGGAAAAAAATATGGGTCAGAGGATCGCCGTCTGTCGAATTTTTTGCCGGTGACTTTAAATCGAAACCCCGGAGATTAAACGCATGTACAACATATCGCTTCGTCAGGATTTCCTGCGATCCTGCAAATTCGCGTGCAGTCAAATTACTTTCTTGCCGCGTTCGTTATACGCGGCCGTAAAACTCTGCACGAATCGAGCCAACAGGTGTCGAGGATGAAACAAAAGATCATGACTCCCATATAATAATAGTAATTTTAAAAAAAAATCACAATTGTGCCAATGACCCAGAAACCCAAAAATATCTGAAACTGACCACTGCATAATTTAATCCATTTTTAGTTTTAATCCTTTTATATTCTCGACCACAAACGGTCCCAACGAAATATTCTCGTAATAAGACAATGAGTGTGCTACAAACAGCAGACTTTCAAAATTTAAATTTAAAGTAATAGAATTTTCTTACCAAAGTGTTTTGGATAAATAAATGAAATTAATCAATTCGAATCTTGGATTGATGACATTCAGTTTAATTATCAAATCGAGAACAAAAAACTTGAGGCATATAATTATACATACACTATTGAAGAAAACAGTTTAGCGCAGAAATAGATTCGAAATTAAGTAAATTAATAGGTACGTATAATGAACGATAATCTATGTGTTATCCATATAACAAGAGTATCAAGATAGAGTACATTTCCATTTCATTTTTAAAAAGGCAAGCGATTTTTTTTCGATTTCATCGATCACTCCTTATACATGAGCGCCTCTGGCGGCAAGTTTGAGAACCCCTTCAGCATAAATTATCTGGAGTCGGATTGCAGGAATCCGTCGGTAATTCATTGGAATTGGTAAGGTTGGTTACTATGTAGATTACGCTAAAAATTTTTTGAAATAAAATAAATTTTGAGAAATCAGTATAAACTTTCCCACGTACTAATTTTAATTAATGTAGATAAATATATCTATATATATATATATATATATATATATATATATATATAAATTTAAAAATAACCGAATCTGTATTTAACAATAAAATGCATTTAATTATATTACTGAAATTAATTAAGATCCGGGAGCAAACTACATGCAGCGATTACATATCTATATAAAAACAAACCAGTAGCACATTTTAAGAATTAACTTCGCTGCATATACTAAAAACGTCAACGCACATACAAGAGATACCTGCAGTCTCGCTCGTATATATATATATATATATATATATATATATATATATATATATATATATATATATATATATATATATTGTGAATATATAGATTGAATGGAAGTGGACGCACAATTCTGACAATCTCATATTATATACATATATATATATATATATATATATATATATATATGTGTGTGTGTGTGTGTGTGTGTGTGTGTGTGTGTGTGTGTGTGTGTGTGTGTGTGTGTGTGCGTGTGTGCGCGTGTGTGTATGTATACATATGGGAGAAAATGTCGACCAAGAACGAGAGGACACTGCAGAAGTACGGGTCTGTAATTGACCGGAAACGGGTCTTGTAATCAAGGACAGTGCATCACTTGGCACCTGTTCTCCCCTTTCTTTATGAGATCATTCTCTCCCTACATATATATATATATATATATATATATATATATATATATATATATATATTTCTTTCCCGCACGCACGACAGCTCCCTTGTAGTAGAAATAAAAATGTCGAAGTCGCTATTTGCATGATGGCCCGATGCGGCGAGAAAATTATGTTTTAACACGGTTACTCGATACAGTCTGAGAAAAGGCCATATTCGAACCTACAATAACAGTATTGATCCATATATTTTTAATCGAAGTACATTGAAGAATATACGAATTTTCATCTTTTTTCAAGCTTCATAGAACAGCCTTTGCTCCTACGCTCTTGATCATTTTATCTCTTTTTCTCTCTGATGTTTCATGGGTTTTGGAAATTTTGCAAAATTTTCGCGAAACGCCTTTTTTTCAATTTTTCATCACGTACATATACGCGGAATATGCGTGTGTGTACATCTACAGCGTATACATATTTGCGGAGAGCCAACAGATTCTATGGCCAATAAGGGTACATGTCAGATCTACGTTAAGTATTAGAGGAGGTGGAGAAGGTGTTTTTTTAGTAAATAAAGGGTGGTTAAGGAAAAGGGAGAAAGGAACTCGCATTCAAGTAACGTATGATTAAATTGGAGAAGCCTACAATTACTACATTTAATATGTAAGGTATAGGAGTTTCCACGCGAACGACTATACGTGCAGCGCCTACATTCTACGGAATTAGCGTTAGATTTTTAATATGACTGTAATAATTTCTCAAGAAGAGGGGGAGAAGATGTTAACTCTTGATTTTAAAATCAGTACAGTATTAAAATTACAAATTTAGGATAATTTTCACCTGTTCTCAAATGTAAAATATATCATCATCAGTGATGGAATATTCTATTAATTTTCTTGCCCAATGAGGCGCGTACGTATATTATTTATAGCTCTAAATATATGTGGCTAGGGAACGAAAGTAATGCGGGCCAGTAATAAATTGCCCACACAGTAAAAGCTCAGATACGTAAAAGAATAGAACTCCACGAATAGAAAGAACAAAGCTCGTATTTCCAATTTATTCATAATCAATCAACTTACGATGTTTTCATTGGTAATACATTTAGATTGATACACATATACGAATACGATGGGAATACGAGCAAATACGAACTATTATCTCTATATAGATATGAGTCTTATTCCATCTATTCTTATTGTTTCTTCTATTTCTCGATCTGATGCCTAAGATTGGTTGTGTTTCATATATTTGACAAACGGTATAGGAAAAATTAAAGCAGTATTTGATAGTAATAGTTATATATATGTTATATTTAGATTCTAGTCAGAAATTGAACATGCATTTTTTAAACTTTTGTATATAAGCTTATTAATTAGTATTTTGGTTGAAAAAAAATTGTTAGTCTTATATTATATATAGTCCAAAGTACGATGCATTTACGGATGAAGAGTGGTTTATAAAAAGAAGGGATGGGTTTTAAAAATTGTCAAAAAATCGCAATGTAATAAATGATTACTCCCTGTTGGCAAAAAAGAGATTATTTTCGACCAATTCTAGCCGAATGGAAAGCGGCAAATTTAGAATAATTTTAAAAGCATATAAGAATTAATGGTAAAAATTTTCGTTCGCATACTACTTTAACAAGAAATTTGTTTTACTTTAACAAGAACTTTAACGAAAGGTGGTTTGTGAATTCGTATAAACTTTATTGTGTCAACAAGAAATAACCTATAACTTTTAATTACTGCTGGGGATTTTTTCCAGCTCCGTACCATTGGAATACATTGTCGTGGCTATTCGAATAGAGGAACCCCACTCGAAGCGGCCAAACTGCTTGAACATTTTCAACCATTCGATATTTTCAAACTAATCAAAGCATGCGAACTGAATAAATTTTTGAAAAACTTCAGCTGCGCAAGTTAAATAAACTGTTAGCTGGACTGAAATTGATGAAGCATTTACATTTGTCATACGCATACGCTTATATACATGGTATACAAATGTATAAATACCGTAAACATTCTCAACCTCATAATCTGTATTTGTATATCTATAAATGTGTGTATTATATGTGTGTGTGTGTGTGTGTGTGTGTGTGTGTGTGTGTGTGTGTATGTGTATTAAGCATGTCGAGATATGTTACAAACGGAAGTTCGCCTCAAAATTACAAAGTCAATCGGCGAAAGCATCATGCGTTTGCCATACTGTCCCTTGACCCTCTGTTGTGCGGGCGCACATATGCACCGCGCTACCATATAGAGGCACGCACACAGGGCCGATGCCCCACCGGACGCCCCATCGGCTGCCAAGTTATTGTCCTTCCCCCTGCTACGAGCGGGTGGCTCGATCGTGCGCGCTCTGTTACACATTACATATATATATATGCTCCGGACAAAACTTGCCCGGGGCAGCGCTTGTTGCGGCCACGCTCCGCCAGGTGCTGAAGCATCCATGGGAATTACGTTGATAAATCATCGAGATTCTCACGGTGGTCCACTCGCAGGCGCGTGTACGTATACATTATACATATACACGAAGCGCCAACTGTTCTTGTGTTGATAAAACCGCGTGGCGCAAACACCGACGCCTTCTTCCTTTGCTTTATCGGCCAGTTGTTTACTTTCCTTTTCCTACCGACTGGTATATTTGAGTACCCTAGGCTCGAGGATGCGATTCGCTTTACTTGCACTACTTACGTTCCCAGAAATGTTAATGGTATTAATAATTTCAGTAATTCGTAACTAATTTATTGTAACTAAAATTATTCTTGTATTTTTTGCGGTTATTATGATTTTTCTTGTTGTTGTCTTTCTTGTTCTTATTGTTGTTTCTTTTGTTCTTGTTAATATTACCGTTGTTCGCCTTGTTGCTGCTGTCTTTATCGATAATGTTGTTATTTATGTTGTTGTTATTGTTGTTGTTGTTGTTATTGTTAATGTTGCTATTATTCTCCTTCTTGCAGATGTTTTTATTGTTAATATTATTATTGTTGCTTATGTTGTTATCCTTCTTGACATCGTTTCTCTTGTTGCTATCTTTGTTTTTGTTATTTCTTTGATAATTAAACGTATTTGTTGCAAACCGAACTGCCACGTGCAAAGTTCTACAACTTATTTATGAAGAAGAGCGATAGCAACGTCGAGCAACAGGTTTCTGAAAAACTTGTCGTATTAATAATTATTTTAAAAAAGACATAAAAAAAGAAAAAAAAACCCTCACGCTCCCGACAAAGTGTGCCGGAGATATACATAAACATTGAGAGAGGGAGAGAGAGAGAGAGAGAGACAGAGAAAAAATGCGGACGAGCGGGTGACGCCGCGCGGTATATATCCGCGAAAGCGTTCCCACATCGATAACGCGCCGGTAATCAGCTGCACATGTCGCGTCCTGCAATGGGGCCCACACCTGATGAGCCCGATGCTCGGCGTCTCTGACGTACCGGCGCGGCGCGACGCGCGCGTTCCGCGTGCCCATGCTATCGCTCTATACCTGGCCCTACCTTGACGCAAGGCGGCGGCGGCGGCGGCGGCGACGGCGGCGACGGCGGCAGGCGAGACGATACAGCAGACGCGTACGACTGTGTGTACAGTTTAGCTTTCCTTATCCTTCAATGGCGAAGTCGCGCGTCCCATTGGCTTCTTTGCCGTGCGAAAAAGTCGAGGCGTTTATACTCCTTCCTCGCCCCCCTCCCTCCCTCGTCCCTCTACTCGTGTTATACGATCGAGATACCGTGGAAGATGCGGGACGGATAAGGAGGACGTACGCGCGGACGAACGACACATGCGCTCGCGGAAAGCCTTCGCATCGATTAAAAATATATTTATGCATATATGATATATATATATATATATATATATATATATATATATATATATATATCATACATACATATATAGCTTTGCTCTCTTCCTCGTAGGGACGACCTGCATTTATTTTGATTCAGCGGGTTGCGCCATCGGACATTTAAGGATGGCTGTAATTAAGAAACGCTCGGTACTTTTATAATGTATGTATACGACGGCACTTATACCTCTAGTAATTACTAAATTATCCAAGTTAATTTTCGTACGAAGGAAAAGGGTCGCTCGGTGGGCAAAGTATCGAATTTCGATTTAAATGTTAGCCACATAATTAGGTCAATCAAAAATTCATCGATTCGTTTATTTGTGAAATTTATATTTATAATTACATTTAAAAAAAATAATGCCGAAGACTACTGTAAAAGCTTATCTCGCAAAATTTTACAATGATATTTATTTATTTGATTTATTTTTTTTTTGGTTTTCAAAAAAAATCTTGATATAATTTGTATTTACGTTGTATGTAAAACTTTGATTTGCATTTAATACAAAATTGCTCGAGGTACGTGAAAGAAATAAATGGGTTTCGAGGTTCGATTCACTCACGAAAAAATTTTAGTAGAATTTCGGAATTGCCATTTAAACGAATGCGCTTAACTATACCCGCAGCTGTCAATTTTTTTTCTGAAACTCGAGACACCGGCGTTTTTCCCGTATAAAAGCAAAGTGCTGGATATAATTTATACATTTTAAACACTTTTCCAGCTGAAAATATATAGCCTCGTGAGCGTGCATGCAAATGCGCCTCTTAAGAAATTAAATTGACTCTGTAATTTACTTTTTTATTATAGACAAAGGTAATTATTGCATTCCCATGGTCAAGAGATACTTTGCATTTACTTCGTTCCTTTTATTTGCAATGCTTGAGATAATGCTTGGGTCAAATATTTGTGTGATGCAAATATTTCTTTGATTTTAATTATTTAACTTATCTTAATAAATTTTAAAAAGATGATTTGGTATAAAATTTTGTTTTTGTGATAATTTACAAAAAGGGTAAACTTTTTTCTTTCATCCTTCTTCACCAATTGATGAGAAAGCGCTCTGTTGTAATAAGTAGTACAGATGTAAGCCTTAAATTATTGCAAGTTATAAGTTACTGCGTCTTTTGTTTACGTATATTTTATGGAATCTTGCAATGTTTCTTCGACAACTCCTCAAGCATTCCGGAAATCGGAATGTTTTTACAATTTTTTAAAGCAAAATTATAAATCAAATTTTGAAAACGTCATCTAATGTTGTATACTTCATAAAGCAAGACACATCAAAGGGTTAAAAATGAATGCATGAGAAAAGGACTCGCGTAGCGATAAGATCTTATCTCTAGACGTATGACGTTTTTATATATTGGCATTTATGTATCAAAGCAATGTGAAAGATCCTGCTCTATATGACGAAAATTATTATAGCGTTAAAAGAATAGCTGTGGACTAATCGAATTTTAACCGTCGGTATTCCTCTCATAAATAACCCCGTAAATAACCCCCTCTTCCAACTCTCGCACCGGATGTCATAAGCTCGCGCGTGCATGTATAATGTGTATATATATATATATATATATATATATATATATATATATATGGGGTCATTGCTTGATAACATCTGCTTGCGGTGCGAGCCACTCGGCGGCAGCGGCGGCGGGCGGCGACTGGAATATCGAGCGATCTCACGCTCGTTCCCCGCGCGTTCCGCCCCGACACGGCACGACGGCGCGTATAATAATAATCGCCCCGCAAAAGTGATTTGCGAATCACGAGCGTGCGCGCGCGAGCGCGAATATTACGGAGAGAGGAGAAGCTACTACGGCGCGCGGCCTTTCTATATATTAATGCACACAGGAAACGTCCTCGATCGTCGATGGCTCCGGCCTATTGCACGAAATATCGCGATGAAGTCTAAGGAAAAGGAGTCTATCGCACCTGCATATATATATATATATATATATAATAATAATCAACATCGGGCCCGCGAGCGCTCCCGGCGGCCCTCGAAGACTCCGGGGGAGCTCCCGCGAAGGGTGCATTTAGGCGGCCACCCTCCCCCCATGTAGCTGCATTCCTGCGCGGGGAGACGCGGACGCGGAGGGCGATGCAGCCCCGCGCGGCCCGCAAACGAGGGAAGTTCGGGATCGCGTGCGCGCGCCGGGTATAATACTTACGTGTATATATATATATATATATATATATATATATATATGTGCCGCGATGCGCTGCCGCACGCGTGCGAGCGCGCGCTGCCACGTCCTGTATGTATGCGTCGGATCGCACGCTCCTTGAGCGCTACTGCATGCGGTGAATCGAAAGGAGAGAAAGAAAGGGAGAGGGTGGGGGCCGGCGAGTGGCACACGCAAAGGTGTGCGCCTCCCCGATGCGTACCTACGTACGTGTATATATATATAACGTGTGTGTGTGTGCGTGTGTGCGTGTGTGCGTGTGTGCGACGGGCCAGGGACGGCACACGTGGGAACCCGGCACGTGGGATTCGCGCGAGCTTATACATATATATGTATAGAGGCGTATAACGCGACCACGAATGGCCTTGACACCTGGACGCGCGCGGCCAGTGCGCGGACGTGTGTGTGAACGCGCGCCCGGCTCCTTCTTTCCTCTCGTTTTGTTTTGCTTTCCTTCCCTTCTTTCTCTTTTCGTTATTTTTTCCCCTCCCTCCACCCCTTTTATTTTCTTTTACGAGAATCCATCGAAATTCAAAGAGCGTTACACGACGGCCTTACCTGTGCGCTGCAGGAATGCTCGTATCGTATATATTATAAGGGTCGTACGTGTTCGTGCGTGTGTGTGTGTGACTCACGTGCCGGGAGCGGGACGCTGCCTTAGGGGCGCACTCATCCCTGAAACCTGGCACGAGGTGAATACCAATTTTCGCTATATATCCGCGAAAGAGCATGGAGGGATACCCGGGATAAGAATGCCGCGCACTTTGAGGATGTGCCGCGCGCGCGTGCACGCCCCGTCGACCTGCATGCAATATATAAGCGAATGGCATCGCGACTTCTGCCGCATGAAAAAATTCTCGCCGCGTTGATTATTCGCTTTTTTGCTCTTTATTTCTCTCCCCTCTTTCCTTTAAAGCGATAACGTCTTTCAATGTTAAGCATTATCATATGCAAATGACTTTATCATCTTTTCATTATAATGTAGAATTGATTTATTCGTTTAAAAAATTAAGTAGCTAAAACTTTTATGCATATACAATTCATATAAGTATAATGTTTCGAAGATAGCCTAATTCTACCAATTTTATTACACAATTTGTTAATTATAAGTACTAATATAGCCATCGTGGATAAGCACTATTTATGAAAATTAAAGAATGTTACAAATATTCAAAAATACAGCATTACATAATCTTAAATCTCAATGATCATACGATTTAACCCGTGCATAATACTACATTATATATGATATGTTCGTCATTGATGAAAACACCTAAAATTCAATTTCATCTATCGCGCAGTCCGCTGCAGGATCAACAGTAAATTATCTTGTAAAGCATGATTACAAATAAAAGTATTATAATGCCGATATGTGACAGAAGTCCAAGTGCACCTCAGCCCAGCCAACTGAAAATTTGCAGAGAAAAAAGAGTTGTGAAATTCTCCAGGTCGACTTCGTGCAGAAAGAATTGGGCAGTTGTTGGGCAGTTGTATTTATGAATCAGATATTAATCATTTGATATCCTATAAAATTATTAGAATCCTTTTGGAAAGAAGATTATTGGACATTCTTTAAGAGAAGAAGATTCTTTTCGATTGTGTTGCATCAAAGTTCATCCATTGGATAAAGTAAGCATTTGCAGACAAATGTATTAAATTCATGGATTTAGTTCAATGTTTATTTTAATGAGTAAATACATATTTTGAAAAAAGTACCTTCTGCATGATATATTTATTTAAGTGAGATTTTTTTTTTATGAAACGTAAAATATATTATATCCTCTAAGTACTTATATATGTTAAGTGATTATTTTTTTATAAGAATTTAGCAAGTTATTTAATTTTATAACCATTTACAATCAGTTAAATTTCCAGTTTATAGTCGTTCGGATCTTCATATAATAATACAGGACCACGGATCGAATGCGATATTTCACGATTGAAAATAAGGAGAATGAATCTGCGACGGAAAAGTACTGCACGTCATTAATACCGTCTATAAAATATCCATCGAATGTAAATGTTTAACAATATCTACGTCAATAAATAATTACCATTATGATAATTATATTTGTAAAAATAATTTTTAAATTTCGAAACACACAATGCATTATTTATAAGCATGAATCGTTGTAGAATCTTGAATTGTAACTATATGTATCGGTCCTACATCTACAAAGCCCTATCGTCTTCCATTACAAGACTTCTCCGACTTAACGTAATAAAATGTTTTTGCTCCGATTTTTCACCGTTACGCTAACGAAATGCACCGACGCCGTCTCATTATTAAAAAAAGGATGTATTAATGTCGCCCTGGTCAGACGTTGCTTTATGAATTTACAAATAAATGATTAGAAAAAAGACGCGCACAAAGACGTCCCCTAGACAGAAACGAAGTGCCAGATTGTCTCGGTCGACAATGGACCCGGAGTCTCGCGATCCTTGCAGTTACGCGTACGGCAAGTCGCATGTATAAATCTGCGCGCGCGCGCGCATAGGAATAAGTTCCTCCTCGCGGGTAAAGGGGCTGCAACAACAGTAAAACAACAAAAAAAAAAAAGAAGCGCGCCACCGCCTCCTCTATTATTTGCCCGGCGTCGTAAGGCCGCGCGGGCTTCTCGTATAAATCAAAGGCTCTCTCGCGGCGTGGTAAAAAGGTCCATATATTTACTGCATAATATCTCAATCTACTTGGCGGCGGCGGCGGCGGCAGATGCCCCCCGAGCCCTGTCCTCTCGGGGCAAAAAGACGATAGGGAGAGAGAGAGAGAGAGAGAGAGAGAGAGGAGAGAGATATTGTATTATGGTGTCGCGCCTCTGGCGACGGGGCTTCCGTCGGTAATCGTCGTCTTCTCAATTAAAGGAAAGATGAAGCTCTATCTATCTCTCTCTATATAGAGAGATCTGTATATATATATATATATATATATATATATATATATATATATATATATATATATATACAGTGAGAATGTCGCGCATCAGCCCGCGGGCGACGCTAAACGGGCGGTTCTGCACGTCGAATATCGGCGGAACAGTACTTATTCCACGCGCTGCAAACAATTCGAGGCCCGACAAATCTCGCGTATATACGTACAGACGGACATTTAGATATATATATATATATATATATATATATATATAGAGAGAGAGAGAGAGAGAGAGAGAGAGGAGAGAGAGAGAGAGAGGGGGAGAGAGAGAGAGAGAGAGAGAGAGGGAGAGAGATGCACCTTGGCGCGATGCGTCCGCCTGTGTGTTACGTAACGAGCGTCGAAAGAGGTCTCGCTCGCTCGCGCCAGCGCGTGCGCGACACCGTATTATAAGGCCGCGCAGCTGCGCGAGCGCGACGGCGGCGGCGGCGGCGGCGGCGGCGGGGCCGCAAGAAAATCGGCCTCTCCGCGCCGGTGCGCTCCCACCGTATATATAACACGCGCGCACGTGGAGCGGCTCCCCGCCCTTACGGCCAGAGAGATCTGTGGGAGTCTCCCGGCCGACACGAGCGAGCGAGCCGCGGCAGGTGACGTTGGTCGCGTGCCGGGCCTCTGCGCCCCCCCCCCTCCGTTACCCCGCTCCACCTCCGCTCCTCTCAGCCGCTCTCCTCCTTTTGCGTTATTTTTTCCCTCCGGCGGCGAGTAAAGCATCTTGCGCCAAAGAGCCATTGTCCTATAGCGGCCCTTTCTCACGGGCCCCGATGCGCTGCTGCTGCTGCTGCTGCTGCTGCCGCTCGCCCGCTCCTCCGCCCTCGCGCTCTCGTCCCTTTAACGCAGGGGAGATAAATATATAGGTGAGCGTTCGCGCGTGTATATATGTGTGCCCTGGATCCGAGCTCCTTTAAGGCATTGTCCTTGTCGGTATAAAATCGGAGAAAGTGACTATGCAGTATATGTGTATTATACCGGTTGAGCATTAACCGGCTCCGTATACGGTGGTGTAAGCCAATTGCGCGCAGCCTTCGCGATTTTACATGATCCGAATGTTTCTAAAATTGAGTAAATAAATCTCCACTTATTTAAAGATCACTTTTACTTATTAGAGAAGTTTGAACTCCTTCACGTAACGTTAAAGTACATTGGCTTATCTCATGAGTGAAAAGAATTCACTTAACCAACAGGTGAAAATATACTTATATAATAATGAAAAGAATTATAAATAAAATCCAGCGAAAAATTCGCTTATTCAGTGTCTACGTATGTAAAAATTATTAAAATATTTACAAAATTGTAAAAAAAAAATACTTTTTGTGCAGAAAATAATATATTCGTATCAACTGTTTAATAAAAGAGGGTTTGTGGATATACTGATTAAAACATATCTTCAAGAATATTAACCTGAATGTTAAGTGAGTCAATTGAAATAGGCGCCTTGTATGAATAACTGACTATGATTATTTTTACATAATCTTCGGAAAATGCAAATTGCCACCTATTGGTCCATGTTAGAACTGATTGTAGATGCTGAAATTATGAATATATAAACAAAGTGAAAGAATCGATTAAAGTTGTAGAATATTTTAGATACTCGCTTACTAAAGTTTAAAAATTACTGAAAAATAATGTACATTAGTTTTTTAATAATTTAAAGTAAGTGAATCTATACACAATAAGCTAAAATTAAATTTATTCGATTTATGAAAGTTGATGATTGTGGTCAGTGAAATTTTCAGAAATTATCAATCCTTTATTACATCTAATGCTTCTGTCCTGAATTTAAAAAAGCTGAATATCATATTTTATATCAAGGTATAAAATCTTGTTCTAATTAAAAGTTTGCAAAAAAATGTAGAAGATTTATCATATAATATGTTTATTTAGTTTCTTTTTGGAAGAGAGCACAGTCAATTAATGAGTTTTATGCTTGATTTTTCGGAACTTTTTTCCGAAACATATTTACTGTAATCATGCATCTTAATGTAAATTTGTAATATTTACAATTGTAAATTTATAGTAGTATTGCATTAATAAATATTTTTATATGTCTTACAGTCTTTATATTATAATATCTTATACTAAAATAATGATAGTTAGGCTGTGCTTATTTATGATCACCCACGAAGAATCTGAGATAGAAATTACTACTACAAATGAAATGAAAAGAGATAAAAAATTAAAAATAATAAACAGCGTTGTTCTTAAAGATGGAATCATAGCGGTTCGAAACATCGGGTATCAACGTAAAATTTTCATTTAAGGTGGTGGGGACAGTCAAGTTGTCCTTTGCTAACATAAAATATAGCTTAATTTTAATATTTTTATTCATTTTAATTAATTTTTAATCTAACTTAATGTTATTTTTAGTAGTAAGTTCTATTTCAGATTCTTCGGGGATGATTATAAACAAGGACATTCTGACTGTCATTATCTTAGTACAATATATTATAGTATAAAGTCTGTAAGACGGATAAAAATATTTATTAATTTAATTCAAAACGGTCGACTTAAGTACAGGTTTTAATTTATTGAAATGTGCAAGCAATGCATATACAAAGTAAAACATTGCTCGCGAAGATTTCTAGGTATGTCTAATCATCAAAGACGTAACAAAAACACTAACTACATACGGCTATTCCGTCTGCTTGCGGACGAAAAATCGATAAACAGAACGGCAGGTGACATCTGGCACGTGCCGTGATTTTTGCTCGCGCAAGCACTCGTGAGCCAAGGCTGGGGGGGGGGAATGCCACGACCCCCTTCCGCGCTTTGTGTTCCCGCCAGCAATTGTCGGAACGAGGAGATCCAAGTCGGAGGAAGGGAGTGGGGGGGCCTTGAAAACGTTTAAGATACGGTCATTGTTCGCATAGGTAGACCAGGGTAGACCCCCTGGTCCCGAATGGTGCTGCAAGTATCTGCACAATTGTTCCGCTCTGAAATCCGCTCCAATGAAGCTAACGTAAAGAATAGTCATGAAAGAAGAAGGACCAATCGTTGACAAATTAATTTTTGCTCGAATAATAATGCAAATTCCGTTGGGTCGAGCACTTTATTATTTAAAGTATTACAATAAATTACTAGAATAAATTTATAAATATGATGTGAAATTATATAATATGAAAGTGCAATTGATGTTCATAGTACTTTCTCAACAATTTTTTTCTGTCTATTTATTTTTTATTTTTACTAATTCAGATTGAAAAAAATTATTTTTTAATTCAAAGATCTTTTAGGCATTCGATAAAAGTTGCAATTCTATAAAATTTTCAAGATCGTAGAATATATAGCTATTAATGTTAACTTGTAATTAAAATATTTTGAAACGAACCAAAAGGCTGGTTATACGGAAGTTTATAAGTTCAATCATAAGTCATTTCAAACTGTCATATTAGCTATATTTTTCAGTAGCAATTTATTAACAAAAAGATTATTTTGTTTTGAAGATATTCAAAAAATTTTATTTTCTATCAGTCTTCTTTTAAGAGTTCTTTAAGAAAAATTTAAGTCAGCGTATGTAGTAACCGGACCGATATTTCCTGTTCTATTTCTTAAATTATAGTCTTCCATATGTTAAACAACTTTATTGGAATTAACAAGTTAATGAAAACTAAAACAACTTTGAAAAAATGTGCACTTTTTCTTTCCTTTACTTCTTAAAAATTAGAATGAATTTTTGACGTTTACAATTAGAAATCAAAAAGGAAAGTACACCATTCGCTAGACCAACTTCGGGACAAATTGAATCTGTAACATAAAAAATTTATTTTCGTTTTATAATTAATAGTATTTCATAATAATTCGATGAATTAGTCAAAATTCACTTTTTAGCCAAAATCTTATTTGCAGCTTTGAAAAATTTTAAAGAGAGTAATAATGTGAGAGTAAAAATGTCGATTTTAGCTTAAGCTTAAAATTATTTTGCATGACAAAAATATTTATTGGTTTAGTTTAACCTATCGAAGATACGATTTTATTATTTCTTTAACTTTATTTTCAATTCACTTCCAATGAAATAAACCACCAGTAATGACTGACGGATTTCTTCCAGATTCATCAAGATTCAACTATAATTCCCTTCAAATTGAATCTTCTAAAATTTTAAGATATACAAACACTCTCCTGCTGCTAAAATATATGATACATTCTAATTCACAATAAGTATACTTCTCTATAATTAAATAATATATATACTATATAATCGGAAGAGTTTTTTTTACATAACCTCAAAAAGTATGGATGCGAATGGTAAATAAATTAATTTTATTATTTCATAAATTCTCGGCACTACAAATAAGCTTCCGCTATTTAGTTTTCTATCCCTGCGATTATTGTAATCTATGTAAAACGTCTTACCGAGTTGTTTTGCTCCAACTACGTCTCCTCGTGTATTCGGATCTTTGCTGCAATTTTTACGTTAAAATTACTATTTCTAAAAATTTAATAGCACTGACGTCAAGTTTTCCCATTTAAAGCTACAGGTATAGTAAGTGATATCGAAAGCATTATCACGCGAATACTTTTTCAATATTCGGATCATGTTAACGTATTAGCATAAAGCGCAGAACGAATTTGATAACAGACCACTAAGTAGTATATAACTGAACGAATGATTTATTTTACGAGACATTAATTTGTAAGTCGATTTAGAATAGTAAATTTTGTATTAATATAAATATATTATGTAGAGTAACAAGATCATCGCTTCTACAATGCAAGAGATAATATTCATAAAAGTTATTAATATTGTTTAATACCTGAATTTCAATAACTTAATTTCTAATTGAACTATAATAATGTGATTTTAATGCAGATAATTTTAATTAATTATTTAATTACTTATAACTATTTCTTTGAAATATTTGTTCATCCAAGTTTGAAGTTCATAGATGGAAGCAAAAAAAAAATGAAGAAAAAACTTTTTCTTATCGGACTAAAGCATAACTTTGTCACTGGTTACCGTTGTGTACTTGGTCTTCCACAAAAGAAAGAAAAATCCTGAGCTTTATTTCTTGTTACAAAATAAGAAAAACAACGCTAATTGAAGTTAATATAATACTCTTTATTTAAACAATCATAATTGTATTTCTTTACACGAAATCAGGAAACGCTAATGTTAAACTCATGAATGTAAAAACAATGAACGATATTTTATACATACGTAATGGAATATAAATAAAGTCAAATTATAATACAAGTTGTGCTGCTAATGTTCACTGCTCAGTGGTTCCGCACGAAGTGAAGAGTACGCACAGATTTTCTTTGCTGCGAGCAACGGTTGCAGATCGGGTGCAATTAAGTCTGGTGTCAGGTACCTGTCCTTCATACCTGCATATTAATCTGCTGCCAGATTAGTGTACTATTTGTCTGAAATATGTATATCGTCACAATAGTCACAATAGTATTTTCACAAGATTACAACAGTTTTATAAATACGCAAGAGCAAAGAATTCGATTCTTGCTGTTTATTGTACAAGTGTAACACGAATAACAAATCAATTTTTTTATTTTAAACATTACGTAAAACTAATTACTATAAATTAATATTTCACGAATAATAATTTCATGAACAATAATTAAAATGGTTTCTTATATTAGAACAGTGACATTTCAACAGCAATAAATAATATAAATTTAAACCAATTTGAAGGGGAGTTCTCGCTCCACAGATACTTATTAAGCAATACAATACAAGCAACCGATGCGCCTCAGCGCCAGATTATTTTAAGTTGAAGACGTAAATGAAAAGTTTTCTCAACCGACGCTTGGTATAGATGGAGAAAAAAATGTGTTTATACAAAAAAACGAAATTTTTATAAACAGATAGTCCCCTAAATAAATCGTTTAAAAATCATTGAGAAATATGGAAATAAAAAAAAAAGTCGAGAGATTCGGTTGATTCAAGCCACTTTTAGTATTAGAAGGGGGATCAGACGTAATCTGCCGACGCAAGGAAGCATGAAGCCCAAGTCGAAATTTTTATCGATCCGTAGCGGGCTTGATAAATTATAAGAATCGTGAGAATATCGAAAGTCATTCATCTGAAAAGATATATATATATATATCCAGAGAGTCTCCGGAGACGCTGTAAGATGAGTACATATACACGTGGAAGATTTCTCGGGTGCGCGCGGCCGTACAGATCGTGGACCCGGAACGATGGGAACCCTCCGCATTACGGTTTCAGTTGCATTATCAGATAAAACCGCAGAGGCCGGCTCCGCGCTCGCGCTCGGCCAAGCCGCAATGAACACGTCGCGACGGCCGTGCTCACGGACCATTCGAGAGATCTGGATCGAGGAGCTGCATCGTCTATACGGTTCGCTGCAGAGCGGCGGCCCGACCACCGCGCTCCCGGGGACTTCCCATCCCCCAATTAACGCGCCTGCTATACAAACATACATACATATATATATATATATATATATATATATATATATATATATATATATATTTACACATAAGCGCATCTGGACTTTGGCTTTTTTGCTTCCTTATCGATGACCCCCCTCTCGCCCCTCTCCGCCCGAAAGATTCGATTTTCGAGGGGAGACGCTCTAAAGGTTATGTAAAGCCCGCGCGCCGTCCCTCTTGCTCGGCGCGTATAAATTATAAGCATATAATGACGCGCCCTGAATGCCTCTCCTTTATTTTCCTGCCCGCGAAAAAACTACTGCACGTATAGTTCATTCGACGCGCCGACTCGAAATTTCGGCCATTAAAAATATATTTAAATTTAATTTGCATTAAACGAGGAAAAAAGGGATACGCCGTAAGGATGATTAAACCTGTATCCCGATCGGTCTTAAATTTCATTTTGATAAGACGTCCGCGGAGCCGGTTTAACTTCCAAGTTTCGGCAGAACGGGGCGAGGTGCCGCACTCTTAATTTGAAGGCAAGACCAAAAACTACTCTTGAACGGTCTTGCAGTGCAGGTGCCAGTCCGATGTTTTATATATGTGTATATATATATATATATATATATATATATATATATATATATATATATATATATATATTCTGATAAATGATACAAGGATACAAGGTTGACTGTGCACATACGCAAGCGATCAATGATATTTGCAGGCCGGCCAAATGAAGCACGGGCACGGGTTGTAACCGGCGAACGCGACCGACTAGTTACACCTGGCGCGGGGCGACCGGGGGAAAAGCCGCGAGCGAGCCCTCCGCTGCTTTCCCAGGGCTCGCTCGCTCGCTCGCTCCCTCTCTGCGCACGGCGCAGCGGTGGAGCGTCGCGGAGCTCCGGGCCGATATTGCGTATACCTACGCACTGCAAAACGAGATTTCCGCAATCCGGCATTATGCTAATCGGCCTGCGGAGGGCGGCCGCGTCCTCGGCGGCCCCGCGCTCTGATCGATATTACGTATACTCGGGGCTCGGCACGACGGGAGCGCGCGCGAGGAAATGACGAGCCGCTGAGAGAGTGAGTGAGAGAGAGAGAGATATGGTTCTCACACTTGGCGGACTGCGCAAGGGCGCGTCTTACGTATATATATATATATATATATATAGACATAAACAGCGCGCAGCAGCCGGTTCCCGCGATGCGGAGAGCCGAACCCGTTGTCGAATTGAAGAGCGCGCGCGCGCGCGCGCACCAATTTTTCAGCCACCTCTCGGACGCGGTATCGGCGGATTAGCATAAAGCTGCCGCCGCTGTTGCGAACGGCTCCTTTTCACCGTTCGCCTATGTGCCGGCCATCTGTTCTCGCTCGCTCTCCCTTCCTTTCCCTTCTATCTTCTTCTTTGTTTCGAGCTTGGACCTGTGACACTTCCTTCGCTCCCTCTGGGTCACCCTTGCCCCCCCCCCCACCACGCTCTCTCTCTCTCTCACTCTCTCGCACTCTTTCCTTTCTTTTCCGGGGGTCTAAGTGACGCTAAGCCGCGGCAATTGCCACTTTTGCATCGTAATTGTCGCGCAGAATTTGCACGCTCTTACAAGAGAGCTACCTATGCGGAAGCATCTACGAGAAAAGAAGAGACAGATGTCCCGAAAACTGTTTGCAAAGCAGACTGCGCCTATATTCCTCTTAATTTATACAACGATGCTTAGGTGAGCTCTATGTCCCTAACGTGCACGCTACGTATCGCGTAATTTTTGGCATAACCGATTCGAAAAAAAGAAACATATGAGTGAAATATATTCCTGTTCATATCTATTTCCCATAATTTAAAAAAATTAACCATAATAGATTATCGATTTATTTTTTAATTCTAATAAAAACTAAACTGATACTGTATAAAGATAAATAATATTTTTCCTTAACAAATTTAGATACATTATTTGACATTATTTTTTAATTTTGTTACATTACATTTCTTCTTGTTTCATAAGTTTTATTTAACCAGTAACTGATATTGATTAGTTCGGATAGTGTCAATATTCTAACATTATGTTGTTGAAACGTTCGAAAATTCACAGCCCAAATTTAAACAAACTATTAATAAAATATATTTAAATTTTTCACAAGTTAACTTCTTTCACGCTTAAATTGGTCGCCGAATCCTTATTAACATCTCAATTTACTTTAATGATAAATATTATCAGAAGCAATGATTGAGAATGTAAATAAGAAGTGATTGAAATATACGTAGACAGAGCGTTGGTTTGAAAAAATTCTGATCGAATATGTATATATTGTTGATAAATACCTACTGATTATAAAATTTTCTTCTTGTGAAAAATAGCTTACCGGAAATGAAATCGAGCTTTGGTGTGATTGTGTCATCCAATTCAGCTTATCAGTAAACAAAAATTACAACATATCTTAATCTTGATGGAGTGCTATCCATTCTCTAAAATGTTTTTAAAATTTGTGATAGAGTCGAATCGTTAGTCAATTCAATCCTTAGCAAGTCCAGTCGAATCCTTAGCAATCAGCTTCCTAAAGTTTGAGTATAAAAAATGATGAGCATCTTTCCGCCAATTCAAGCAGAGAATACAAAATATAGCATAAAGCATTCGATCGTTTTGATTGACTATCAGCAGCCTCTCACAATTCCAAATTTTTGTGCATGTGAAAGTAAACACAGCAGGTAGATAATAAAAATAACTTTATTTGACAGAAAAGTATAAATACACAGAAAATATAATATTAAATCGGTTACTCGCTAAGCATTAGCTTCTACATAACCGATCTACATAACGTCGAAGCCAGTAGTAAGATTTGCCCTCCACTGAGGGCATTACAGTACCTCGGAGACGCATATACATGCGCGCACTTGCCGCTCTTAGTACCTGTACATCACGCTCTCACTCTATTGCACATGCAATATAATTGTCAAGTGTGCGACTCCGACAAGCTTATTTTAAATATGGGGGATTCCCCGGCATTTCAAATTATCTATATAGAATTTGCCTCGAAATTCATCACTGAAAATTAAATAAACTGAACAACTATACTGAATCGAATTAATTTCTTCCAATTGACATATGTGATTATTATCAGCTAATCGGAGATTGTAAAGGACGTCCGTCGATGTCGACAGAGGGGAACAGAAGACGTTGCATCTAGCGAAGACTTCCATAAAATAATCTGATTCGCGACGATTTTTATAAATCGCGTCTACACGAAAACAATAAAACAATGACAAGGGAATTGGAGCTAATGAATGTCCAAGTGTGAAATCTGTGATAAACAAAAAGCATCCACGAATCAGACATTATTACAATTTGTACCGTGCGGCCATAGTCAATGCTGCAAAAATTTTATCTCCTGTATGTAAAAAGTAGAAATAGATATTGAGTGGCTAACGTAAAACGATATTACACGCGAGAAAGTACTATTACACGTTACGGAAGAAAGCATAATAACGCCCGTGTCATTCATTTTTCGTAAGCATTACTTTACAGTTATTAGACACCAAAAAAGTGGAATATCGTACATTGTATACTGTAATGTACGAATATTATATTTAATTAACAAAAAAAAAAATTTTATCAAAATTATACTCTATATAAAAATTAAAAGGATTGTATATGTGATTTTGGACGTTCTCTTTCAGGGAACATACGGAAACATATAAGACACTGTACGTGTCAGTCGATAGAGGTGTGAAGGAGAAAAGCTTATAATTTCTTAGACATCCTTTGTAGTAAGGCAGGTTCGAGTTTTCACGCGACTCGCGCGAATCGAAACGTAGCGCGCCGCGCTACAAAAAGCTCAATGCTAAGCGATTCCTTCGGTGATGTCACCGGCGCACCTCTCGACGTGTATCGACGCCGGGGCGCGGCTCGAATTTCAAGCGAAGCCCCCCTCCCCCTCTCCGCCGCGTAACGATAAGAGTCGGCCCGACACTGTACCGATGTCAGCTCGCTGCTCGACGCACCACGCACGCGCGCCTCAATGACGCGCGCTCCCGCCGAATGCTTATTCGCCTCGCTCGCTCGACCGGCTCGTTCTTCTATATATATATATATATATATATATATATATATATATATATATATATCCCACGCGCGTGATGTTCTCTACCCCCCCGCCCTCCCCCACTCGCCCGGCACGCACGCACACTCCGTTCCTGAATTGACCTTTCCGAGAAGCTCTCACCGCAAGAAAATAACATCCCCGATGAATGGAGACCTCCAACTTTCTCGGTCGCCGCGCACTTTATCAATGGGCCGTACAGTAGTAATAGTATACACCTATAATACGCCGAAGACGGAAGTTTGGCATTATTGCGCGCGCGCGCCGCCGCTTATCTCGGAATACGCGGCGAGGCACGGGGATTATCGGCCCAATTCCGTAATGCGCAATAGCGCGCTATAATCGCTGCACAGTATACAGACGTGCGTCGTATTGCAGAAGTGTTTAGTCGAAGGGACCGACGGGCGACACGGATATGCCACTTCCGCGTTCGCCGTCCGCTTTGCCGCCGCGAATTTAACTTTTCGAGCTCTAGCGACAAACGCTTGAATCGAAATTATTTATTCGTCGCTATTTCGGCAGTGATATGGAGGGTAAAACGTTTTTTACGAAATCTGCCTAATTATTAGTAATTTTTTTATACTTTATATAGGCAAAAGATATGCAATAAAATAAGTTATTGACAAGCAAATTTTTCTTTCATACTTGAAGTATAATTTTTAGCTTTTTGAAAATTCCAAATTGAATAATATGTATCTAAATAAATACTTTGTTTTAATCTTTCGATAATTTTATTTGTATTTATGGAAGATGGAGAAAGTATTTTATTGAGTATATATAATAAAAACTTGAAACTTATTTATTTTAAAGAATGGGACTCTATAGCGAGGGCCAACATAATGGTCAGGGATCGCTGTGAGAAAAAAAATTTTATTTGTATTAAGTATAGCTAAAGAAAGTGGCAGGGGCGTTGGCGGGGCGGGGGGAGGGGGTTCAAGTCGTACAAAAAGAAAGTTTCTTCTTTCTGTTAAAGGCAACAAAATTAAAGCATCGACAATCGGGTCAATGGCCAAGGCTGTCGAACGAAAACCCACAGAGGGCCCCAACTGCGCGTACAAAAAAAAGCTCGACAAAGAAGAGCATTAGGTATACAATTCCTTTCTTTCCATCATATATAGGCCTCTCTCTCTCTCTCTCTCTCTCTCTCTCTCTCTCTCTGCCCCGGCCGCCGTGTCCACCCGCCGTCCCGTCCCACACGATCGTTCCCGTTCCCGTCGACGTTTCGTAATCTCGCGCGCCGCGTCTCGGACAGGATACCGGTAATTGCCCGACTATATATAGAAGAAAGGACAACGCGATCCGGGGGCGCGCGCAAACACGCCGGCGGAGGGAGGGGATGGAAGAAAGAGAGCGCCCTGGACAGTAGCAGCCTCCCCACCCGTCTCCCCATCTATCGCTACCGCGCACGGTTTTATCTTCAATTTATAAACTCGACTGTCATCCTATAACGGTCGTCTTTAATCATGTTCCCGATTCCTGAGCCACGGAAAAGCCAACGTCTAAACTTGGCTTTATTACATATATGTATACACACACACACAAGGTTGAAAAAGAAGGAGCGGATCTTTCAAACGCTCGCTGACGCATCGACCGGTCTTCCCGTCCGACTCCGATATTAAAACGTTAAGCCTATTTATATAAAATGCGAGAAAAACGAGGCGAAAGAGGCCGCCGGGCGGTGTAAAAAAAGAAACGAGTTGAACAGCTCGTGTATCCACAATGGTACCCCTCCCGCCGCCTCCCCCCCCCCTCATACGCCCACGAGGGCACCTCCAGCGAGCGAGGCACGCTTCAATCTTTATCATCCAATTACATCAATTTCCCGTGCTCGGGGCGCCCCTTCTTCCACCCCCCCCCGCCCCGCTCGCCCGTAGGTCCGCGCGCACGGACGCAAGCCGCGTCCGAGCAGAGCGGAGCGAGCGCGATTCCTAAGCCGAGTCGGCACAATTAAGTATCGCGCGCTGGGCCCCGCAAGCGCTTATATTATTAAACTCCCCGGCCGAAAATCGAATCCTCCTTCCGCTCGCGCGCGCCTACTCCGCGTATATGCGTATATATATATACATCTATAAGTAGGGCCCCGCATCCACCCCGACCCCTCGCCCGCTCATATACATCGGCTCCGGCTGCTGCACGCGCGCGCTGTCTCTCTCTCTCTCTCTCTCTATCTCCCTCCCTCTCACGGCCGGCGGCACTTATATTATATACACAGTACACACGCTCGGAGCACGGCGCGCGAGCGGGTGGAAGAGGGGCGGAGGGCCCGGGAGGGAGCGAGTAGCGGAGCGTGCCGGGCGGGTGTGCGCGCGGTGGCGGCGGCGGCGGCGGCGGCGGCGGTAGCGGACGCGCGCTCCTGGCGGCGCCCGGGCCGAGGCGCGCCGAAGACGGCCGAGGCCGACGGTGGGAACGCCGAGCGCCGAGTGTTCTCACCAGGCCGGCCAGGCGGCCCGCGTGCGCGCGCGGCGAGAGCGGGAGCGCGCTGCAGCCGCCCGCCTGCCGCTGCCGCGGAGGGCCGAGAGGCGCGCGAGCGGAGCCACCTTCTTCTTGTTGGGGCGCGCGGGGGCCGGCGCAAGGTGCCCGAGAAGCGTGGACGGCTACTGGCAGTGGTCGCGGCCGGCAGCCGGTGCGTCTGCCGCCTCCTGCCTCCGCTTCCTCCTCCTCCTCCTCTCTCTCTCTCTCGCCTCTTGTTCTTTTTATTCGTCGTTTTCCTTCGCGCCGCCTGGATGCGAGATCGTCGCACGCTCGCTCGCTCGCGTACATCGGTGTACGTCGCGGCTCGGCTGGTCGCGCGCCGCCGCCGTCGCCGACGCCCGCGGATCTTCCTTTCTCGCGGGGCGAGCGAGCGAGCCGCGCACGTGCGGTGGCGGTGCGCGCCCCCCCCCCCGCCCGCACGCGGCAGCGCTTTATTATTATCGGCGCGCACGCGTCCGCGCGATTCCGACGCGCTCGCGGTTTGCGCGCGCCGTGCCGGAACTGACTGATGCCTGTCCCGCGTTCTCGATTTTCTCCCCGTCCGCGTTATGAGGTGAATGCACCCTGCACCCGGACTTTCCCTAATTTTACCGTGAAAAGAGACGAAAGACCTGGATTGTTCACTTGATTACGAGTCAAAGGCTCTGCTAGATATAGTCGAAATGGTTCTTTGAATCGAAAAGAAGACTAATAGTACTCTGTAATGAAACATATCATTTGGAATTTTCCTCCCAATCTTTGAATAATCTAGATTTCGATCAAAGTTCGATAAATTTGCATGTGTCTTGGTATTGAGATTATTTATTCTTTATTATTATTATGATTATAATTATGTTATGTTATATTATCTTGTTAGAAAGACTGTACGACCGATAAAATTCTTTGTTAATTTAAAAAGTATCCTATTCAAAAAAATACATAAAGCAAACTATTGCAAATCCTTTCATTCGTTATTACGTTCAATTGTCTTCAGTATTTGAAAAACCTTTCATGTTCATCTTGTTGATGAATTTTTTTGAAACCTTACACTATTCTAAACTAGCTAAATATAAAAAGATTAACGAAAATCTGCATTAACTTTATGTTTATAATTAATATAATCTTATATATATTATGTAAATGCGGAGTACTGTTGGTACTACTCCGTCGGTAAAAACGGGGCTCGACAGCCCCACAATCACTCGACGACTGGCCTTCTGACTCGATTGAATAACAAGTGCTTCGATGGAACAAATAGCTTATTTAACATTAAATTATTGCAAATTTTAGTTAATCATGTCAATGAATTATTTAATTCATCTTTGCTTACGTCTTCTTCAAATTGTTGGAATATTTCAAGTATTTTCATCAAGCACTATAGACAGGAAAACCTATCGAAAAAATTCTAATCAAAAATGATAAAACAAAGGTTTATAGCCGTTCTCAGTTCTAGAAAGTATGAAGAATTTGCTAAAGACTTGGCAATAATGCGTAACATATATACGTGAACAGCGGGCATGATTAAAATTTAATTATTGAATTAAAATTTGAAAAACAACACAGAGTACATTTTGCGCGATCGGCAATGCAAATTTATTTTGACAAGAGTCAGCTCTGTATCTAACGCGGGAGACGAGTACCGCTCGTCGCCGAAAAATAGCTTCTCGTCGAGATAGTATCCCAACGAAACGCCGGACAAAGCCAATTTTAATCGCAGTGCGCGGCGCACGTGCCGCGCGTGCAAGACATCATACCGATAGACGCGCGATCTCGTGCCGCAGCGCCGGCACCCACCTGTCGGGCGGCGGCCCTCCTCCCCCTCCCCCCCAAACCGATTCGGGACCGGTATATGCACCGAGCGAAATGCCCCCACCCCCTTTCTCACGGCTCACGAGTCATTAGCCCTTATTTCTTCCTCCTCGGGACGTCGAATCGTGCGCTCGCGCGCGCATTGTGGACTCCGCGGGGCTAATGACGAAAAAGCGAGCAATAAATCAAAAATCGCCGCGCCGATCGCACACACAGCGCCGGCCGCCGTAATCATAGAAAATTGGCGCCCGGCGAACGAGCGCGGCCGTGGCGCGCGGAGCAATTTCGACCTCGCGGGGATTTTTTTGCCCGACATCCTCGTTCCCCGGTGGGCCGCGCGCGCGTGCACGCGCTCGTCGTGTGTCGCTCTCTCGCCGCGCTTCAGCCCCTTCGATGCGAGACCCGTGCGGATATATATATATATATATATATATATATATATATATAAGCGGGCTCTCTTTTGTGCTGGTGCCACGCTCGGCTTGCGGAATGCCCGCGTGTGCGCGGGGAGGGGGGAGGCTTTATTGAGCCTTCCTTATCTAGGGGATCACGAATTAAGGAATATGAAAAGGAAGTCCTTGACAAAAAAAAAACGTACATAAACAAACTTGATTCCTATTGTACTGATTTCCAATCCTCTACTGTCACTGTCTATACAAATTCTCTTTTGCTAAATTGCTGATATTCTATTCAAATAAAGTATGCAAGTTTTATCTCCAAATACTTGTATCGGGGTAAAACGCTTTTTTTATTATAGTGATATTCACTAAAACTGTGTACAAAATATTTTTCTATCAAAATTTTAGTGCATTGCGCGCATTATTCACAATTTAAAGTAATATGTATTGCTTTAAAGAAAGTATCTACATTGTATGTACATGTATATACATACACCAATCTGTATATAATATAAATTGGGCTAAATAAAACTTTTACATTGGCGGCTCTTTTAACTGAATAATCGAAGCGGATCTGCTTTTCACGTTTAACGAAGCGAGTTATAGGGATTTAATTAGGTCACCCAGCTATATATAATGTATACATGTAGTTTCCGAGGAGGATTTTGCCTTAAACTCAAATTATCGAAAGCCGAAAGCCAATTTGGCCAGGAGCCTGCGTGACTATGTATGTGCCAGTTCCCAGGCTATAATAGGAGGCAGAGGACATTGGCGTCCGGGGAAGGAGAGCTGGAGGAGAGAGAGAGAGAGAGAGAGAGAGAGAGAGCCGACGGTCGAATCTCCCTATTGCGCATTATAAATCCCTCTGTGGAACGTGTCTATGATTACGGATTAATGCGGGTCCGCTTGCCTTGCGGGCTACCGTGCGCGCGCGCGTCGACGCGCACGGGAAACTCGACGGGCGGCGCGATTATGGATATTTCGGTATATAATAATAATCGTGGGCGTCTAAAAGTTGGGCGGATGCGCGAGCGCTTTGCTCCCCCCCCCTCCCCGTCCCACCTCAGTCACTTTCTCGGATTTTGCTTCGAGATCTTTCCGAAGATTTTTTCCCGCGCCAAGGTCAACGGTTAAACACCGCCCGGGCGTTAGTATGATATGTACGCGGGGAAAAAAATGGTTTTTCAAAGTATACGGCCGATAAAGGCAATATATTTTTAATGCTCTCCAACGTGAATTTCGCCGAATTCGTCATTAATCGAACTCGATCGGGATTGAAATTTAATTGGCCCTTAATGCGGCATAATCAAGAAATTAAGTCGTTAAAGCGGAGATTGTATGACGTGCGCCAAGTACGCCCGCAAAAATTGTAATCTCGTTTTATTTACTTGTTCTTCGGACTTTATGCGGTGGATCCTGCCGACAAAATTTCTCCTTCTTCTTTTTAATTTACGTATCCCAACAAAATATCCGCCGATTATTGCGGTAAACTTCGTTTTTCGTATACGCATCTGCAGAAAAAATATGCAGAATAATAATAATAATACATAATGACCAGATATAATAATTTCTTCTCGTATAAGAAAGTTTCTCCATTTATAACTGCTGAACAACCATATTTTAGTCTTTTATATATATATATATATATATATATATATATATATATATATATATAGATAACCTTAAATAATTGATCTACTTGCCTGCAATAAATAATTGGCCCGCCGCTTATTTCTACCGAGGGCGAGCGTAACATTTTAAGTATAACTTTTTATTTTCGATCGCTTTTCAAATTTACGAATGTACACCCTGGTATTGATTTTGTAAAAATGGCTTCGAATTTCGCCCCCCTCCAACCTCTTTCACTCTTTCGCTCTCTGGCTTTCCCGCATTCGTCTTGTATGTGAAGCACACACACATGTGTGTGTGTGTGTGTGTGTGTGTGTGTGTGTGTGTGTGTGTGTGTGTGTGTGTGTGTGTGCGCGCGTGTGTGTATATATATGGCCAATTGGCTAATGTCGATCCACCTTTTGCGTGTGAGCTGTATTTCGACCGGGTCGGCTCATCGGCCCGCAACGTCAAAAAAGTGGATAATTGTGAGCGTTAAAAAAGAGGCTCTCCTTTTTAAAATTATAACTCGACCACGGAGCACGAGAGAGTTGGTGGAGGAAGTTCGGGGAAGCTCCCTTCAACTGCTTCGTGACAAGCGGTTTTGTATCTCCCTCCGTCTCTCTCTCTCTCTCTCTCTCTCTCTCTCTCTCTCTCTCTCACTCTCTTATTTTCGGCAATTAGGAAGGCGATTTAATAAAAAAGAAAGAGAAAAAAGAAATCATCCGCGTGAGCCCGGGCTCCATTTGCCCGCCCGTGCCGTGCCAAAATCCCGTAGCGTATCCCAAAAGCCAGCCACTATACGCACACCGACCCCGGATCAATCCTTTCCCAGGCCCCGCCGCGGCCGCGTCGCCGATCCCGCCAACCCAGAGTGCAGCAGCCCGACCAGAAGCTCCGCGTATGCGCTCGCCGTGGCCCTCTCGACGCGGGGTTCCGAGCTGCGCCGCAAGCCTTCGCCCCGGGGTCGTAAGGTCGTAACTAAACACGTATAATATCGCGTTTCTTGAACAGAGCGCGGCACCGTGTGCGCGAGCGCCCCGAAAAAAAGCGCTTGACTCGCCGACCGACGGAGATTTGATTATCGTAATACAGGTTTAACGCCGTGTCTCATACCGGAACGGTGCGACCGCGACGCGGCGCCCCTTCCATTTTCCGCTTCGATTTTGTTTTCCGAACGGAGAGTGGGCCAGTTATGGAAATCTTAGAGATACGCTTTACTGTAACGCTTCAACTTTGTAAATCTCACGAGCGCTCGTTCTTTCTTGCCAGTGAGTTTCGTCTGAATCCTAATCAGAATTGCCATTGAAGATTTTGGTATTGATTTTGAGTTATTCTCGATACGTCTACTATGCAAAGTTGACGCAGTAAAACAATATTAGTGAAAAAAACCTCCTCAATTTTAAATGTCACTGTTTTATCTTCGAAGCAGCAGTAGCAGGGACTCTTTTTGAGAAAACAACTTTAACGCTATCTTTAACTTCAAGCTAATGTTTATACCTTAATATTACCGAAAATTTCCCATTTTGCACGCTCCTAGATGATTTCTATTCAGCATTTCTGAACAAAAAATTTATAATACCCAGCGAGTAATAGAAAGTGAAACGGATAAGCATTAATTTTTTTAATTTATTTCAATGTATTTACAATTGTAATTTTATCTGTTTCAAAAAACAAAAAATTCTGACATACGTTATTGAATCGCGAAGCTTGCCTTAATCGTCTGAGATTACCGACATCGAAATTATGAAACTAGTTTTAGTGTTCGAGGAAGAAGCTATATATTATATTTTAAATATTTAAACTCGTTTTATCAAGTATCAAAATAAACAGTTGAATAAATAAATTTACTTCAAATAGCGCAATAAATTTATAATAACACGTAGAAGTTACTATTTAAAAAAAAAAACAGAAAGTAAAAATAGACTGTGTCAACATATTAAGATACCTGAGTAGTTCAGCATAAAAAAAAAAGATTTATAGCTGATTAGGTCTTGCAATGATTTCATTTTGTTATGTACTATTATGAGTATTGATATATTAACATTTTTTAACGTTTATTTTGATACCCTAAGTATTCTCTTACTTTGTTCTTAACCCTTAGAAGTTTGAAATCAAAATAATTATATTAATAATTTTAGCTTTACAACAATTCAGTATCATATAAATAAAATAGCAAATAAATACAAAAAATATAAACATCAGAAAAACCATTAGTGTTACACCCTTCATCATTGAAATGACGAAATTCGGATGATTGTAGTGTAAAAAAATCTCCGGGATCGTAATAAAAATTTATTATCATCGACCAGGATCTCGGGATCAGGGCTCGAGATGGGGCGCGCGTGCGTGCAGCACTTGAGAATCTTAAAAAACTTGAGCCTCCCCCTTCCCTCACCCCTCCCCCCCCAAATTCAGGATTCGATCGTTGAACTGCATACGGGTCGAGTAAAAATCCTTTCCTCCCGTAGAAACGCTGGACAGAATAAAAGGTTTACGTACACAACGAAGCACCGTTTGTTGGACGACGAGATCTTAGCATCGCTCGGTCAAGCACCCCGGAATTTTCCTTTACCTGGTCAACCTTCCTTACCCCCTCGAAGCGAACAACAACGGGCTCCGCTCTTACCTTGTCCCTCACTCTCTCTCTCTCTCTCTCTCTCTCTCTCTCTCTTGCTCGCGCACCCTTTGCGTCACATTTCGACTTGGCCCCGCGCCTCGAGCGCCCCTTTGCCAATGCATAAAACCGGCGAATCCGCCGCGCGCTACTCGTGTGTCCGCCACGCGCACTTTTCTATAAGTTTTTTTTTTCTGCCCGAGATTTTTACACACACGCGCGTATCTATGCGCAATGCGCGCACTCTGCTAAAGCGCGCGTACATGCAGGTACGGACAAAAGCAACGAGCGGTCAGGTTATAATAGATGCACAAGACCCTACCTCGTCTGCCGCATTCTTCCTTCATTTTTACCTGTCGATTCTCTCTCTTATAGTACTCCCTTCTCTCTCCCTCTAACCCCTATTGAGCACGAACGCACGCATATCGTGCATGGCTCCTCTCGCCCCGAGCCAAGCCAGAGTGTATAGGTATACACATTATACACTATATATACATATATATACATATATAAGAAGCGAACACGAGAGACAGAGTGGGAGAGAGAGAGAGAGAGATACGGAGAGTGAGTGAATGAGCGAGGGAGAGAGAGAAGGAGCCTTGAAAAACAGACTCTCGATGGGGTTGAAGCCGCAGAGCGAAAAGGAGAGCAAGGAAGAGAGACGGAGAGACCGGAGGAGAGAGGGAGATGGAAGGAGGGAGTGAGAACGCGAATCGCAGAAACGTGGGAACTGCCGCCAGGTGATCCTCTTTTCTTCGGCCTTTCTCTCCCGTCTCGTCTCCCGCTCCCCCCTTCCCCCTCCCTCCCTCCACGCCTCGCTCCTCTCTTTCACTTCGTCTGCAAGCTTCCGAACGCAAGCGCGCAAAGGACCCCGATTCACAGGAAGGGGGAGACCCGTGCGTGTATATACCTATATACACATCTGTTGCTACAGCACGCGCTATATGCCCGCGTATGTGCCCTTATACCGTCCTATATTTATACATACTACTGCTGATGGTCTGCTGATATATGTGTGTATGTATATCTATATCTGTATCTATATATACATATATATATATATACATACATATACATATATATATACATATACATATATATACATATATATATATATATATATATATATATATATATATATATATATATACAGACGAACTCCCAATGACTGAGCGATTCGTCCCGGGGAGGGGAAAAGGAGATGGAGATAGCGGTCGAGGGGAAGGGAGAAAACGATGACTTTTACTGCACTCGAGGGGTGGACGATCGAGGAGAAAAAGCGTATACGCGCGCACACGCTCGCCCGGGGCAAAGTGGAGGCTTCGTGTGGGGGAATGCAATGGTGTATCATATGGGACGGCGGACTTTTGTCGACCCTTAACACCTGTAAAAACGAAAAAACCTTATGCTCGGGGGGCTTAAAGAGCTCAATATTATTGCCATTGGTTTGTTTGCCGATCAGCGAGTGTAACTTGTAACGCGATACGGCGGGACGAAAAAAAAAATTCAATTGCGCGTAATAGAAAATTTCTTGAGAATAAACTCACCAAGTTGCCGATAATGTATTTTACAATGGAATTGGGAGGAAAAACATTCTGTTTGAATCTAATTCGGGAATAAACAAGGAATAACGTTAATTATTCCGATGTCCAGCGGTCTCACGTATTCTATCAATAATTTTTTTCATATTGATCAACAATAATATTGTTGAACATTTTTAACGAATGAATATTAATACTTTTTTAAGTATCACTTATCTTCAATCATTGTTTTTAAACTTATTTCTCTTAAAGAAATTACGATAATATATTTATAAAAATTTATTTACAGACCTATTGTAGAAACGTAATTTTCTAATTATTTAATTGGTTCCAATATATAATTTACTTCACAAAAAATTTAATAACAGTTTTAACATTCAGTTTTAAATAGGACGATCTTTCAATTTTTCAAATTATTCCTCAGTATGTTTTAGAAATTTTCTTTGCTCGCGTTTAGGCCAAGCGTACGAATTTATAATTATCATAATTATAACCAAGTAAACTAGCACAATTCCTTGCTTAGAACGTATTCAAACTGCGTAAGCATATACGTAAATTATTCAGAACTTCGACTCGCAACAGTATGTAAAATATAACTTATATGTAACTCTTATAAATAGCTCTTTTAATGAAGTATACAAGAACTTGAACAATGCCGACATCAATCCCCATACTTTTGATAACTTTAAACATTTTTAGTTACGTATTAGACTTTTAAGGTAGATAATTTTGGTTCAATCCAAATTTTAAAAACGGAGTCAAGAGAGATTCACAATAATTGAAATATATTTCTATGAATATCATACTTTTCACACTTAGGTGAAATCCACAAATTACGCGATGTGTTACATCGACAAATTCATAATTTGTGGATTTCACCCAAGTGTGAAAAATATTATATTCTGAGAAATATATTTCAATTATTTAATTTTGTTCCACATAAAAATAATATAGCGCATCGTTAATTTCATTTAAGAGATTCACGATATTTTATCAAAAAATAACTTTAAAATAAATCTTTTTATCGTATTAATAGATACATTTTTCTTGAATATACTATATATAAATTTTTCTTACAATAAAGATCGCTCAATATAAGTTAAGAACTTATTCAACAGTATATGGAAAGCTTCGTCGAACATTTCAGTTTAAAATGAAATTCGATATGAAAGTAATATTTTTCGATAACTAATTTTGGAGACAAATGAATTATTAAACAAATATTACATAAAAGCAATGATTAAATGGTGGAAAAAAAACGCTAATGATAATCATATTCATGAACTTATGTATTACGTGAAATATTAAAATACTATTTTATTTCTTTAATGTTCTTATCTTATATGGCATTTGCGTTAAATAATATAGAACAATAATCAAAAAATTACTGTGCCTAGAGCAGCATCCTCATATTATATCCATCAAACGAATCCCAACCTTGAGAAAAAAAAAACAAATAACAAAGAATCGACCGGCAATCTAATTTTTCTGATTGTTTGCAATCCTCGCTTTTCGACACTCTTCAGAGAAATCTTTCGAAATACCTTCCATTTATATATATATATTCACAAACCCCAGCAGAAGCTCGAACCTCGACGCTATTCCTATAAACTAAATTCCTATAATTCAATTTCAGCCTCCGCCTGTTACATGCCCGACTGACGTACACGTATAAAGATATGTATATAGAGTTTTTTAGCCACGCCGCATAGACCTCGGCCGAGCTCGTAAGAGCATTATAGAATTTTTTTCTCATTCTCTTTGGTCGAACGCCTCGCGTCGCCCGGCTTTCACATAATGCATCTGCGCGCACGAGCGCCCGTTGTCACGACCCTTCTGTCTAAGTGCGAAAGCTGCGTTTTTTCTTTTTTTTTGTTTTTTTTTTTTTTTTTTTAACGCGCGGGCAAATTCAGAAGTCCGCCCCCTGATGTGCTCCTCTCGGCTTTCTACAAATTATATATCTATACGGCTGAAGTTTTCTTTTTGTCACGAGGAACGGCTCGTGAGAAAAGTGACTTTTTATCGCTCGTCTCCCGAAATTGTCTCAGATGTTGAAAGCACTAAATTAAAAAGTCTGCCATTTGCAAATTTTGAATATTAAAGACAGCTTTTGATATTAGAATGATATCATTTCTGTATTTAAATATTAATATTTAATCGTCAAAAAATAATTTTCAATAGATTAGACAATAATGTAAAGAATTTATAGACAGGTGAAACGCTATTTCATAATAATTATTTCAATATTTATTTTTTAATAATTCATCAATTGAACAGATTTATACTGAGTTCTTCCAAACGAAACTCGTTGTACTTATTAATAAACTCGGTGGATTTCTTATTTATATTTCGACAAGCTAATGTAAAAAACGCTGCCTTTTTACTATTTGTTAAATATGATTTATTATTATTACCATTATAATAATACATATGTATTACTTTCTGATCTTTCTTTTTATTTAAATAATGATTTTTAAATTAAAACAAGATTTACCTGTAATTTACGATTATAAGCTATTTATGTTTCTAAAATAATTTAACCCATTATGAGAGACCAAATAATATATAACTGGAACTGCTAAATATTATATCTGACCAGGCAACACGTGATTCTCGGAAGCTTTTCATTTGAACATAAATGCAGATGCAGCTTGTCCAATTTCCGCGTGGGAAAAGCGCGCTCGGATCGCTTAAAAGATCACAGCGTTTAAGAATATGTCAAAAAAAAAAAAAATATATATATATATATGCATAATATAATATACACAAAATGTAAAGCCCAGTGGGCTCGGTTGCGTGAGCCGAATGCGGTGAGAAACGGAAGTCAAAGCGACCCTATATGATGCCGCTGTGCCGTGCCGCCCAGCGCCGGACTGTCAAAGAACTTTAGAGAGTTTCTTGAAGTATCCCATGACCTTCGGGTGACAATCGCAGGTGCATCGTGCGAGGGTGCGAGCGTTACATTTTTGGGGGCGAGAGAGACTCGCATCTCTCCTCTCTCTCTCTCTCTCTCTCTCTCTCTCTCTATCTCCCTCCCTCTGTCTTTCAATTCCTCAAACTCTCGAGAGGTTTGCGGTCAACGGTGGTCAAGCTGCCGGACGCGTCGTAACGTCAACTCGGTCCCATATTGTTCGCACGTATAAATAACCAGATATAGAAGTCGCGGTGGCTTATAGTCTCTTCTCATGTCGTATACAAATGGAGGACAATGATTTCGTGCGAATCGTTCTGATATGAATTTCTATGCCTACAAAGTAGTATATGTCAGTCAAAAGTCAAATCAAAAATATCAGCAATTAATGTCTCTCGCATAAATTTTACATAATAAATTACTGATAATATACGTACACGACATAATCTAATTTTTATAAAACCAAGTTTAAATGCAAAATGATCCATAGGGTAAAGGAGAAAAGCACAGGCTTTCTTTTACTAACCAACTGCGACAAACGAAGTATGTTTCTCATTTACTCTCTCGTCAATTGTTATTACATTATGTTTTACCAGAAGTGCATAGCAAAACAGAAAGTCATTACAAAAATGAAAATACTAAAATTTTCTTTCTTGCGTTCATTATTTGCTTTCATTATTTGCTTTCATATCCAACTGAATTTTTTTTTATTATCTATAAAGATCATATAGTATGCAATTCGTACATATTTCGTTAAATAAAATTGCTTGCATCGGCGAAACTTTGCGACGCTTTTAAAATAACGTTTACAATTTCAGTGATCTTCTCAAGTTTCCGTGAACTTCTTCGCGACGCCGAGTTTTTTTGGTTTCTCGTTTTTCTTCCATCCAAAACCTCGTGCATGCTGCGCGCCTTCGCCATTCTTTTTCGGTCACTAGCGATGTCTAAGAACATATGATCGAGAGCTTCTTCATTATTTCAGTCAGCCGAATATTTATGGGAAATAAGGAATCGCGGGAAAAAGGAGCATACGAGAGAAAAAGAAAGTTGACGGATCGTCCATGGGCAAGGCTTATTTTTAACGCCAACAGTAAAGAGAAAATAATGAAACACAATAGTTCGAGCACTCACACGAGTACAAAAATGATGTCATAAGCTTTAATAGAAAAAATTTATCATTTTTTAAAATTAGATAAATATAATATATTTATAAGCTATAATTTATTTTTCGACGAATATTGAAAAACGTTAATAAAATTAATTAGAAAGAACCATGACAACTATGGAAGATGGAGATAAGAAAGTATGTTTTATATATATATATATATATATATTGAATTTAATACTAATCATTCATATAGTTGATTGAATTATATAATGTTTAAATATATGCATTGGATAACTGTTGAAAAGTGATCTCTGAAATTCATCAGTAGCCTCCCCCATTCTTACTGATAATTTGTATTTACATTCTAAATATATGGTTCTGTTTTATTATCTAACATATAAAAATTTAAAGTAATATTAATAACATATATAATAATTTAATATAAGTATTACTATATTATTGTTATTTTACTTCACAATTAATGTTACATTTTGAAAAGGTACAAATTAAGCGAACGAACAAAATTTCAGGACGAAAAGAAATTGAATAAATATAAGAGTGTAGACAATTATATACCTATATTGTATAGAATATATATGCATTCTAATTTAATAATGTACTCTATGTTTACGTCACCACATATTTTAATCCAACTGTTAATAAAAAAACGTAATTTAACCGTCGTCTGAGTAAAAAGGAACAAAATAAGCTATAAAATGAACCCTATAATTTTGAGACAAATTTTCAATAAAAGTTTCCATAAATTCTCCAGAATCTTGGTATATATTGCTTTATATTTAGCTAATTTTATCTCTTAGCTATTTTTCTCAAAGTTTATTTCATTTTCTAAGCTTATATTTCTCAAAGTTTATTTCATTTTTTGTAAAAATACGTAACGAAATATCGAAGTTAATAGATTATGATGAATTCTATGATAATTTATTTTGAAAAAGTGGTCTGTGAATTTATTATGGTGAAATGCATATCATACTATTTAAGCATTTAATAATTTTTACGAACAAATATTTATATGTGGAACATAAATTATATTATTATTTAAATTATTTTAGTGCACGCATAATAGCTGTTTTTTTTTCATATGTCACTTTTACTGTGTTTTAACGTTCAAAGTTAGATATATAATTGGTAATATAATCTCATAAATCAATGTAACTATTGGCGAACGGCAATGGGACGTAGACATGATCGGAAAATTTTTGTCGAAAAAAAAAAGAGAAGAAATATTACACAGCGGAAAGTCCGCGAGACCAGAAACAGAAAAGCCCGTACTTATTACGGTTACGCACCTTGCCTCGAGAACGGGACCCCAAGGTCGGTTTTTTTTTTGTCGGGCCGCCAAAGCGTTATGAGCTTTTGGCCGACTAGGAGGAGCGTAAAATTCGGGGTCCAACGTCTCGCACCTCTGCTCGGAAACGTATATATATATATATATATATATATATATATATATGAATATACAGATACCTATGCAGATGTATATACAGTGCAAAGAAGCTTGGAGTTCCCCTGTCTATATATAATACGTGCGCATTATATAGGGGCGCGGCCGAAGGGGGAGAGGGAGAGGCAGACAGAGCGAGGGAGATGGGGAGGGAGACGGAAAATTAGCGTTCCTAGCACGGGCAAAAGTTTGCGCTAGAGGCGAGCGCACACCTCATGGCTATACGCAATAATATACCAGTCTCAGGGACAAAGCTGCAGTTTAAAGGAGACGTATTATGCAGTATTTATTGAAGAGGCCAGGGTGAGGGGTGGGGCGAGAGGGGGCGGGGGAGACGGACAGTTGGAACCCCAAATAAAACCATAAACTACGGGGGAAGAGGTCTATCCCTTCATCGGTAACAACGAACTTTTTGCGCTATCCTACGTAAGAGCTTCAGGTAAGGCCCATAATGAGCTCGCCCCTATATATATATATATATATATATATATATATATATATATATATACATACATATATATATAACTTACCGTTCGTATACATGAAATAATCCCGGTCTCACCTCGTGTAAGCAGTGCCCAACGAGCATCACCCCCAAAATCCACGTCTATCATTCGTCCATGAAAATTTATCTCCCGATGAATCTTGTATAAACATTTTCTGCAACGGTAAATCGTGGATTTATAAGAAACTAGATTTTCAGTTTGGAAATTAGAAAATAGCCATTGGAAGATATATATATATATCTATATAGAAAATAGGTTTTCAATAATAAGGTAAGGATTAATGTTCGGTGTTGCTCGCGTATTTTCACTCGAATTTTCGTCCAAATTCATAGTAAGTATAATTCCGCGTGTATTTGTGTGCACACACATATTTAAAATGGCGAAGCTAACGATTCGAGTGTGCTGAAAAATCGCATGAAACCCGGATGAAACATATAGCAACGAATAAATAAAATACGAAAAATCGCATCTTTTATTAGAATGCATCTATTTGCAATAATTACGCGTTCGTCGCGGCGCCGAAGTAGGAATAGCAAGGGCAGCGCAATAATATAATTGAGCGTGCGAATGCCGAAAGATCGACGCGCGCAGCTGCTCGTCGCGCCGCTTCGTACGTGGCCCTGTATATTTATATAACTTTCCTCGATTATTATACGAGCAATGTGACTCTGGCGCGCCTGCATTACGCGCAGTTTAGCTCGATGTTTAATCGATAAGAGATATGCGCGCTACGATATTTTCGCGCGCGCACTTTCGTACCGCCGAGACAAAGGAAGTAGGGGGTGCTTGTCTAAATACCCTGTGTAGCATTACCGGAAGCCGCGACGAGATTCGCTATCGCGAACGGCGCGCGAGCCAATTGAAGCGGACGGACGGCCGATTTGAAATTCTTTTGTCTATAATCAGATTTTTACGTCGGACTCCGGGGCCAGGGGGAGAGGGGGGCAGCGACCCGTAACCTCGAACTATTTTTTTCTCTCTCTTTTTTTTTTTTTTTGTTTTCACGAGCTCGGGTTGTACGGTCGAGTGTGTAGACGGGGCGCGGTCGCAATTATATTAAATATATTTGCACGATCGCCGGGATATTAATTTTTCCGCAGAGCCTCGCTTTTATCAACGGATCTGATGTCGGCCCAAGGTATCTTGATCGTTCGTGCTTTGTAAACGCGAGCAATAAGTGTGCTTTAGAGATTTGAGGTGCGCACAAAGTATTTCAACTTTATGCAGTTGAAATAAAGTCCCTTTAGGGTGTCCAGTGGGCGCACGATTTTCAATACTGAAATTTGCACATAGTAACATACGGATAAAATTAATACGTAGGATTTCGTTATTATACTCTGTATCTGGAATCAGTGTAAGGGGTCTTTTCTCTTTTCAGTCTAAATCATTTGGCATTTCTATTTGACGCACTCCTACTTTTACCATAGTTAATAAAATGCCAAGTTATTAAATAAATAAACGTATAGAAATCAAATTTCTCTTGAATCAGAAAAATAAGACGAGGTTAATCGATAAGATTAAAAAAAAATGAAATTAGTTGAGAAACTGAGACTAATAATGGTAGTCTTTATATATAGAGCTTAATGGAATTTTCTGAACCTAACATTAAAATAAAGATTTACAAGGAAGTATTGACATTATGTATTTTATGTCAATACATACAAAGATTATTAGTGCGTGTTTAATAAACTTATCAAAAACAACAGATTAACGAGTTAAATTAAGCAATAAAATATTTCTTAGTAAGTTTTAATCTTCGTAATGCCGAATTTTGGTTATCTGCACGCTTTCCTATTATATTATTTTATGTATTACGTTTGATACGATCGTAAATCCGAGCAGTCGTTGCTAGATGGAAAATAAAAGTTCTCAAAGGTTTTCAAAGTAACTTTCAAAGTAACTAAGCAACAAATTCAATTCAAAAGTTTATTGCAATGCTGCACGGTTAATCATTATTCAAATTCATATAGAGTTTCTAAGAATCTCTGTCTGCACTCATAAAATTTCTCGTAAAATACATCATTACGGAATTAATGATATAGGACTTGTAATATCGGAATTGACACTTGGGGCCCACGAACATGCTTAGTCAGGAGAATGCATTAATTTCAAAATGACATATTAATTCTCTTAATTAAAGCCATAAAGTTATAAGTTTAGCTATTCACACACACGCGCGCGCGTGCACGAACATATAAATATATTTATACATGCATACATATATATGTATATATATATAAATCTCAGGGAAATAAATCAACCGCCGTTGACTCGGGGCGCTTAGAATTTTCACGTTATATGGCAGTTGTCAAAGTGCCTCCTCCGTCCCCTCAACCCTCCCCCGTGATCCACCCTCACCCACCCCCCGTTCTCGAGACTGCGCCCCGGCAAGCGTAGATAGAGCGGGGCGGCGTTTCGCGTTCCGGGGCACGCGTAGAATGGCCAAGAAGGAGGCCGAGGTAGTCCGTGCTCCGTTCCGCGCGCATAGGAGCGGCGAGCTCTCGCCGCCTTTTCAAAAGTAAAAGTTTTCCGGTGCAATAATCGCGGGCCGTAAAAGTTTATCCGTTTATTGGGCGGCCATTACCTCTTGAAACAGGGCAATAACTGATTTCGTCAACAGTTCCACTCAAGAGGAGATTCTCCTTCTCCCTCTCTCTCTCTCTCTCTCTCTCATTCCCCATCCACCCCGCCCCCTCTTGTCCCGCACTTTTATTGAAAGCCTCCCTCTGTCTCGGTCCCTCCGCCGCCCCCTGTCCCTCCCAACGAGCGCTAATACTCCCGCTCTCCTTGGCAGCTCGACCGCCCTCCCCAGATATTATACTTTTGGCGGACGCGTCGCGCGTGCGCGCTCGATCCCTCGCTCTTATTGCGTCCAGCCCAAGTTATTTATACGGACGCTCGTATAACGACGGTCGTGCCTTGGACAATTTATTTTTATTTTTATTTACTTATTTTGTTTTGTTTTGTTTGGTTTTTTTCGTAAATCGTTTTATACATTTACGGGGTCCGCGAGAAGTACGCGCGGGGTCGCGCCGTGAATCGCCTCGCGCGCGGTGCGTGAAGCGTGCCGGAGACCAATCGCGCGATAAATTTCGCTGACAGAACGAATAGGGCTTATATTTTAGCTTTTCCCGATGTTTTTGGCACTAATGTTGTGTTCCGTCCATAAAATATGGTATTTCAAACGATGAAATGGCAAAATTTACACTCAGGCCCGGATCGTGCATTCAATACGGATTTAAGAACGCTTGAAATTTTGACTTTCGAGGTGTCTAACTTATTTAATCTTAATGCAATTTACTTGGTTTTCGGATGTTAACGGCATTAGTATTGAATTAGAATAGCTTATATGAACAAAAAATAACCTCTATTATTACAAATTTTCATTAATAATTTTTTTGAGTAAACTTCATAATATACGGTTGCGATGGCAGACGTTAGTCTCCAAAACTAAAGAATATTGAGCACTACAAACTGTTCTACGAACATCTCTACAGCATAATCACTCCTCATTCGTAATTGGTTCTTCGTGAAACAAATCGGAGGAAAAACATTATTTTAATAATTCAAATTTATCGAACGTAAAACTACGACGTTATGACGATGTTCTGAAGAATAAAAAAAAAAAAAAACGAAGAAATTGTACAGCACTAGCGTTTCGTCGCGTGGGCGCTGCTTCATTGGAACTCTTGTACTAATTTACGAGCTATCGAGTAAAGACGAAGAAAAAATCGTCCAAAAGTGTCCAAGTTGGAAACGTTGTATGGACAGCCGACACGTGCGAGGGGGCAGGAAAAATGTAATGGCCTCAAAAATGGGATAAAATAGCTCCTTGTTTATACGTGAAATACGAAACCTATACGGTAGCGTATGATGACGGAGGGTAGAGAGGGGGGGACGAGCAAGAGAGTAAGCGAGAGAGAGAGAGAGAAGTGCCAGAAAGCAAACAATCCTTCCATCCATGGGAATTCCCAGGCACCGCGCCGCGCGCTACGATATATATATATATATATATATATATATTTATGTACAGGCGGCACGGTGCAGCGTGCGCGCGCGCGCGCACCGTAATATATAATAGCACTGCGCGCGCCCGCCACACTTATGACCGTACGTGTATAAACGCGCGCCCGTACGAGGGGAACTCCCCGCGCGCGCGCGCGCGCGTTCCTCTAATGCACCCCGTATACATGCCTATACACGCCGTAATGGGGGACGTGTGTGCCCGTGTGCACATGCATGTGTGACTAAGGGTGCCTGTGCGTGTGACCTGGTGCGACGGCGGGCGAGTTCTCCGACGCGGTCCTTCCTCCGCTTCTCCCCGTCGCGTTACCCCCCGACGCTTGCACGGAACAACTTTACTCTTTGCGCACTGCCTGTACAGATGTAAATATATATGTATATATATATATATATATATATATATATATATATATATATATATATATATATATTAGTACGGCGAGTGTGCACGCTGCCCGATCGCTCAGCGTACATAATACGGCTCCCCCTCCTGGTCGCCAACTACCGCCCCCCCATCCCGCCGCCCACGTATCCACCGACGCCAACCTCACTTTGTTTCGCTCGTTGATTTCGGATTCGGAATGCCCGGATGCGCCCAAGAGACTCGCGCAATTCCCGATCATTAAAAAATGAGACTGTGGGAACGATACAGATATGACGGGTCCGATGACGCTCTTGTTAACAAATATTTTTATTCTTCATTTCTCTTTTCTTTTCTTTTTTTTTTATTCTTTCGTTTACTGCGTATTCTTTATAGGGCTGAGCGAACGATGAAATAAAGTAATTGCGACGGACAATTTCAGGAAATTTCAAGGGCTTGAAGATCTCTATTATGCGCATCTATAAACGTAATTTTAATTTTATTATTAAACTAATATATTTTTACAGATAATTCGATTAGGAATAAGTAAAACTTAAATATTGGACCACTGAAAATCCAAAAAATTATTCAATATTCCCTAGATATGTATATGTAGACTTTTCACAGCTAATCGTCCCTGTCGTTTACTAAACCTTTTCCAATATAAATTTTAAATTTACCCCGATCTGATGAGTTAAATAGTATATTTTATTAAGTTCCAAATATTTCCGTGTTAATCCAAAACCCTCTTCAAGCGATAAATAAATTATTTAATCCAGTCGAGACCAATTGGTTAAAATCTTATGATATGTCCTGCACTCCGTATAATTAGATGTGTTAAGAACCATTGTAAAATATATACTTCACTAAACGATATAATTCATGCGTTGCTTGAAGAGGACGATGTGTACTACTGTGAAAATGTTAAAAGAAGTATAAATTATTTTGTTCGTCACATTGAAGAATTCTAACTATTGATCTATCAAGAACAATGAAATCTATTTTATAAGGATAACATTTAAAAAAAAATTAGGCACAATTTTATAATAACAGTTTTCCGCCAGTAGAGTGAGATCTCGTGAAAAATAAAAGTTATGCCAATAACAAAATGAAGCAGATGTTCGTTTTCGTGGCCGTTTAAATAACAGAGAGACAGAGACAGAGAGACAGAGAGAGAGAGAGAGAAAGATGGTCCCCTCTCCGATTGGCCGCTCTTGCAGCAGCGTGCGAGCGAAATACATCAGATCATCGGGGATTGGGCGATATGTATGTATATATATATATATAAGTACGCCACGGCATAAGCGGCAGCAGCAGGCATCGCGTCAGCTCGACGCGCGGCGTGAATTCCCACACATCAACAGGTCTCGGGAGGGCCGTACGGCAAGGGCCCCCGTCGCTTTCCCCCCGCTCGCCGGCACCGCATGGCTGGCTGATGTATATATATGGCATAGGTATACACCATTAAAGGCGGGCCCCCACCACCGCGGCTTGAGCTACCCCCACCGCCGGCCAGCTCCGCGGAGGCTCGACGACGGCGGCGGCGGCGGCGGCGACTCGCCGATGCATCGGCATGCGATCTTAGGCCGGCGACGAGACCCAAAACGTCAAACAGTCATCCCTCGCACCCCTGAACAGGCGGACGGTCCTGCCTCGCAGGGGCCAAAGTGGACGCAGACAGAGGAGCATAAAGTTTCCGAGCCGCGCGCAACACGCCGAGAGCATTATCGCCGATTCCCACGCCGCCCGGCCGGAGTTCCGCGATTCGCATCGTTCGACGCAGTGTGATCGGGGAGAGCAGCCGCCGCTCCCCTTTGCACCGTTCCCTCAGTGCACCAGTGTGTTTTCGCGCCCGAGGCCGTCCCGAGCCGCGACGCCAACGAGTTCCCCGGCCCGCCGCTGTGGATATATTTCTATATATACATATACATAGAAATAGATAGATCGCCGGCACGGGCAGAGTTTGTTGTTGTTTTTTATTTGCCGGGAGCCAGTGTGATTAATTTTATCCGTTCAAATGGTGGATTACTACTGCAAAATGTCGGGAAGCGACGAGGAATACGAGCCTCAGATGCAGACCGGCATGACCAAGGCCGAATTAAGAAGGGTAAGCATCCCCTGCCGTGGTGGCATACATATATACATATATGTATATTGTGTATATATATATATATATATATATATATATATATATATATATATGTATATATATAAACAATGCGGCTTTTATCTCTCGACTTCGCGCGCTGATACGCGCATGGACCGTTTACTCTTTGGCCTCACGTTCGTTCTTTCATTGGCATTGCGCTGTAATCTAAAAAAATTAATTAAGTTCAATAACGTTCGAGCGATGCGCATTATCTTGAATGGCCAATCTGTTTTCGCGCCACGTGTGACGTTCCCACGTGACACGCGCGCTCTTGTTCAATAGGTGTACACACATATATATATATATAGATATAAATATATATATGGGCGTGTGTGCGTATATCTATAAAGCTGCATAGGTATATGTATAACTATATATACAGCAGCGGAACGTACCTCGAAATATAATCGGTCCGATAAGATTGTATTCCTGCTCTAACATTGTATGAAGTTAACCATTTGTATGCGCATTTGTGAATGAAACGTGTAAAACGTATATTTTTAGACCGCGATTTTAATAATAAAAAACATCTACTTTGTGTGTTTTAGAGTAACAAGCCAATCATGGAGAAGAGAAGGAGAGCTCGAATTAACCAGTGCCTGGACGAGCTGAAGAGTCTGATACTGGAGGCAATGAAGAAAGACGTAAGTTGATATTTGCATGTTGACAATTTAGATTCATACGTTATTTCAAATAGTGAAAAAGAAAGTCAAAAATAAACATGAATGAAATAATACAGCTTTGTGAAAAATGGACAAACGAGTTTCTGAGTTCGTGAAAGTAGACGTCGGCAGAAAATTTCAAAAACCGAAAGAGGTTTTTGCGTAAAAATGAAATTACGCGGATTGAATTAAAAGTTTCATTACTTCGTTATTAAATATTAAATACGTTTCTTTGTCTATAGAATTATATATAGTTATAGAGTAATCATCATTTCCTGTGTTTACATTATTGATAGAATTTGGGTCTCGTGCAATCGAATTTACAAATGTGCAGTAATGACTTTCATCGCACTTACTCCAACTTGTTTTAGTACATAACGATATTTCATTTTATATTTTTATTTTTTTATGTGCATTTTAACGGTATAAGATATAAATCCATTCAGACGCCGCGGTTATGGCATGCCGAAAATATTTGAAACGATTTACGCATGCATTTATAGTTAAATAGTATTTTCGGAAGGAAAACGCGAGGGAAAACTATACCTACATATATAGGAGAGTCTCAATCACCCTAGCGACGTGTTAAATCAGATTGTCGAGTAAGGGGGGAGGGGTCAGCTCTCGAAGCCGTCCTGTCCAACGGAATTTGTTTCATATATTAGGGGCCACGCGCGTGTGTGTACGACAGACATAATATATATATATATATATATATATATATATATATATATATATATATATATATATATAGAGTAGAGGCATCGGGTTTTGTTTCAGTCAGTAGTGTATTTTAGCTGTGTCCCGCGTGTGCCCTGTTCTGGTCGTGGGAACGCGCACCATATAACACGCGCGCACATATCTCAACAGTCGAGCGCGCGCGTGCGCCATCAATTACCCCGCGGTGTCATTTCAAACCAGTTAAAAAGTCTCTATGCGTGTGTGTGTGTGTGTGTGTGCGTGCGCGCGCGCATGCATTATGCCGAAAAAGTTAATGCTTATACTATGCAAGCATCCAGCTAATACGCCAAATTAACGGGTTAGATAATTTTTTATTATTTTTCTTTCTCGTATACACAGTGGCGAAATTGTATGAAAATTGTAATAGAAAAAAATTCTTTGTAGGTCAAATTCTGTAATTCGCACTTAAGGTCCAGCGTCGTCTATTTTTAGCCCCCTAAAGCACCGCTATGCGTCCGTGAATTTATGTACGGTATATTAATTTTTTTTCCCGACACTATATATATATATATATATATTTAGCGGCCGAGCGAGCAGAGTGTATTAGATTGTGCGCTATATATACATACGCCTAATTCGATAATGAGCGGTGGGATTTTTCGATCAAAGAACTGCTGTCCTCGGCTCTTCCTATAACCTAAGTACATTTATGGATATAATTGAACTTGATTAGGCGACTGCTAAGGGGGATCCTTCGAAACTTCGGTCTTCTCTGAACCTCTGGAGTGTGCGCTTGCTGCAATAATTTTCCCAGGACTCGCATCATACCGCGCCGGTCTCTAATCTGCTTAAATCTCGGGATTCGTACGAGGCACCTTCCGACTAGTCTGCCGAGCCCGTTAAATTATGCAAACGCCAATTGCTGCCACCGTGCGGTGCTCAAGCATGTATGATATAAGAAAGCGAGATAAAAGCTCCCACCAAATTGCTCCGGAAATCCCTCTATAATAATAACAATATTGCCCCGAAATCAGTTTTTATCAATACACGGCTCCGTCATTTATACACTTAGATAGGCTGATGGGAGAAAAGGTCCCCGAAGCATAAAGGCGACGGGATCTCCACGCCGCCGCGTAACACCTAATCTCTGTTGGTAACACTATCCTAAGATATTGATTTCTCAGACAGACTTAACGAGGTGAGCGTCGGATCGGAGACACGGCACTGACGGTTCCTCCGTCGTCCCCTACCTCCGTCCAGATGACTTCCGCTACCTGCTCTCTCGACGCTCTGCTATTCACCTGATAACTGAGTTCCAATAATCTATATATATATATATAGAGGCATACATGAGTATACCTTTATGAGAGTATAATATATATAGGTAGGCACGCGTGCACGTGCGATCAGCGCCTCTCTCTCTTTTTCTCTCTCATTCCATCTCGTTTCTTACATCTGTCTTGCTTGCTCATTCACCGTTTGCACACGCGCGCACCTTTCTCGAAACGCCCCCCGCGTTCGTGGGAACCTTCGAATAATTATTAAAAAGAGAAGAAGCGTGTATAGCAGTAGAAGAAGCAGAGGCGAAAGAGAGGGGAGAACGAGGCTGCTCCTCGTGCGTCTCGGGTTGCTCGTTGCTCGAGCTTCCCGTCCCTCTCTCCTTCATTCGTGCTCTCTCTCTCTCTCTCTCTCTCTCTCTCTCTCTTCCACCTCACACTCGCCCTCTCTTTTGTTGACCGTATCATCTTCGAGGATTCGCTCGGCTTGATCTCTATACTTAATAATGGGAGAGGTAGAGCGAGAGAGAGAGAGAGAGAGAGAGAGAGAGAGAGAGAGAGAGAGAGAGAGAGATAGAGTGAGAGTGAGCGACTGTCTGGAACGTGGGAGCGTTCGTCGGAGGTTATAGAGGGGGAGCCTTTTTCCCCTCCGCTGCACCCTTAGCAGGTGCCTGCATTTGATCTGCTCGAGGGTGTCTGCCAGAGCGGTTCTCTTATTTTTTCCGGTTTTGGAATTACAGCAGATGAAGTGTTATTGTTGACAGATTTTATTTTTATCTAAGAGTAATAAACATGATCTTATTGTTAAATAAATAAATCGTCCATTTTATTAAATTGTTTTATTGTCAACAACGATCATTTTTTTTTACAAAAAAATATGTTTAATTATGACTTCTATGTCATGCTTCGTCTATCAGCATACGAAAGTTCATCTCACAACTCCTTATCTCAATAGAGTACAATGAGGCATCATACTTGCATGCATTTGGTACTGTTATGGATCTGCCAATACACTCCTAAGCTTATTGTCAAGATGACCGCCTCGAATTTATTGTAAAGTAATATCAGGCTGCATGAATATGCCCCAATTGTACAGGTATATCTTTAGGGCAGAAATCTTCCGGTGGCTCCACGATGTATACAACGCGTTAGGGTAGCGACCAAGGAAAAATTAAAGAAGTATTACAAAGCTGAATCACCTCGATTGAGGGCGTCATCTGCGTCATCGATGCCTCGTAGAATAGCCCATTTAAGGGCTTTCCCCCAATTTCGTAAAAAAACCTCTGGGCCTCCTTTTTCGGAGGTTTCTCACTAAAATTATTCGAGGCACGAGGGAACGTTACGGGTCTTTCTTCCTCGTCCTCTCCCCCTCCCCCACTCTCTTTCCCCCCTCTCTCTTCTTAGCTTCTTTTCTTTGTGGCGCTGTGAACGTGGTAACGGGTTCCCACGCGAGAAAACATAAAGACTGGCCCTCTCGAGAATAAAGCCTTGATCTTTTCAAATGATCACGTCCAGAAGTTAGACAGTTCGATGAGAGCCTGGATTTTAAGCTTTTTTAAAGGCGCTGTATAAATTACATATCAGCTTCTTGAATTAAGCATTACTTGCTTTTGACTTTTGTTTCTATGAAACATTTGTAGCTATAGAGCTTTCTGAATGAATACATAGATATTCCCGTTTTAAAATATCAATATATTCGACGATTATTCAAATTTATTAATACAAGTTAATAAGAAATGGATTAAAACTACTAAAAGCTATTTCATTTAATAGATTTACAGCTTTGCATTATTATTCTAATTTTATATAATCGAAAAACTAAAATTAATTTAGTTGCTTTTTTCGATATAAAATTTCGAAGCAATGTTTGAAAATATTTTTTTTTTTATAATTGAAAATTTAAATAGGGAATTTTTTACAAAGCTGTAATATTTTTCAGTATAAAGTATTTATTATTTTTTCACATTGAAATTATAATTCAAAATGAATAAAAATGGAATAAACTAACCTATTATCTTTTTTATTACAGCCAACGAGACATTCAAAGTTGGAGAAGGCAGATATTTTAGAAATGACTGTGAAGCATCTTCAACAAATTCAGCGCCAACAATTGAGCACTGCCGTAGCCACTGACCCAGCGGTTCTCAGCAAGTTCCGATCGGGCTTTTCCGAATGCGCTAGTGAAGTCTCCCGATACGTTACTCACCTCGAAAACGTCGATCCAACAGTCAAGCAGCGACTCGTCTCACATCTTAATAATTGCATGACAAACCTTCAACAAGTTTCGCCTTTCTACAACCACTACGTTCCGTACATGCCAGAACGACTCTATCCTGAGGTAAAGGTTGGATTCCAGGGCGATGTACAAAGCGGCGACGAAAACAACAATGGGAGTGCACGAATTCAGATTCCTAGCAACGTCCAGCTCATTCCTAGCCGTCTTCCAACCGGAGAGCTCGCTCTCTTGGTTCCACCTTCTGCAGGAATAACTGCCAACTTCCCTTTCTTTCCGCCGGGATCTGATGCTGGAGCAAGGCTGGGCCAACCGTCGGCCTTTACAGCTGTTCAGAGAACCCACAGCCCTCTTCTAAGTCCGTCTACGTCAACGTCCAGTTTCGAAGAGAACCACCATTCTGAGCAGTACCCAACATCACTTTCGCCACCCCAGAGCGAAATGCATTTCAAATTGCCAGAGCAGAGTCCGGTTTCGTTGTCCGGAAACAGCTTCTCTTCTCTCGACACGCAAAAGCCACAAATTAGCTCGAGTAGCGATAGAAATTCTCCGGTGATATTCGCGGAGCAAAAATTAGAGGCAATTTCGACGACCGTTAAGAGGGATAGCGATAGCTTGGACGGTTACTGCGAAGGTGCTTCGTTACAAAATCTACGCCAGCCACTGTCGGTCATAACTGACAAATACAACAGGACCATCACATTACCGAAAAGAGAGGGAGGATTGAAAAGACATCATTCCGATGGTCTTCTGGCCGTCTCCGAGAAACGACCTAGGTATCACGAAGCCTCGACATCCGTGGCATCTACAAGTTCCTCCAACTGCCAGAGTCCTCCAATAAAAATCAAAGAAGAATTTACAGAATCGGCTGACGATCTCTCAGAAAAATCAACAGCTGTTATCAACAGTGAAACGCCCACTACCACAAATGGGGATATGTGGCGACCCTGGTGATTTTTCAGTACCAAAGCAATGTTTTTTGTATTATTTTTTTACTCAACGTCGGAGTCGTTAGTCGATAAAGTGAAGATTATGCGAACATAATCTGCTCGCAATACCAAATCAAAATCGAATAGTTTGTCGGTTTTCTTAAATGAAAATTGTTGTTTATAAAATATTCGATGTTAATAGTGCACACAATAAAGTCTACGAATGAAATAGACAAGTACAAAATTCATGATATCACCATAACATTAGTGATGATAAAATCGATGTACCATAAACATTATATTTTGGACTTTACAGAATAGCTTGTTTTCAATGTCTTTTATTGCAAATATGTTTTGTGCCTTAAAAAATAGAATAAGTCTTTACTAGTGTTTATATTTTTAGTGAAATAAGATTCTAATTTAAATTAGAATTGTTTTTGTTGATAACATGTTCATGCCGAGATATGAAATTTGAATTTACCAAAAATAGGATTAAAAGATTTTTATTAAAGATATAAACACTTCAAACTGCAAATGAAGTAGTGAAATATTTGAATCTCACGCGATGCGATCTACTACCTTATCCTATTAGATGTGTAATAAAATTTATATTTTCACTGACAAATGTTTGTGCAAAATAGCACCCTACGGACAATTTAAGCTTTAATACTAAGAAAGTCTTCGTTTGAAAGTGTAAATATGTAAATAATATTTTTAATGTAATATTGTTTTTAAAATAGAACGTTGTTAAGCAATAATTATTGTGCGCAAGAGATCTCTCGAGGTCAGTATTGAAAAATCTGCTTAGTATTAAGAGTTTGTGATAAATATTTTCCAGTCGTTAAAATAAAACTAATTTACACATCAAATCTGTCTACAATTATTTTTAGATTTTATCCTACGTCTAAACCTAAAATATAGTTAATATAAACTAATACATAAAAGCATATAAATTTTATATTTATAATCAAAACTATCAATATGAACAATTTAATTCTTTTATTCTTGCTAAATAATTCAATTTAATTTTTAAATTCAATTTAATTTTCATTTGAAAACTTGGATATTTTTTAAAACGAATTTTGAAAAAATCAATTATTTATACAGATATAATAATACACTGAATGTCTTGAATCTTCATATATATTAATCAGCTAAAAAATATATACAAATGTCATCTGTTTCAAAGCGTATTTAACGTACGCGGGTTGATAAACTGGAGATGTCGGTTTTCTATTCTCTAAAAGACAGTAGAGGGACATATTCTACAGAAGCATTTCCCTATTTATCGACCGAGCGCGTGATCTGACTTATCGACTAAGCAAACTTTACAGGACAATCGACTGTAGATAATATTATTTAAAAATGCAAATATTTATTCTTAATAGCATATTTTATACTTACATTTGTATATTCTTATATATATAAACGATTCTACAATATCTAATTTTATTCATTAGGTATTGCGTCTTAGAGGATTAATGTAGGTCTCTATTAAATATCTTTAACTTATATTTGATGATAAATCGAATATCAATATATTTTTACTATATATTCATTCTGCGATGTAATTTTAATTATAGTTATAATTATTACTTAAATAATAATAATAAATTATTTTATATATGCATAAGCATATTTGAATACAGATTTCTGTATTTCCTTGAACCTCTAGTGCCATCTATGTCTGAAATGCTCAAATAATTTCTTATATGCTTTCAGTAAATCAATAAATTTCTGCTAGATGGAGCTAAGAATTTAAAATAAATTTATAATAATTTTAGAAAAGCAATATATACATGGTCAAAGTTAAAAATATCTACATTACTAATTAATGATGTTTATAATATTATAGAATAACTCTAGAAAGCTGAAGGCGAAACAGTTGTTCATGGGTAAAGAAGTGTACAAAAACGATCTTTATGAAATTGAAATTTTTTATATTTATGTCTGTATTTTATACATACACGTGTCTTTATCTTATACATACATTTATGTATGTTTAAGATTTTTATACTTATATCTAGTTTAAATTAGAAGAGCATAACTTTCGAACAAGTTTCTGAAGAAAGTCTTAGTCATCGAAAATTGTTTATATAGTCTATAATCATAAAAGAACTAATTTATTTAAATAGAGCTTTATTCGTCTTAAATTTTACTAAATTCTGTATTTAATGAGAATTCTTATCTTAGAGGTTAGCGGATAGTCGCTTCTATAACATATTACTTCTCCATTATAAACTATTCTTTCTTGCCCTTAAATATAATATAATGTAATTATAATAAATAAAAAAATATAATATAATACAATATAATAGAATATAATGTTATATATTATAATATAATAAATATAATATTGTAGAATATCATTTTTTTATTAGTACAGCTATATTATATTACTCAGCTTTCTTATAATTCCAGAATTTTTTATAATACGTTATAAAATTTTTTAAAATTTATCTAGAAAAGTTGCATAGGATTCCTAAATGAGATAATTGTAAAATTTAAAAAATAAACTATTTGTAGTGCTAGTTAAAAATATCATAGTAAAAATAAAGGCAAATGGAATTTTTAAGTTAAAATCCATTTATAAAAATAAAGTATATGATGTATCTATATGCAAGATATATCTTTCGTTAGAAAAAGTTTTTCTATTGATTGTTCTTCATCTTTTTACTACGCTACTGAGTTAATTAATATTTTGAATAACGGTGAAACGAAGGTTTTAGTATTGATGATAATATTAATCAAACAAATAAAGGTGATGATAATGAATTGTTGATTATCAGATTTATACCAAAAATAATTGAATCTGAAATAACTTACTAACTAAAAAGATTAAATATTAACATTACTTTTAATACTAATTTTTACCCCTTAATGACCATACGGTTAAAGTAATTTGTTTAAAAATAAACACGCATTTTGGTAAATTATTTTGGTAATTTATGTTAACATATCGAGCCACATTATTATTCTAACTCTTTTTCTAGACAAAGCCGTAACAATTATTGACAATGCATAGTCTTATAAATATCAATAATTAAAAATTTAAAACGTATAAATAGTAACCAAAAAATTCCAAGTTTCTAATATTTATTGCCTGACTTATTGATACTGCTATGAGGCCAATTGTAGGTTAATGAATATGTCACAGAATCTGATGCTATTAGAAGATTTTTATTATAGTGAATACAAATATCAAGTTATTTCATCTAAAATTTTGTAGAGTTCGTATCCCCGATGAGAATATATTTCTCACTATAATTCAGGAGATTGGCTTGTTAAAGTATAGAAAAACTATTGTAAAATATCCTCTCCCACTTAAAATTCACTTTTTAGAGCAGGAAATATCCTATATGCTTATAGAATAACTATCCAACGTTGCATAGCATCGTTTTTAGCCAGGTCAACTGTTATTGAAGCATTTATCTACATAATATATGATAATATATGCATAAGATTGAGTATAGGGCAATTTCAATTTGGAATTCGTAGATTTATGATAATTTTTTCTTGATTTTTAAACCATCTAATAACTGAGATTCATAAAAGTGTAAATATCTGAAATTGGCCATAATCTATTTCTGTTACAGAAACACCATATTCCTGCATTAAACTTCGTTATATGGCAGCTTCATATTTTGGAAATGTTGAAATTCTATCCACGTAAAATGTCACAGAAGGGCTTTTATCTTTGCCTGGTCATGATTTCTTTAGAATTGTATAGTACAATATGCTTAAAGATATATTTGACGATCTGTTTTTAGAAAACATAGAAATAATTTGTTAGTGTAGTGACTGTATGTCTGGTTTTGCATTCTTAATAAAATTTACATGTACAGTAAGTACAATATAATCATGGATCTCTGCTCAGAATTGAAATTTTATCAATGTTAAATATTAAACGACGAGTTAGATGCATATAGAAAATTAGGTTGACCAAGAGAAATAACTTTATATTTAATATTTTTTCAATTTAATAATTAAAAAAAATTAAACATCAAGTATATATATATATATATATATATATATATATATATATATATATATATAGTAAAATATATTAACTTATGTTCAATTATAATTTTCTACATAATAACTGTATTTGTACTTCTCTATTATAAATATACTCAATTCATGTTATTTTGTCATTATTCGTGAAATGAAAGTCCTATTTTATTTTGAACACAGTCATAAAAAGCAACAACTTTAACATGAACTCCTGGTAACTTGTCTTCTCCGCAATTTGGTGTATCAGTCATATAATGGCAACTATACTTTTCCGTAAATTATGCCTGGGCAATCTTTATCTGCATAGCTTGCGTCCTTGATCTAAATTATCGTCATGAGGCTGAGAAAAAACAAATAATTTATTATCAAAAAGCATAATTTTATTAAATAGTAATAACAACTTCATTTTTAAATAATTCATTAGAAACTATAATTTTAGAATAAGCCTTTATTCGCAATATTACTAAGATGCAGGCCATTTAAATCCATGAGATAATTTTGAAAAAAAAAACATTAGTTATTTTAAAAGAATAAATTTATAGATAGCAGCTTGATAGTAAGGAGTAGGATCGTCGAATAGGTTTTTTTGAATTATAGCTATTTAATGAGTTTGTAGCAAATTGAGACATGAGTTTTTTACCCTCTCAAAGTTTCTTTTAGCGATCCATTTATAAAAAAATTAATTGAATCGGCCGAATTATTTGTAATTTAAGATAATTTAGATTACTAATCTTTTAATAAAATATTGAAAAATTATACACTGAAAGTATGACATTAATTCTTATGGATTAATCTAAAAGTTCTGGCAAATAGTATAGTCAGCATTCAATGAAAACTTCTTTATTTTTGCGCAAACGCCCTCTTACTCTTTATTATTTTTCCCTAATTTTTTATTTTATATAACGTTTAGTTTAAATATTTGATTTTTATTATTAAATGCTTAATTTAGTTTTAAATACCTTCAGTAAACACTTAAGAATTTTCATGCTTTTTTATGGATGATTTTATTTGTAAAAGGATAATTTCATTGATTTAGAGGTTAGCCATACGAGGCTGAACGTTTTTCGGTGCTGACAAGTTGTCCTGTCTTTCGTACATGGCTCTGACAATTTTTCCCCACTATTTCTGCTACAAGCAGATGAGCTAACATTCTCGTTCATGGCAATTCTTTTGTTTTACTAGTTGGCTTTACTTTTAACATTAGAATTTGCATTTGTATATACGAGATATTGTGAGCAATCGTTTCATGATCGATTTTGAAAAATTCTGAAAATCCTCCATCTTCGTCAGTGTGTCTTCTTGTACTTAATATACATGATGGAATCTATCTTTATTTATAGTTTCTCTTAATATCGTAATAAGACAGATATACTTAATAATTAACCGTCGAATACGTTTTCTATAACATAGTCAGGAATTGGAGCGAACTTCGAGGTGACTACCTTTTTCCAGCTTAGCACCCAAAAGTAGAATGAGCGCATTGTATTTATTGATTTCTATAGATTGCTAATACATATGCGTTGTTGTCTATCTTTTATCTGACTTTAATATTCACGCACGTCTGTGATAATTGACGATAGGAATATATCAGTTATCACCTCTAAGCTACATATTACAAATCTGACATTCTAACGTATTTATAGTCTGATAAAGTTTTATAATATAGTTAAATTTCACTCGTAAACATCGTACGTACATGTTTATAGAGAAGTTTCTTAACTTTCTATATTAGTGCAATGTATACAATAATAACGAAGCATCCCAAGAAAACTAATTATGAAATTAAAAATCAATATATGGTTCTAGTATTACCTGTATTATTCCAAAACCCATAATTCTCATGGAACTGCCATGTAATATATCTCCTTATGGAATTTATATAACATGATATTGGTAACGGCGCTTTGCTGATGATTTAATCAATGCAGCACGAAAGGTCAGTCCTATAGCTAAATATCAAATCTTTTCACCGGTATTACAGTTCTATTGGCGGTCTGAATGGCTAAATTGCGGTCAGACTATCCTTGCTTATCATTGCCCCCCTCCCCTAGAATATAAAATGGAACATAAGACTGGAATATAAGGTATTTTTGAATTTTCTAGAAAATCGCTATTAATATACACTGCATTTAGAATATCCGTTAAAATTATGATTAATTGGTAATGCTTGCATGATTACATAATCAATTCTAGCCACCCTTGGTCTTGAATGAGTATTCTCACTTTCAATTACTAGATTTAGTTCTGCGGAAATAAACATATTAAGAAATTTATTTCGAGTACATTTGAGTAATCAATTGAGATTTATTGTGCACCATACCACCGAGGACAGATTTGTTCAAAAGCGTAGTCTCTTTTTCTATTTTTTTTTTTTGAGTATTAGCTGTGTTAAGAGATTTTATTTGAGTCTATTTATTATTTATAACTTTCACTATATTACGAATATAAAACACATATGATCTTAATTATAAAACTGCTACTTTCTCTAAAAGATTTGCAAAAAATTCTTTTCCCCCTTTTATTAATTTACGAACATGGATACGTAGTTATTTAAATTATATATAATTTCGATAGTCTATGGCTTTTGACCTTTTTTTCCAAAAATAGTGAAAGTGGTATTTTTTAATTTGGAGTAATGAATTTAATCAACTAAGAGACGATTTTTGTAAATATATTACACTTTTCACTTCACATTGATGTGCTTTAAATTTCATTGAATAATTTATAAGAATGTTCTTGTAAATGATTTGTAAATATTTTCCAACAAATTTAGCCAATCTGAACGTAACATGTCTTCTGCTAATTTTACAATACTTTTATCTGATATAGACATGTTAGATGAAACAAAATCGATGCTGGAGTCTGCTTTGTAAGGTTTTATCAAAGTTGTAGTTTATGTATTGTGCAAAAAGAGATTTCATAGGTTGTTGCCATTATAGCGATTTTTTTTCTATTATTATTATTTTCACAGTTTCAGCAGACCTGATGTGTATTAATATTTTCGGTGAAATCGAATGAGATTTATCTTTAACATTATTAAAGCAATCGGTCACATTGAAATTCGTGAAGCGTCGCACTCGGGACTCGAAAGCAGGCCATTAAATAAATATTAGGTTTCATGTTTGCGATATACACCTAAGAGCTCTATAGTTTCATCAAGGCTTGTAATATCGATCTGATTTATAAATTCATACTTATTATGAAACCAAATAAAAATAGTTCCTCTTCGTAATTGTCTTCCCTCCGAACTGTTTTAAAGCCATCGACATTAGAGTTTGATTCACTTACCTAAACTATGATTCTTATTTGTTTTTTTTAATGTAAATCTAGTGCGGTTATAGCACACGCTTATCTCAAACAATATTATTTCCCTTTTTAAATGTTTTAATTCTTTTCTGAATGACAGGCGTCTGATCGAAAATTATTTTTTTTCCATATCTCTTTTTTCTTGCATGCATAATGTATTATTAATTCTAATACATCTGTTCTAGACTTTTATTTTATATAAGTGAATAAATTGTTCCAATCAGTTTACATGAATTATTTCTATCGTTTGTAATTTCATCATAAACTAAAAGAATGACAGCTACGTACGTGGTCGTTTTGAGAAATGTTTTAAGAGGAGTGCAAAGGTATCGTTTTAATAGTTAGGATCTCGATGAGAACACAAAAAAGAAGATTAAATTTTCTTCCTTTTTTCTACTAATAATATGGTCTATATGCATGTATGGAAACATATTTTACACGACAAGAGCCGCGAAAGTACCATATGCATTATTTATAATTTTGTGATTCGATTTTTTTACACTTTATATTTTTTATTTTACTTTACTTAGATTTGTAATTCAATATTGTTACCTAACTTCTTTTTACTCTTTTTCTTTTTTAATATGTAATTTCGTTTTTGATGCCCTCCCTGAAAATGTTTGGCGGGCATTCAATGTCGATAGAGTTGTGAAAAAATGTCCTGCGAATGATATCAATAATATTCAAAATATTTTGAGCCCAACAATTTAAATTAATTATTCATACAAGTGTATTTTAGGCTGGGGAGCAAGAAAAATTTTACACGACACTGGTCCAGTGAGCTGGAATAAGTGATTTGATGTCCTATTACATTTGGTTCTCCTTACGCATTATTAATAAATTCTTTGAACTTTTGAAAATGTAAAATAAAAACTTTTTTATTTCGATTTATTATATTTTTAGCCTGTAGTAACATTATTTTTAAGGATGATTCTTGCTTTTTAAATCGATATTATGTAGTTTTTTTTTACTTTGACTTAAAATGTGCATAAGGCATTGAGGATGGTAGGCCATTTCGTTTTAAATTTTTGTAAACTGTAGTTTGATTATTTCGATGGTGTTACATATTTTGGTTCGTGTTGACATCGGTAAAGTGACACTTTCTTGCGAAATCATCCTTCTTACACTTTGATAGCCATAGCTGCGCTTGTATAAAATAATAAGAGTAACCCTAGTTTAATTGCACTTTTATTTCACTATCAATAGCGTGTAAAAAAGTATAATATTTATTTTATGATTCATAAGATTTTATAGCTGCATATAATGTAGAGAATGGATTAAAATTTCAAAATCCTATCTTAATTTTTTGCACTGTTATTTATCTTAAGTAATTGGGTCTTACAGTCAAATTGAACTTTTATGCTTTATGCCAAATTAAATAAAATTACGTTTCCTAAAGGACACTGATCGTTGTGTACGTGATAGAAATTAATTCAAATACGTATAAGGTCCATCAGCAAGCAAAATAATTTTGAAAAAAAGAACATTTGTCGTTATTTCTTTAGATAACTTAAAGAAATCATAAAGTTAAAATTACAGGTTTTGTAAGTGTTTTATGTGCCCGTTATATAGCTATCCTTTGTTGAAAATCACCTAATAACTTTTAATATCTTGATATTTGAGTAATGTATGTTTATCTAAATGGAGAAAAGAGAAAGTTCCTTTACAAATCAATAATTCAATCAAATGACATATATAAAATATATTTATACTTGAAATTACGTACATAATAGTCCTACTAAAACTTTTTCATTTCAACAAATTTTTTATTTATAATACAAGTCCTGTTATATTCCGAACCCAATTGTAATAGGCACCGACTTTAGTGTAAACAGTCGGAAGATCTCCGTATTCGCAGTTTGGTACAGCGGTTATAATAGCAACTAATTTATTATCAACGATGCCGGGCCCGCCCTCGTCGCCGTAGCATATGTCTTTATGGGGAGTATTTGCGCAGAACAGAAAATCCGAAGCCGCATAGCAGTCCTCGCTCTTTAAAACATCTACAGTTGCTTTTCGTAGCCAATTGGATGTCTCGGAATCGAGCAGCTGAAAAAAAGATCCATAACAACTAGACTTTAATTTGAATAATTTTTCATATAATTTTTTATTTGATAAAGGTGCATTGCGTGACATATTAACGACAGAAGTTATTTTACAACTGTAAAGTTTGTAACACCTTAAATATACGTATTAGTTTATTGTTGTGATAAAGATCAGAATAAGATCCTCTAATGAATCATAGCGGAAGTAAGGAAACAAGTCTTCTTATTGCTGAAACGTACTATGCTTTTGTAAAACGTAGTCGATTGATGTAGATGAATGTTTTATAAAAGTACCGTCATTTTCAAAGAAGAAGTCTAATTTTCTTACTTCCACTGTTATTCCCGTTATTTACTTTACATCTTCTTATCGTAAATGCATGTGAAGAGTCTTACTTTCTTAAAACAAATTGTTCAAAATGGCACTTTCGAATACTAGTTTCTATGAGGAAACCTTTAATTTACTAGTTGAAGGGATAACTTAAAATAGGTGAAAGAAAACACTATTTCAAAAATATGAATTATGAAGGAGATTTTTTTCAAAAGTTCATTCATTACGAATAGGTCTTCTAAGAAATTTCCTATTTCGACTGTTAATATGATTTGTGTCAACAATTATTGTTAGAAAACATGATTTTTGTTTAATTATATAAAGTTACTAATGGTAAAGATGTAAAGGAATGTTATAGTATTGTATGCATTCAATCTTACGCCTGTTTTGCCGAAACCAATAATTTTCATTAAACTGCCAGCTGCTGGTTCCTCCTTTGACTTTGCTATAGGAATTGGTTTTTGTACTCTGTTTATTGCTATTGATTTGACTAGCTGCAATAATATATTTCAGATGTATATTAATCTTTTACATTTATATCGATCGACTGCACAGTGGTCCTTTGCTTGATGAGGTTTTAAAAAATTTAGTTCAATTCATTTGATTATTTGCACAAAAAATTATTCTGCGGTTTATATATATTTCTAAAATTTTTAAATATTTAATAATATAATTAAAATAGAATAAAATACATTTTTATTAAGTCTCGGACACTTGGAATCTAATAACTAAGAAGTGTAGAAAGAGTGACGAAACTTCGATTTTTCTACATAGGATAGTCATTCAGTAATAAGCTCCGTCAAAGCAAATGGTTCAGCTTTCTTTGCGACCAGCTTCTTTTGAACATTCTTCCTAATATGTCTAGTATGCCTAGATATATTACAAGGAAAGAGGATAAACTTGGGTTAGAGAAGGAGCACATATATATGTTTATTCTCGCAAATATATATGTGCGCTACTGCATTTGTTGAAGAGGACCAAGGGAGTAGCCTATAAATTTGAGTGGACTTAACTGGACGAATAAAGTCAGACGTTTACGATAATAAACAAACTTATGTATTTATTGCTTTACCCGGTGAGTGCTCTAATTTTCTTTTTTTTTTTTTTATATCAAAAATTTGGTTTAAGTAATAACGTATTTAAAGTAATTCTAATAATTTTTTGCCTTATCTCATATGTATACTTAGTGCAGTTACTTCTAAAAATAATACAATCTAGTCATGATATAACAGAACAAATTTTACGTATTAAGCAAAGAAGTTCAAGAACACATGTTTCAAAATATCTATATAACTTTTTGTTCCTGTTACTAGAAATTCATGCAAATTAACGCATATCAACATAGGCAACAGATAACAAAAGCAACGAGGCCACGTGCTGCATTGCTCATACTAACACCGGTAGATTTCGCTAATTTTTGTATTTTAGAACTTGGGTAAATTTGAACTTGAAAAAGTTAAGTTCTAAAATACAATTTTTGTTAATATCAATTAAAAATTAGCAAAATGTATCGGTGCTAGTATAAGTCTATTTATTTTGTAATTAATATAAGTATATTCATTTTATAATGAAGTCAGTAATAGATATATAGTAATCATTCCGTCAGATAATGGTTGAAATGGTCACACTTTCGGATAAAATTTTTTTTTTTAAACCGCTTTAATTTATCAATTTCTGCATTTTTGTAACAACAAAATAGTAGAATTATCCATTTCAACTATATTATTCTCAATAACAGAATTTTGATAAATATATTTGTCAATATATTGCATTTATTATTAAACAATGTTGAAAAGGTTTAAAATAATACAACGTACCAAACCTAAAGCAAGATTTGTATCAATATTAGAATCAAGAAAATCATCACTATATCTTTTGACACTTCGTATTTTACTAAATCCAGTCAAGGGTCGAAAATAATCGTGCATTGATCCAGTTACCACTTTTATATTTGCTCGGATGTCAATCTTGTCTCTGCATTATGAAAATAATTATAATAGATTAGTTTTTGGTCGACTGCTGTTTAAATTTAATGTGCTACTCACAAAAAACATTTTTCTGCTGATAAAAACCAGTCTTCTGAAATGATAGATGCACCACAAAACATTTTTTCGAAATAATATAAGCTAGCCTAAAACATTAGGAACTGTTGAAGGAGACTGTCTGTGTAATTCAACTATCGGAATTCTATATATTTCTATACTTACAAAATAGCTTTCTTCTCGAATCTTTGCGACATCTCCTCCAACAATTTTCTCTTTTCTAGATTGATTGATGTCTGAAACCATATCCATAAGCAAGAATATATTACACATACGTACATATTTTTCTCATACATCCTAAATAATATTACATTACAGCACGTGTACGGAAGTTCATTATTTGTCTCGTGAGATAGTATACTCGGGTTGAAAATCAAATTACGCTTTAATGTATCACAACAAGATATCCAAAAGTATTTTGGAAATTGAGCTCGGCTAAATGTTTTAGAAGATAGAAATATTTCATGCGTTATACTGTCAATTGAAATCATGTCGAGATTTATTTTCTTATAACGCTCTTGAGCGTGTATATTTTATAATCTAAAATCACGCAACCAGGAGCGATCACTCGTAGTTTTCTAACGTGTGGAGTAAAAAATTTTGTATATTCATGCATATATCCATCAAGACTAGTTAACCTAATCATTTCGCCAATTAGTGAATGATTAGACTGGTAAAGTTAAAGTATATAAATCATAAATAATGAAGAAAACATTCATATTATAGTTGCCGTTGCAGCGCCTCTCGAGACGGCACGAACTACCGGAATCTCCATAGCAATTGATTTTTTAAAATTTGCTATTTTTTTGATATCCCATATTATATGATTGATGTTTGAAATGTAAAAATTTAACTTTTGAAAATCGCTGTACGGGATAAGTGAATGAAAAAGTTTGGATTTTATATTGTACATTCGCTTGAAGGTGCGCAGTACTCTATACTTATAATTTAGGAAACGCTACCAATATAAACAACACCATTGAATTATGAAAAATAGTTATGAGTAAATTGATGCGAATGAGTAATAAGAAAGAAACCAAAAACTCTAGTCTGATACTAGGAGAAATAATTAACCACCTGATACATATTAATGTCAATTTAAATCGAGTCGATTAAGTGTAATACAGTTGCCAAAATTGCACTAGTCGAGTACTGTATTTTCGTTATATAATATTTTTAGTTATATAATTCTATTATTAGTCAAGTAAATCGCACAAACTTACCAGTATAAAAGCAATTAATATAAGTAATGCAGAGAAGAAAACACAGCACCTTCATATTTGCAAAGGCGTTAGTTTACGAGAATTCAGAAATTATTACGTAGACCATATTTTTTATAGATATAGAAGTAATTTTTATAATAGTTACCTCTTATTTATTCAGCATTGATAATATAATACGTGTAAACAATTAGTTTAGGTGAACTACCATCATACTGTCTAATAAAATAGAATTAATTCATATGAACGAACTTACAATACAGGGTTCTATTCAATATTTAATGTCTCACAAATGTACATGAAGTGAATAGAAACTCAGTCTATTTTTTTTTCTGTATTATTAATATGGAATCCGTCCCTCTATTTCCCTCGAACATTACGGACAACGTCAATGAATACTTTTATTGTTTACTAATAGGACAGAAATTTTTCCATAACAGGTTGCAAAGTATTTACTTTTAGTACCATATTGGCAAAAATAAACAGTTGCAATCAAAATATTTTAATTATTACTGAAATTATTTAAGCATAAAAGATAAATTCAATCATTTTAAGTTTTTTCAAGCTTTTATTACTCTAAAACTAGTTTCTCCTAAACCTGCAGTGTTGAAGATTTTCAACGTAAGTTCTATAACCAAAGATGAATATATTAATCTCAAAGGTTTCATTTTTTTTGAAGCATGAAAATATTATTGATTTTTTGAAACTATTTACTTTTTCCTAATTTTCGACCTTTGAAATAGTTTTTTTAAGTCTGTTAAGCGTATAAAGAATTTACAAATAAATTTTGATAAACAAAATCGTATATAAAATATTGAAAATTAATAACTTACAATTAAATTGTAATTTAAATAATAAGTTAAATCATTAAATAAAAAAAAAATTAACAAATAGTCATGGTTTTTTTAAAATTGAAAATGAGAAAGATCTTTTGCAAGTTCTCGATCAAATGATTATAATAAGAATAGATGGCTAAAGTTATCATTCTGTGTGCTCAAGGTACAAACTTGTTTATATACGATAGCGAATTCATAGATTTTCTAGCGTTTATCAGTAAATGTCTGACGTAAATGCATTATAACGTTTTCGTTTTTAATGCAATTTTTCCAGTTATATATTTTGCAACAGTACGATTCCACTAACGAAAGATTAATGAAAACAACAGTGTGAGTGCAGAAACTATTAATCCTGTTGGCTCGCGTAGCAAGCGTAAAACTATATTGTAGGTAGCGAAATCGACGCAGTCTCAGCAACAGTTGAGTTCATCGCGAACTCCTTATGATTTGGAATCGACACCATGTCAGAAAAACCTGAATTTGTTCGCGAGGGTTCAGGCCGAGATGAAGACGCGAGGGATAAGCACGGGGATACTTTGATTTTGAATTACAGTTGCACGGAGACACACCAATCAGCCAGACAGATCAGACACAAATCAGTTATTCTGACGATAGCCTTAAGTTGCTGAATTCACTTGTTTATTAGATCTGGACATCGGCTGAGCATGCGAAGCGCACACGGCGCAAGGTTCTTATACACGATCATATTCGAAGGTCATTGCTGCTTTTCGAAAGGCCTATGTAAAGCTGATACGTGCTAGTTCGAGGCCTACACCATTAAATCTGATGACATCTGGTAGGCTACTTTGTGTTGGTAGCAACAGTCTCGGTAGATCCTTTTCGATCGTAAGAATTACCAACCAGTATTTAAGTATAGCTAAGCATAACGCATTAATTGCCTGGTGGCTTAATTGTAGGCGATTGTGATCTACATTCATTGCTGGTTACATTTTCTGGCTCAGTAGCTTAAGTACTGTATTAATCTAGTATTCCGGAGCCTATTGCTGTATTCCACGAGTTGGTATTGTCGTGCATATGAGAGCGCTATTGGACGTATAATATTGTAGCATTGGTCGAGGTATTTTCAGAAATCCCTGTCGATAATCGTTTTGAGAGACTAGTTCGTAAACCCTATACTTCAGTATGCTACTTATGTCATATGTCAATGCACAGTTTTCCATACACCTTCATAGTTGATCCTAGATTAGCAATAATCTAAATTTGCCAGTTATTGATCAGCACAGACGGTTGACAAAATCGATAGCGTTCACTTTCCAGGATCGGTTTACGGCATGACGTTGACGGAAGTTTATTGTAAGAGATGGTGAAGTTGGCTATAGCAATTTGATTACTTTGACTGGATCAAAGCCATCTCCTTAGCGAATTGGGAGAGGCTTTCAGGTTTTGGCCGGGTATCTCGAATTTCTCTCAGTGGCAGTGTAATTTGATTGGTTGAAGTCATAGCAACACCGCATGCTAGTGACTATCCGTTGCTTACGTAATAGGTATTTTTCAGATCAATTGTGGACTTAGAGAGTATAGGCCTAGAGATAGTATACCGTACTGAATAGTAGAAGGTAGTTTACTCGCGGTAAAGAAGAGCGATAGAAAACTAATAATAAAACTAGTTTCCAAGAAAGATATCTGGCTTATCCAGCAAAGAAAGATTACACTAGATAAATTGAAGGAAGCACGATTTTAGAACATATGGATCTGGAAGTAGCATTCTAAATAGAGACGGAGGATAGTGCCGCACTGAGCGAGAGGTGCACATTTCTTTAGAACATTTCTATCTTTCTTGCACAAAATCAGTCGTTAGTTGATACTTTACATAAATATAGACAACTAATCACAATATAAAATATAATAATTATAAAAGAACAATAGAAAACTTATATACAATTTTTATCTTTCTTCAGTACCGCAACTGTCTTTAATGTCTTTGTTCTTAACTAGGTTCATGGGTGATATCCACGAGTTCTTAGAGTGCTGTATTATACTATGTTAGTAGTTTATTCACTTTGCTATTGATAATTAACTAGAGAATCGGGTTGCGTGGTTGGTATCGCTATTTTTTACTAGTGTATGTATATTTTTCCAATTGAATTATATATTTTATCAGCGCTGTTTGTCTGGTGATGGCGCTAAAATTCGTTATTTCTTGTTGAATTCATCTCCCTAGATATTGTTGTTCTATATCGGTTAAGATGGTAGATCTGATGGTTTGTATAGAACTGCCGCATTCTGTTGAGGCGAGAGTATCCATGTTCTTAAGTGGTGATTATTTACGCAGATCCAAATCTATAAACGATTAAGTATATCCATTTCTAGTTATATTTCGGGGTCGAATACGTTCATAAATGAGAAGCAGTGATAAATCGTTTTGTTGTAGATGATAGCATCGGCATACGCATGTCTTATAATTTCGCTTCGGAACCATTCGCACGCGGACGATGGCTTTGATTTTTGAATGGAACATTTTGAAAAAAAGTTTTTAAACAGCAGGGAAAGTTTTGAATTCAACTATTGAAATTTTTTCTGGTACTTTCCTAATTTAACAACCAAACGCAAAATTCTAAATTCGTACATATATACTTTTTATTTGCAGAGAAGTTGAAAATAAAAATCGAATTGGCCACTAGTTTAGAAAAAGTAGAGAGAATTCACCTATGTATTACTGCGCCCCCATTAATAAATCAGATATAAGAAAATTATTTAAATCATAATTTACAGATTTACAAAGACTTTTATTACAAATTATTACACTTATTGGAATTTTTTCACCTACTAGAATTATCATCATACAGTTCAATCAAGGATGAATATTAGAATAGCATTTGGAATCTGTTACCTCCATTAAATATAGTTATCTTGTATTCAGTGTCCTTCCATTATAAAGATATCATTTTTCATTTAAACAATTTATTCTGTTAACAGAAAAAGTGACTAACAATTATTTTTATTTGATAAAATACACAATAATATTTTTTATCAGTATGCTTGAAAACTGTTTCTAAGTCCTGTTGAACGTGTAATCCAATGATAAAAAGCGCCAACTTTTGTATAAGCTCCTGGACCTTGTCCGAGTTTACATTTTGGTTTCCGAGTAATAATAGCAACTAATTGATTATCAATAACGCCAGGTCCACCTTCATCAAAATCACATGCGTCACTATGAGCACTTTCTGCACAAAAAACATAATTCGAAGCATAAGGACATGTTTTGCGTTCTAAAACGTTGACGGTTGTTTTTCTTAAATAAGATGATGTGTAAGCATTCGAACGCTGAAAAAAATACAAAAGTAAGTTTATTAGTTGAATTTTGCAACATCTATTTAAAAATTAGTTTTTAAATATAGGCTATTTGATAAATAATACAATTTTTAATAAGTACGTTGAAAATTAAACGAAATTCAATGTCTATTATTTATTTATAGAATTAAGTCGTATTTTTTTATTATAATATTCTTAGTATATTTAAATGTTGTTATTTCAATATATATATAAAGAAACAGAAAATATGAGTCAATTTATTATGAAGTTGTAGACAAATATTAATGCCAATCTTACATGAGTTTTTCCAAACCCGGAAATCTTCATTGGGCTATTAGGGACTGGATCCGAATTGGAATTCGCTATAGGTATACTATGTTGCAGTTCGTTAAACTGTATTACTGTAGCTAGCTGAAAAAATAAGTTCAATATATTTGTATTTTGAGTAGCACTAAAGCACGTTTCGGAGAAAATCAAATATATTTTATAAAAGAGTAGTTTAGTTTTATATTTAATGCTTTATTTATGCTTTCAAATGGTGGTGCTAATCATAAAACGTATAACGTGCATACCTTAAAAGGAAACTGAAAAATGTATAGTTACAAATTTAATGAAAAAAAAAACAATATTTCTAAATGTAGTAGTAATAAGATCCCAGTTATACCATTTGAAATATAATCTGTGAAGGAAAAATACTAGATATTTAGTTCTGTGGATATGCATTATGGGAAATATTCGGCTGTAATAACTGAAAAGCCATCTATTTTGGACTTGGGCTTTTTGCTAATGTATTTCTCGAATGTATTCGGTTGTTTATACTTAGTATTAGTTACTCGGAAATGAGGAAAATCTATTTACGAGAATAGTCCAAGTATAATACATATATCTTCAATCACAATGAACTAACTTATTTTATACGTATCTTAGAACAATCAATAATGAAACAATGCAGGATTAAAAGCATATCCACACTGGTTTAAAAATTGAGCGAATTTCAAACACGCCTAAATAGCGCCAATATTACCACCAAACAAGTTCAATATTCAGTAACAATATTCCATTTTGATAAGTATATTAGACTAAGAGTGTTCTAATTTTAAATCTCAGATGGCAATAAAATTTATTCAGCATAATAGAGCAGTCAATTGGCTCAGGCAGTAAAGCCATCGGTTTGTTCACTATGGTGAAATGCAGGACTTTATTCAGCCAGCCAAGGCTGCTCGAAGGCCCGAGTTCAATGCCCTCAACCGAATTTATCGAAGTCGCTTTATCAAACAGTGTTTTCTGATTTTTCGGTGCTGGAAATTAAGCTCGTTAATGCATATGCCTTAGTAAAAGGACTATCTATTTAGTACAATATGTGGTAATTAAATAAAATAAATAACTCATGATATCTAAATAGATTATTATCTTCCTCAATAGAGAATTAAAAGAGCTTAATTACGGTCTTCTAAATTTTACAATTGAATATACATAATTTCTTAATGGTATGCAACTGGATCAATGTATTTGTATGTCTTTGAACAGTATCTACTTACTGACAGCCAATACAGATAGATTAAAAAATGAAACAATCATTAAATAATAATAAAAATATGAGATAAAAATTTAAAGTCTACTCTGTAATTAACGTTAATCCTTACTAATCTGTTGAATATCTACTACTTATATATATTTAATTAGTAATTAAAATCTGATATGCATTGCAAAGTTTAAGGTTTTTTTTGCTATTTAATGCTCATGTTATTTATAAAGAATTTTATTTAATTGATATATTTGTATTGATTTAATAGGAGTAGAAGCTGAGCAAAGCCATAAGCATGAATTAAAGCAATTTTTCACTATTGTGAAAGTCTGCAGATACGTATAACATTCATAGCAGCATGATTAATGAAATTTTGGTCATTTCAATTAGCTAGTTCAGAAATTATCGATCTAGGCCTTAAGATAAATTCTGTTTTACTAGATATATTCCATCAGGAATTCGGGTAAATCAATTTCATTAAAATCTGTGACTCAAAGGTCGAACATTTGCTGCAAGAGTATATAATAAAACGGAATGTTTAATTAATCCAAGGACGTTCAACTATAATTTATATGACTATAATAATATAATTTATTCGTATTCTTAGTTAGATATATTAAATTTTTTATAAAAATTTTGATTTAGATATTAATTTATGTAGAAAATTCCAGAAACGCGTTTTTATTGTTTAAACGATCAACCAATTTATATCTGTTACATTATTAAGAAAACCTCATTGATTAATATTTTTTCAAAATATTTTTCTGTGCTATATTCATTATCAAAATACTTACAATTTACTAACGTAACTTACCAAAAGTAAAACGAGATTAGTATGAATATCAGACGTAGGGAAGTCATCACTATATTTTTTTATTTCCTGAATCTCAATAAATGGATTAAATTCATCTTCGTCTCTATAAACTGTTCCAGTTTTTGCCTTTACATTTTCGACTGCATTAACCTTGTCACTATATTTTGAAAATTAATAGAGTAGATCAGTTTTCAAGAGAACTTACTGGGAATGAAAAGTGCTACTTACATAAAACAGATTTCTGCGGATAATAACCAATTTACGGCGATGATAGCTGCACCACAGAACAGATGATCAAAGTAATATAAACTAGCCTAGAGCATTAGAAATTTTTCACACTAATTACACACACAATAATTGATATTAAATATTAAAACTAATAAATTTTTATATTACGTGATAAAATACATCTTTGATATCTGCTAATTGGCCTCCAACAATTTTCTCTTTGATTGATGAATTGTCATTTGCATGAAAGCAGCTTACGCAAGTAATGCATAGAAGAAAGTAATACAGCTTCATCTTTGGAATAACGATAGTACAAATGATCGAAAGGGTTTTTATTCATTCACTCTTAAGCAGTTCCAAGCAACTTTAATAAGTATTTTTTATTTATTCAGCATTGAGTATATGATAAATCTAAATAAACAGCTAATAAAAATTCATATTATAGAATTAATTAATTTAAAGAACTTATACTACAGGAATGTTTTTTATTATTTAAGTATCTTATCAATCTACATAAAATAAAACTCGACCTATTTAACTACAATAAATTTGCATGTATTTTTCTTCTCAGGAGCACTATGCTGATAAACATGATCATTGTCAATCAATTTGTCCAATGCGTTGGAAAATACAAGCACAGTTCGAAAGCACCCATGAAATTAATAAAATCGGAAGGATAAATACATATTTAAATAAAATATGACAATCTGAGGAGGAGAGACAAGAAACAAAGGAGTCGAGTTGGCGATGCACCTTGCTGACCTTTTCCCAATTCAAAAAAAGGAAAGACGAAAGAGAAGAACGAAAGAAAAAGAGAAGAACGAATCGGGAGCTTTAGTCTATAGAGTATTTTGAGTTTCATATGTAAAAAAAAAACAAATAGTGAAGCAGAAACAGTAAAGGTATAGGAGAGACTGATTAATAATAATAACTATTGGAACCTACTAAACTATCCTTAAGAGAGAGAGAGAGAAGAAAGTATAGAATATACTAGATTTGACCTGCCGAATTTTCTGTATGTTGAACCAATTTCTTTTGATATTATTTTACAGTTGACATATAATGGTTTCTAATTGACCATTGTTCAATGATCAATTCGATTGAGTTTTGAATTATCTAAATCACATACATTCTCAGGCATGCGTACAGTAATAAATCAAAAAAATAAAGCAGGATATATTGTATAATTGATAAAAAACTTCGTTTAATATATAATTTAAATCTTTGAATTTAAGGACGTGTCGGAATAAAATCAGTAAAATACAACAATTTTGTCACTTAATTGTTCAAAAACTGTTGCTTATTGAACTGACTGTCACGATAAACAATCATAATTTACCCGATACTTGTGTAAATAATGAAAATCATGACTTTAAGTTATTCTTCGAGGGACACGCGTAGATTAGCACACAATGATATGATCAGATCATCTATATATAGTGTTAGAATATTATCTCTCTCTCTCTCTCTCTATTAATTTTAAAATCTTTCAAAATTCGAAGATCATATGTAGAACTATAACATAAGAAATTTTAATTGGTAAAAAAACATGTTTGTGCCTAAAATTCTAGAAAGTATGAAATGTTTAGAATATTACGGATCAGAATTCATAATGTAATATCCTGAAGAAGATAATAATGATATTCCTACCTTAGGTCTATATAATTCAAACGAAACACTGATCCACTAGAAAGCCAATTTTCCGAACGAAGCAAGGCTTTAAAAACTCAAAATTTAATCAAAACTCTTTGTTGAATGCGAAGAGGCTTATCGGTCTTTCTATCATCTATTTATTTTGTGAACAGCGATATGTATGGAAACAAACCAAGTGGGGAACAAACTTAAACAACAATATATCGCTGAACGAATTTTATAATGCTGTAATAGTGAGAAATTTGAAATCTTAAAGAATTTTCCGTAAAACATGCTCTCCATCACTAATAATTGAAGTCATCACCGAAAAATCCAATAGAAAAAGATAAAGATTATTATATTTATACAACTTTATCATTCGTATGATTGATTTAAATAATATTAATTTTAATTATTTATTAAGTATGCATTCTTGATAAAAGTAAATAAAGAAGGAAAATACATAGACAATTGCTCAAAATTCATGCAAATCAACTTTGCATTATTTCGTGGCCTTCTACGATGAGCCAATAAGTTTGAGAATTATCGTAATTTTTTATAATGCATTACGAATTTATTCTTTTCTTCCATTTTAAGTGCAGACTGCTTTTCGTTAGCCAATCTTATTATCTTACACGATAACGCATGCATTTCTTGAAGAATAGTTTTCAAAATAGCACGGAGCCGATCCATTAAAACTCGAGTAGACGTGACGTATCTCACTCGGGCGACTAGCTGAAATTGTTGCAGTCCCCTAATTTGGGCATTGACTGTGAACTAGCGATAAGAATGGACCGTTGAACAATGGGGAAAAATTGACAATTGCAGCGCAGCCAGTTAAATTAGCTCCAGGAATCCAGACGGGCATTCCACCTTCTGTGCTCGACGCAGAGGAAAGCCGAGCGGGCCGGGAGAGCACCGAGAACGGGGCGGCGCGGGCGTCGCGCCGGTGCGTCGCTCTCTATGCGCCTACAAATGCGAATACAGTCACCGGTAACGGTGCAACCCCTCGCCGTATCGGGAGTATAAATAATTATACTGGCGTGTGGCAATTACTTTAAGTTACGGCGTAGCCGGTACAATTTGCAATGTCAAGACATAAACACTGCTACTGCTTATATTTGAATATATTAAAAGGCCCCTGCGAGGGCAGCGATTGGCTGAAACTGTCCGACGAGTGCGCGCCTGTATCGACACGGGTCTGAGCTACGATCTGCTTGACGATTTTTATTGAGCAAAGCGCCTCGTGAACTCATAAAATTTTGATGGATAATTAAAGAGTAATATGTATCTCCTAAGATTTATGCCGCGCGCATGTGTACTCATGCGCCCTGCTTCCTTTTACGAATAAAATATGCAAGTTAATAAATCCGCATAACTTTTACTTATCAATTATTACGGCAAGGTCATTATAAGGCAAAATGTCGTTTTTTTTAATCGAATAAATAATGTACGGGTACTAATTCTGTAGAATTTATTATACCCGTTTTCATTATACCGAAAAATTTTATTTTCTTCACATTATATATATAAATTTTCTTTATCGCAAATTTCGCTAATTAAAAACGTCCTTTACTTTTATATAAAAATCTATTTTGTCGAGTTTTAGAAAAAAATAATCGCTCATTTCTATCTTGATCAGATGTAGAGCTTTATAAAATTTTAACGGCTATTATTTTTTTTCTATGAAAATGGATGTCGCTATAAGAATTGTCGTTCGTTGAAAAGATTCAATTGCATAGGCTCACTATTCTAAAGTTAGTTAACGACTGTCAACTTTGAATAGTGGATTTGCCTGTGCCAAATTTTGTCATGTATAGATGTCTATAGCGGAAACAGCAAAATTTTATCAGTAGTTTTAGTTTATGTATAGTTCATTGAAAAAATTCATCTTGGCCAAGGATTTTGATTTATTAAGACTTGCAAAAGTAAATGCCTTTAATAAATTAATGTAAAAAGTAAAAAGTTTATATATAAAAAAATTTAACTTTATTATTTAAAACGAATGCAAGATGTAAAAAATTGTGAATTTATTAGATAAACTGAAAAAATCTGTCTGCTATTTTTGTTTTATTTGAGTTCTTAACTAACACAAGGCCTTCTTGAATGTCATTTACATACTGCTATTATACTGGCAAATAATCGAAAGCAACAAAAGCATATATATATATATATATATATATATATATATATATATATATATATATATATAACGTAGAGTAAACATAAGTATATAAAATACAGATTGCATCATTTTCTATCTTTTACGATAAATTTAATGCATTGTCAACGCTATTACACGAAATGGAATTTTGAAAAGAGTTTCTTTTATAATATTATTAATAGCCCAAGAGGAATTAAAAGCGTATTCAATACTAGATAAAGTTAAAAATATAGTTTCGTAGTCTTAATTTAATTTGAAAAAATTTTAAGTTTCTCAAATTTAATATTAACTAAACTATTTTTTCAATTTTCCAAATAATAAAAAAATAAAATATTAGGTGGTCTTAGAATTTAAGTTCATGTTTTAAATCACAATATCAGAAAAGCTTTCACAATTTCCACTAGCTTGGGTGATTTTCTCACAATTCTGAACAATGAGTGTAAAGAAGGATTTCTTCTTTTTGATGTTTAAAATAAGATTCTGATACGATTTTTCCTGTCACTTTGTTTTTTGTGAAAAGAAGTCAGGAAACAAGAAAAATCTTGTAATTACTCGCAAACTTTGCAATGTTTGGCATAATTTTCACGAGTTTAGGTAATTTTTTCAAAAATTTTGGAAAAAATACGATTCTTCCTCTTTGTGTTTATGTCAAAAAGTGTTAAAATGACTTCACTACGACTATGCTAACATTTTTATAGTTTTGATAAAAGCTTTAGAAGATAAAAAAATCATATTTACTCTCAAACTTTCCAACGCTTGATAATTTTCAGGATCATTTTTGCAAAATTTTTCAAAACTCTATCAAAATGGTATAAAAAATTGTAACACAACATGTTTTTACAAATCAAGGAGAAGGTGTTACTTTGACAATCATTTGTTCACAAAATTATTGAAAAAATTTATTTAGACTCTTGCATATTGTAAAACATTGAAGAAAATAGTAGACGAATGTTTTTTTTAAATAAAAAATTATACTTTTCGATCCTTTACTCAGAATTTTAAATATCATCTAGACGCACGTAAGTTGCGAAAATTTATTGAATATTAATGCTTAAAACGTTACCTTGGATTTTAAGCTAACATAATTCATTGTTATAACTAAGCAAACATCTATTGACAACGTCAAACTTACAGACTTTAATCTTTCTTTCTCTAATAAAATGAATCTTCCTACCGCGTTATCGAAGCGATTTTTAAAATTTAGCAACTTTTGGCTCTGATTTATTGACCTCTTTTACTTTCGCGATGATTCGATCGTGAATAAATTTATTCAATTAGAAACGATAGGTTGTCCTTCGTATATCGATTATTATGCCGATAGGCGCGCGCACGGATCGTCAAATTGCATTCCTGAAACTGACCACCTTTTCCAACCTACGTTTTCATCAAAATTTGTTCATTGCCTTTCGGCCGAGTAAGACAAAATCTTCAGTCTGGGGCCGAGGTCCATTGACCACTTTTCGGAAAATTCACAGGGCCGAAAGCAATTATAGCCATCGACACGGCGCGTTTAACAAAAATCGGAATAACGAGCGCCGCACGGAGCCGGGCGATTTGCCGCGTGGAAGCGGTTTGCTGACGGCCAAACAAGCCAATCCGAGCCGGCTCCCTGCGACGACGTGCACCGACGAAACTCCCAAAAACTGATCGATCTTGGAGCGCGCACGCGCCCATAAATTGAAATCAAACTCGGCTACGGCCGGTTATTATTATATACACGGGCAGTTTTCACCGCAGCGACTCTCCGGCGTGTCCCCGCCGGTTATAAGCATCCCCCCTCCTCCACCTCCGCCGCGTTACCGGCCCGGCAAAGGCGAGCCGCGGCCCCTCCCCCCCCCCACCCTGTCGCCGGACCCGCGAAAGTGAATTTTTGCGCGCCGCAATATTTCGGCGCGCGCCCGTCGGTGCCGTACGTGCGCGACGCTGCCGAAAAGAGAGTAAAGTGTATGGGCGGCGGCATCGGTGACGGTCCCGGGGCGCGGTTCCAGCCCGACCGCCAGGCCATTTGCTCTGCGGTCGTTTGATTCTCGGCGACCAAATTTTCATCCGTACTCATTCGAGTTTTAATGTGTTTTTGCGGCCTCGGCCATTCAAACTTAATCAGCGGCACGGGGGGTGGGGACTACTTTCGCTCGCGAAAGCTATATATATATAAAGCTCCGCGCATAGAAGCACCGCGCCCGTCAGCTAGAGCCGCTGAGAGGTGCGTGGCGCGCGCATGGACTGTGCATATTGAGGGGGGGGGGTGAGAGCTCACTTTGACATATATTATATATATATAGGCACGGGCAGGGGTACGCGACGCGACGGGAGAGAGGTAGAGAGAAAGAGCGAATTAATTATAACTCTGGTTAGAGACAGAAGAGATGCGCCCGGCCGATACTCGCTATACGATAAATTGTCGGTTTACCAGCAAATCTCATTTCCAGGGCCTAGGCCGGGATATTTTTCCAGCTCGCGTTCGTCCGCGCCCCGTTGTTTCGAGCGGCGAGAGGCTCGCGCCCTCTTTCTTCGGGCCGCGCCCGGCGGGCACCGGGGCCGAGGTCCATCAGCCTCCCCCGTTCTCCCCGATTCGCGCATAATATCCGCATTGCCGGTGAGGCGCTGGCGCGCCTGGCGGCCGCTCGTCTTTTTTAAGTATATAATCGCCAGCAATAAGCCGAGGATAGAATGATTTATACGCTTCCAGGGCTTCGTTCGGTTTGGCCCCGTAATACAGTATACCTTCGGGTTCGCATTGGGGCAATATATATAGTTACGTTTATGCTAAGTCAAGTTCTAAGAGATGTAAACTTTATCCGATGCATTTTTTATTACTCATTACTCTTAGAATTCAGTTTCCATAATGGCTGGAATATCCCATTTACCTCGCCGATTTAATCTATTTATTATTTAATCCATTTATATTGAGTAAATAAAAAAATATATATCTTGTCGATTCTTTAACCCTTCCGATACAGTATAAGTTACTGCTCATTATTAAAAATTTATTGGAATTCAATTTTATAATTTATTTCCTCTCTCGAATCGCAATGTTAGTTTTTGTATATTCGTTTTTTGAACAAATATATAATAAAATTAGGATTTTATTATATAGCATAAATATAGCATATATAGCATATTAAAAGCCCAAAATTATGCACTGGCATGTGCACGTACCTCTGACTACGGTAACGATGGTAAACATTCTGGTAACTACAATGACAACGGCGATAAGTTCGTTACGCGATAAACTTTTGCAGATGTAATGCTCGTCGACCGAGGTTCGATAGTCAGATCAAACGGACCAGATGTTTCCATTATTACCTTATTCCAGCTTTTCTATACAGATGATACGTCGTTAGCCACTGATACCGATATCAATTTCTTGAAATTTATTTGGAAGAATAAATGAAAAATTCCGCTTAGTTTTGATTTAAAATTTTGAAACGCATTTTACAGGTAATATTATTTATATAAAGGTAGTGTGATTTTTAAATGAATGAGTACAATTTTAAAATCATGGAGTTGTGGTAGAAATCTTTTTTAATCATCGAATACTTGCATAGAGATTATAACTCAATATCAGCAAAAATCAAGAAGCAATTTAAGAATGATCCGTTATTAAACTCACATATAAAGAAGCAGACAAATTTGAAAGATGTTAATGCAAATTTTCTTCCCCTTTAATTTACATAAGTAACTAATTGAGGAATTTGGAATTATTTTTAATAAGGAAATTACGATATGTTCCAAAATAGTCCAAATTTACGCTATTTCAATGGACAAAGGACAGTAGAGCCAGATCGCTGTAATATTAAAATCCATAAAAAAATGATACACTTGTTGAGTGATGTAATATAATTTTATAGGAAATCCAGTTTATAAGGTTAGAAATTGATAGAAATGCTTGATTTTTAAATCGATCTCGACAAATGTACAATGCTGATTTGAATAAAGCCGAGGAATGGTATGGCTACTTTGCTTTCTGTTTTTGATCATTCGTTAAATCTCGAAAACAAAGAATTCTTACTTTACTTTATGCGAGACCTCATGTAACACGTTTACTAGAACTCTACGTATCTTTTCATTATCAAACATAATACGTTTCATTTTCCCAATTAATATTATAAAAGCAAATAAGATTACAGAAAGAATTTTTAGTTTCAAAAAGAGCTCAATACACTCGGGATTCAATCGTGATGATGCTAATAAAGCTCGTATCAAAAGCTGCACGTAAGTTTTAAAAATTCCATTATAAATTATAAACAATGCTGAATAAGAGTCTTAATTTTCCGATACAAAGCCCCAAGAATGTATAAAGCTCTGTGTATACAGAAAAAACTGTATTATATTCTCATTTTCGGATGACGTTCTTGACAATCGTTACAATAGTAGCATACTTTTTATATTACAGTTCTAAAATATTATGAAAATGTTCTTAATGATACGAATTTTTAAAAAAATAATTAACTAATTCAAAATTAGTTTTGATTTCGAAAAATTCGATTTTTTTACCTTACCTATTTCTTTCTTGAATCTAAGTGTCCTCGAGCTTATATGCAATTAATTTAAAGCTTTTGGAATTAACTGTTGAGAATATGAATTTTCACGTCTTAAGTTAAAAAAAGGGGTAAAAACGAAATATAATCAATAACATTTTGGAATAATAGATTGAATAATAGATTGTTTCAAACATTTTATAGTTAACATTGGAAAGTGTACATTTTTTTAACTTTTCAATTGAACTAGTGAAATTGTAATCAGTAGAGTCAATTGAATATCATAGTTCCAAAAGTGATCTTTCATCTCCAAGTGGACGTGAATCTCATGATACAGATTCACAGACCTCGAATTCAGATTCAGCACGTCGAAAAACACAGAGACATGAGACTTTGATTCAATTTCTAGAAGTTCTTGCTTATTCATAAATCTGTGTTGTTTAAAAATTTGTAAAATCTATGTAAAATTTGACAGATACTAATCACCAAGTAATATTATTTTTATTACTGTATTACGTATAATTTTGATTAAAAAATATTTTTATGTCATTTTGCTCACACAAAAATAAACCTGAATAATTGTGTTGTTTTAACTTCTATTCTGATTTTTTCTCTCAAGTAAAATGTTAGTTTTTCTTTTATAACAATCTGATAAATATCTTTATTTTGTTTACGAATAGGTCTCCTATCTTTTTAATGATGGGCCTAGTAGGTTGGTTAGAACGAAAAATACACAACAGATTTTCCTAAATTTAAAAATTAATGTCATATTCCTATTAATTTTTTTCAACCTAACTTTTTGATATCTTTTATTTGACTCATTATCCATCGATTTTAAATTAATGTTAATTATAATATTCATTATTTTAGTCTTCCAAACTTCTCTTTAAATCCATTTATATTCTTAGAGCTGTGAAAACTTTTTCAGAATAAAATCAATATATAGCGAGCGATAAGACAGCATATTAGTATTTTAGAAAATACATTGTTAAATTGCTAATATATGGATATTTTACTCGATATCTGAAAAAATTGATACAAGAGTGATGAAAAATATTTTACACCATTTCCATAAATAGATATTCTTCGATTAGATTTGGCAGTCTAGGTGATGATTGTATTTTGTATCCTACATTGTATTGATAAAGATTAGATTAATAATAGTAAATCTATTTATAACAATGATTTTCCTGGAATCTTTTAAGCATACATCTATGACTTAGAAAAGTACGCAGTATAAAGCGTTTGAGGAAGTCGATAATCATATGTACGATTAACGTATCCCGAACTTCATACGTGGTTCATGTATAATTACAAGATAATAAACATAAATTCTTGACTGTTCAAAGTTAGATTTTAGTGATTTTTTTAAAGTACCAATTTTTATTATCACAAATTTAATTTTAAGACTCGCTGGACTTTATTAATGGGGTTTAGCTTTTAGCTTTATAAACACTATTAAGCAAAATTATGTAACTTTCAACAGAATCCGGCACTATTCATCAATACGTGATAGGCTAGGGATTTTGGCAACTTTTATCATTTGATGCTTTGCTGAAAATTATTGGATTTGAATAAAAGATTTCAAAATCAAAAACATATTATCGATTTATGAATGTTACTAATCGTTGTAAAAAGTAACTATTGCTACTATAGGAATCTGAAATTTCTCATTTTAGAGCATACTTTGACAACTTTCAGTAAAAACTGTCAATGCAGTTTTTCTTTTTCCTAGAAAAGAGAGAGCTTTCCATTTTATTATAACAAATTATATATAGATTAATAATTATTATTTGAAATTATTAACATTTATGTGTGTGTGTACTGGTCCTAAGTAAATTTCACTTTTAATAATTACATAATCGCTTCTTCTGTACTTCAGGATCTGTTCAAAATCTATATTAATATTTTAGCATTATTGATGTTAAGTAACTAACATTTTGTAAATAATAATTACAATAATTATAAAGCCCGATATTTTTTTCTGCGCTGAAAACGCTGATAGGCTATTCCTCGATCGTCATGTCAGGTTCCAATAGGTTAAGATTAGCGATTAGAGGTAGTCACAATCTGTATTGTTTAATTTTGATAAATGATAACACATCGTGAGCAGTACTGAAGCTTTCATTGAAAATTTAAGCTGAATGATTTATATTCAAAGAATGACAGAGAATTGAAGAATTTGAACGGTTTATCCGGATCAGAAGAAGTACGATCTGGTTTTTCGTAAGATTATCTCGCGTGCCACATTAAATTTAAATTAGTTGAGACTAATAAATGTTCAGGATTATAACAAAACAATCGAGGCACACATGCGTGTATAGTATATATAAAAATTTAAAGAAATTACGCCAGCTTGGTGTGCTTGTAGTATGTCACGATCTTGAATTTCTATGATAAACTTAATTATGTATTTTAAGCAAAATATTTTTATAAAATAATCTAAAATGAATTATTAACTGAAAAAATCTTGTATAGATAGCGAGATTGCAGTTTAAACTAATGTAATTCGTAACCAATTAATTAGCTCATTTCCACGTATGTCCTTGTAAATAAAATTATGTTTTTACACAAAATACAGCTACAATATTTCGAAACATATATTAAATATGTATAATTTTCTTATATACTGATATTGCAGCTTAATAAAGCAATCGGATTATTTATCAACAATCGAATTTAATTCTATATTACTTAAATTTTCGGGGGAGAACGGTAAATCTATACTTTTTTGATTTATTCAAAAGCGTGAACAGTTATTAAAAATACACAAAGAAAAAAATTCCAATACGTTTTGACATTAAAATAAGTACAGATTTCATATTAACATACAATCATTATATGAAGATGGCAAACAATATAGTATTGAAATATTCAATGAGTACAGACTTAACGTAAAACCATTGTACTCAAAAATAAATATAGTTTTAAAGTAAGTTCAAAACATGTGATCTCATTAAATAGAACATCGTGAATTATCGGTGTTAAATCGGTGTTGCGCGAACGATCTTCTAACAGTTATTTTTCAAACTCATTCTTGTTAAAAATGAACATTCTTGTGTTTCTATGTAAAATATATTTTTTTGCATTCTTGCATAAAGTGGATTATAGTTGATATTAGTAATTTAAAAGTAGGGAAATTAAGTAAATAGTTTTCAAAATAATATAGAACAAAATAAGATTTTACAGACTTGTTTTTATATATGTTTTTATAAAAATATTTTTATAATGACATATCTTTTACAATTTCTCATAATTCATGCATTATATACGGCGGATCTGTATAGCAAAAATGATGATTCTAGAATTTAAGAATAATTTTTCAATTATATATAAACAAAAGATACTATTTTATTTAACACTAATAAGAAAAACATTCTGTTTATCTGACAATATAGTTTGAATATTTAAAAACGATAAGGCGTAAATTACATGTTTTAGAAGCATGCATTATTTGTATTTATTCCTTGAAATAGGATCTTGAGGGCGTACAATTACGCTATTGTCGCAAAGGTTTGGCAACTCAATCGTATCCGTGTCAGAGCAGATGATGTAACAAACTAGGTTTTGTTCGCTTAATGAAATATTTTGATATCGATTGACATATTAATATTAAGTAAATATTAACTACAAGAATAAAACTAAAATAAGTACTCGCAAAAATAATTAGCATTAAGATTATTTATTGAATCAGAAGAACAAAATAAGTCTTTAAATAATTATTATAAGAAGCGCCTTTGTGTGAATACAAGAAAATTTCAGATATTTCAAGGAATAATTCATATTAGATAAACGTCAAAACTAATTTGTGTAAAATAATTATTAACCTTCGTTCGTTGATTGAAAATTCGCAATGACGAGTGAGAAATAAATAGCGTCGGGGGCGACAAGGCGATTCGTCTATTTCAATTCCCCCTCGTGGCCCTACCGAGCCACTTGACAAATATAAACAAAAAAAATAAGAAATAAAAAGAATTGCGATAAGTTATTTGTTTACTGTTTTCCGACTAAGCGATTGGCATCGGTATGTCAGTGCTTAAACTTTTAATAACGTTGAAAAACTGCGCGCGTACGTGTGCTCGCGCTAAATACAAATTAGCAGAAGTAACAGTGGACGAGAGGAAACGGACCCGCGCTCATACGGTCGCCAGCGGAGAATTCCGACGCATAAATTCTCAAGCGCATTAACGAATACTCGTCACACGCAGCGCCGTTTCATCCGATAGATAAGTGGATTCCCAGCATGCAAATTCACATATACGCGCGCAATCTCACACCATCGTCGAGAGAGAGAGAGAGAGAGAGAGAGAGGGGGGGGTGAGCAGAGGGGATGAGAGATATGCCCGGAGGCGTAAAGTCGAGCACGCCGCGGAAAAGGCATCGCCGCGCGACAAACCCCTTACCACCCCTCGGAAATATATACAAACGCCACGCACACTAATGTTAATTCCAGCCTAGTGTCGCTGGTACATGTATATATATATATATATATATATATATATATATATATATATATATATATAGTATGTGTCCGTGTGTACGGATTCGCGGCGGCATTGGGCAGGGCCAGGAGCAGTGCCCCAGCGACTCGGTCTGGTCGGCGGCGCATATATATCGGGCAGCGAGCGAGCGAGAAAGAGCGGCGGAACGCCCGACGCGCCAAATGAAAATGCCGAAGGACAATGGAAATACTAATGATTGATTGGATACGAAAAAGAATTATAATTGAAAAAAACGCGCGGAGAGTGCGCGCGCGCGCTCGCGGGCGCTCTCTCGCTCGTTCGGCCGGTCGGCGTAAAAAAACGACGACTACGACGACGACGAAGAGAGAATGAGAGAGAGAGAGAGAGAGAGAGGGGGGGGTGACAGCGGGAAGCGGAGGAGAGTACGAACTATTGGGAATAATATATCAATACCCATCGAAGCCACGCATACGAATGCGTGCAGGCGGTCGGCCGGGGTGGCCGGAGGCTGGTGGGGGCGGCGCGGGCCGCGGGGCCGAGGGGTGAGACGAGCAAAGGGGTGGACGCGCGAGGCGAGGCAATGGTTTGCGGATGAAACGGCGAGATGAGGCGCGCGGGGAAAGGGTCGCGTCGCCTGCGCGCGTGGGGAGCGTACACGGAGCGTGGAGAGAGAGAGAGAGGGAGAGAGGGCGAGGGATGGAGAGGGCACGAGGGGGGAGGGGGGGGCGAGGGCACGGAGGTGAGGAAAAAAAGGCGGGCAGTGGCGGCGGCGCGGTGGTGGTGTGTTTGGAAAGAGCAAAAAATATTACACCCACCCCTCGGACCCCCGCGCGCCCCTTCCGCTCGGTCATCGATGCGCGCCAATGCAGGTCGGGGCGGGCGCGGACGAAAAGTAGTGTGGCGCTACTAGTGGTAGTGCCGCTACCGGTGCAGCGCACAAAAGAACGGCCCCGCCGCCGCTGCCGCCTCACCCGCGCCGCCTATGTTCGCGCGCGCGCGAGTGGGAACGAGCGAGCGAGCGAGCGAGCGAGCTAAAGTGCAGGCGCACCAGCCGGCCGCGCGCGGGAGAGCGGGCAAAAAATATATCTGCAAGTCGCTTGTGTGTCAATATCTGTACGATTTCGCGTTCTAATGCTCGTGAAAAACGTTACGGGCAAGCGCTCGCTGGAGCGCTAAGGTAACGTATGATATCGTTTGTTTTCCTTTTTTTTGCCCCCACTCCCGCCTGCTCGCCGACCTCCCTCCATTCTCGCTTCGCCCCGCGCCGCCGTGAAAAGTATTGAAAAGTCGAATTGGCTTTATGCGCGGCATTAAAAGGTATATGCGCTCTTTTGTTTATCGTCGCTTTCGAATTTGTTTGCCGAGCGTGTAAGACATTTCTCGGGGCTGTTCGATTTGAAAAAGCGTTTATTCTCTTTTGCAAAAAACTTTTAAGCGCGCGTAGACTGCAATTTACAGGGAATTTTCCAACTACTCTTTCTTTTGCCAAGCTTTATGCTTAATCGATGTTACAGCTTTGAATTGTTCCTAATTATTTTCTGTTGCAATATTGTGTTTGTGAAAGAAATTTTTTTTTTAAAAATTCGTGCTATACTTCGATGCGTAGGTTTTATCTAAAATACTTTAATACAATATCATTGCAAATCTACCTGTTTTTTTTTTTTTTTAAATAAAGAATAAAGGACAAAACTAGTCTAACCAAACCACGACTTGTTTTGCAGACAAATAAGAGACCCAGCACAGGACTCGATCCCTTTGCCGTTTATATTTATCTATTAAGACGCGCCTGTTTTTATAACGATTAACGCTATTTTCTGAAAACACGCGATTTCGTGGTCTTGGCACCTCTGCGCGACGTTCACTGCGGGTGATGAGCGGGAACAATCGCTGGCAGTCACGCGGGGAGGGGGGGGGCGGCAGAAGCGCGGGAACAACAGAGGCCCGAGCGCGATGCGAGAAAAAGGAGGAAAGAGCGTTTAGCATTTGAAAAAAGCTCCGGTACAACCGAACGGATCTCGGATCCCCCGCCGAAGCCTGGGCGCCGCACCCCTTCTGTAGTATACAAACAAAAGAGAACATTTAGCATTAAAAAAAGCACGGGGAGCAGAGCGAGAGATAGAGTGGGATGAAATTCGGTGGCGCCAGGCACTGCCAGCAGTTGTTTCCAGTGCCAGTTACTCACACTACCTTCCTCTCTCCCTCTCTCATGCTCTCACTCTCTCTCTCTCTCTCTCTCTCTGTCTCGCTCCATAACTCTCGTTCTCCCTTCATCTTCTTTCACTCTTGCTCTTTCGCCTATCCTCTCATCACTTTATGCAGCCCCATTCCAGCAGCCTTATGGTAATAATCCGACCTGATTTCGGTATTAGATAATTAAAATGAGGCTTTGCTGTGAAATCTGATTTAGCTTTTAGTTTAAGGAGCAAAATTTAAAACTTATGAGAGTCGTATTGAATTGACAAATCTTTCACGACTTTTAATAACAGTTCAATAGCAGCGTAAATATACCAACGCATTCATGAATCTACATTTATATGTATATATATATATATATATATATATATATATATATATATATTTATATATATACATATATACATATATATTATGGTTATATATGTTACAATATGATAATCTATAATTCGACGGACGCTCAATAGATTAAATTAACTTTTATATGTTTAAAAAATATTTATTTATTCATCGATATTTATGTTATTCCCACCAAAGTCATCCCCAGATATTCTATACATTTGTGTCAACGCTTTTTCAAAGTTCTTTATAGAGCCTTTAATTTTCTTAGCAATTTGGTTTCTGTTTGTTGAATCGCCGGAAACTCTTGCCATTTAAGGATAATTAATAATTTTGACAATAAAATTTGGATAACTTAGAGACAGGAGTCGCGGGTTTCTACCTTGTGCGGCGCCAAAAGAATGTTGTAGGCGTAGAGCTACACGTCTAAAAACTAGAACATGGGCGAAAGCTGCTCTACAATTAACCGTTTAATAGAAGATGTAATGCCGAGACGACGCGCTGGATAAGATGCGTGAATAGAAAGATTTTAATCTGAGTGATTTAAGAGAACAAATATATAACACATGTGATTGCGTATTATTCAATTACGTATCAAATATCAAATGGATAAGTAATTATCTTCTATTAATTACTATCTAATTATATAAACTAAATAAATTAAATTAACTACCTATTATATAACGCATGAGTTCTTATTTGCATCATGCTCATTTCACTCCTACAAGGAAAATTGGGTCCTGTATATGATTGCGATGCTGTTTTTAGCCAAAAAATACTACGAACCAGCAACGATGTCTGAGCAGGGGCATAATTGTGATGTAACAGTCGTCAATTATTTTTCCAGAAAGCCGAGCGTACTCTTTTTATTGTTTCACTCAGCAGGCGTATAACTTGGAGTTAATATGCTCTGTTGGCCTGTGTGCTTTCTGTCAAAAATTTAAGACGCAAAACACTAACATAATCAGGGGGTATACAACATTGACATTTGACTGAAATTATTGAGTTTTTTCAGTATTATTGATCGAGGACTGCTTAACAATACATCCACGCTAGAATATTAGGTATGAATCTCTTGAGTAGGTCATGATCCACATTGAGTTAATTTAATCATATCTACGAGAGACATATGCAACGACTTCTTTGAAGGTCATTGTGCGATCTCATAACGAACTGTGCATGCCTTTCATGCCCTAAATATGGGAAAAATACATGACACGTGTCAATGGATATGTCGGAATTCCGCCCATCCTCTTGAATGGTTATATGACGATTGTCAAGAATCATTTTCTTCTATTGTTGATGTGCTAGAATGTTTACGAGGAAAATTATCATTGGTGCATCTTTGGTCTTATTAAAATTGTTTGTATCTTTTGACAATATTTTTTTTTCATTTTCTTAGAATATAATTATTAAGAAACCTCAGTTAAGATTTTCAGGACAAGCGATTAATTTATTTTGTTTTTTTCGTTTTTTTACGTAACATATATTACGTAATATATCTTTTTGTTAACATATCTTAGACGCATGTGTATAGCTATGTAAAATAATAAAGATTTTTATCGGTGTTACAATTGATTTTTTTATAAATTAATAAATTAAAAGTATCATGATACATATACTGCCCTAATTATAATGGTTCCTATAGAATCTAATAATTCAAATCTAAGATATAAAAATCAAAACGACTTTTGTTAAGAAGGTAAAATCTAACTGCCCCTTTACCAAAATTTTTCGTGTTTGACTCCTCGTTAGTAAGATATCAACATATTAACAAATGAAAACTCGAATATAATGTGGTTTGCGTAAATTACAATTGGCTTTATTTATTAAGCAATATTCATATTGTTTAGGATAAAAGCTATAAGATTTAAGTATTTTAGAAAACCACCTATGAAATGTTCAATTTCTGCAAGTAAGACATACCAACTATCATCCAAAGATGATATGATATGCGCAACAATAGATTATATTGTGACCTACGCACACGCACACACACACACACACACACACACATACCTATATATATATATATATATATATATATATATATATATATATATATATGTATATATATATATATTAGTCGCAACAGAGTAACGCGGAAAAAAGAACAATTTTTCCGGGAGCCCGAAAAAAAGCCAGCTCTATACTTGAAAGCCATGGGTATTAAGCATTTTTTCCGGGGATCCCGTGAACTTGCCCGGCCGCGTATATAAAGTAAATGGACACGTTTAGATACGTGCCTGCGCGTCCATCAAACCGGGCGCGCACGGTGATGCATTTTTTACGCCTGATGCGTTGAGCGCTCGCCGCGCTCCGCGCGCGAAACGTGATGTGCAACGAAAATATAGAAATGTAACGCGAAGGGTGCAAAAAATGGCGCTTGCGCGCGGAGATCGCGTAACTGAATTTGAAGTGCCTGCGCGCGTATGGGCGAGCGAGCGGCACTGGTCGGCGCGTACCAATTGGGACGTGGATATTGCGCCGCATATCGGGAAATCTTACGACTCCTTTCAGAACATTTCAGCTATCCTTCAGAAGAATTCTTGCTGTTAATTTGCAATTTTTTCTAATTACTTTCGCTTTCAAATCAAAACCATATGTCTTGCGCGATCTGTGTTTTTTAGTGCGCACTCGCTGTGTATTGGGTAGAATTATTATTTTAGGTCTTTTTCCACTTACCTTTGATACATAAGTCAGTTGAATAACCCCGATAGAAACTGAGAGCGTGAATTGGTTAGCTTAATACTTTAAACGCTCCAAAAATGGCCATCATTCTTGGCCCAGTTTCTTCCCTAAATGAAATGCTGTTTTGTAGCTATTTATGATAAATAAAAATGCTGCATTAGATATTCAGAATGATGATAAACAAGAGCTGTGCAAATGTGTGTGTGTGTGTGTGTGTGTGTGTACAAATCCAAACGGAGATATATGGAAATAGTACGTCTATTTATCTACGTATGTAATATAATATGGACAGTAAAATGTGTACAAATGGCTTAGTTATTGATTTTGGTATATTAACATGATTGCGGGTAGAAATATAAAGTACTTTTCTATATAAGACATTAAGTATATTTCTTAGACGATTTATTGGGCATTAATTGGACTTAAAAATGTTCCGAAATGTTCACTATTCCTCATCGCCAGTTTTTGGCAATGATTATTATACAAAAAGTAATCTGTGTTGACTTTTTGCTTGTCCAGTTCTAAGGTTTTGTTTAAGAATTTTCGTATAAACTATTTTGCGCATTAAAACTACCTAAGCCTTGTTCTTCTGGACATTAAAAATGCTAAGACTTCTGCTAGGGAATATTGTGTTCGAAATAAGAACAAAATCATTTTTCACAGCATGAAATTAAAAAACATCCTTAGATGATTATTAATTTAAGGCATTCCGATGCTTTAAGCCGAGCTGAAATTATAACCTTTACAACGTAAAGTTAAATCAATCTGCGAGTGAAAAATAAGAATTCAAATGGTATGCGAGAAATCGAAGTAAAAAAAGCGGATCGTGCTGCTGCGAGGTGATGGATAATTAAAAATAATCCCTTTTCATACCGCCAATCCTCTTCTTTCTTTGCAGATCCTTTTTCGCGGCTTATTAAATCAGCCATAAATTATGCATCGAAAATTACAGGCAGTCGAGATAAAAGGAGAATTAGAGATGCCGAATAACAACACGGGTATATAATAAGCAATTTTTAATCGGGATTCTATGCGCGAATGTTGGTGAGAGACCTAATAAGCATCTGTTCGATGCGATGTAGGCTCTTCTTTTGGATAAATACAAATTAGTAATTCTGCGGTCTAATGTAACTAGAAAATTATATATCTTAAGTATTCAGAATATTTGTAAAGAATATTCTTCAAAAAAAAAATTCTTCAAAAAAAAGTCAAATAATATATCGAAATTTGATGTTTTCACGATTATCTCGCTGAAAGCATAACGCTTGTTCTTAACAAAAAAGAAAAACATTATAATTCAGAAACATTCCGACACGTTTAAATCACATTTCTGACAGTAAGTAGGATATTGTTATTTTATTGGTTTTTACAACAGTAGCGTGATAATGAAAAAAATAGAATAATTACAAGAAAACATGAATGAAGTGAAGTCACTAATTTGGCTAATTTCTTGAAATTGTCGCCTCTTTTACATCATCCTTAATAATATCCTGCTCTGATTAATGCTCCTTAACTTATCATACGTCACTTAGGCGCACTATTGTATATCACTTTATCTTTATACGTTACTCAGTTTATTAGGTAGGAATTTTTTGAAACTATTTTTTGACATTTTACATGAAAATATTAATATGTCATGTTTTTTAAACATAATTTTAAGCAATTTGTTTGAGTAATAATTAATTATTGAAGTCACCTATGGATTCAACCTACTTTTACATCGACATTTCGACCGTGTCACCACGGACGAAATTCCAAGCCGAAGTCAGTGTATATAGATATAGTAAGCTGCACAAGTCCATAATAGAATCCACAGCAAAAACATGGCAATATAATCAGCATCATTTTTGTTTCATTTTGAGATTTTACAGCGGTCTTGAGATTTGATTTATCCGTATAACCTGGTAAACATTAACAAGAGATGTATGTTCACTATTGCTATGTTTTTGCTACAATACGAACAATACAATACAACTTCAATATCTATATACGTAAGTTGAACGCACATCCGTTTACATCGACAGCGACATGGTTTGCAAAGTTATGTTCAAAACAGGGTTCAATGTTAGAGAGAAAAAAGATTAATTTCTTAAATTATTAATAACTTAAATAAAGTTGATTATTTTATTATAAATTATAATTTCAAAAAATAATGAGAAAAAGTTTCCTATTATTTAAAATTACAATTTACATTGAAAACTAAGGTGTAAGTAAAAATACGAATTTCAGTTTCAAATTCCAGTTTACAGTAATTGCAAAGCTTGGATAGACAGAGAATTTTTTAAACGACAGTTGCTTAGCATATGAAATATAAGGAATTTATATCATCTCTGATCGAACATATCATTGAATAAAAATTAGTTTTAAATAATAATTTTTTTTAATAAAATATACCGTATTTGCATTTAAAGAAAACAATTAAAAAATGTTAATTCTTAAAATGAGAAAACAGAACATTGCTAATCGAACGTTAATATCGTGACATTGTGAAAACACTGGCTGCTATAAAGATCAATAGTAATTCTCTTCCTACAGATAAATTTAATTGAAAAACGAATAATAGGAATTGGAAAATGCAGATATGAAGCTTCTTGAAATTTGTTCAAAATGTTTTATTGCGAAATGATAAAATCTAAAATCAACTTTTTTCTTTACAATGAATAAAATGAATAATTTTATCTTCTTTATATAATATTATCGTCATGTATAAAGTCTATCGCTAACTGAAGTTAACATTAATTTCAATTGAGAAATTTCTATTTTATATACATAGTGCATTTACAAATTAATTTTCGAGAATTTCAGCAGTGGATCACTTAATCTATCATCGTTATTATTGGAGAAAACTAGAAAAGCCATTTCAAGCAATTTTCCTGCGTTTGCTTTTGCAAAGCCTGCAGAAACTATATCAAAAGCGTTTCAATTTTCTTGAAATTCAAGAGAATTTGATTCAGATAATATTAATATTTTTAAATAATGAAAATTTACAAAAATTATGTGGTAATGAACGAGTATCTCTTTCTATCATAACATCACGCTCAGACTCAACCAATAAGAGATTAGCATTGTTCACAAAAATCTTAAAAAAGAAGTTAAAAATAATCAAATCTTATAGAGAGAAAAATCAAATTTGACTGAATTTGCTAAAGAAGTTCAGAACACTTTATCTAATTAATTTTTTTATATACTTAAATTTTTTTTCTTTTACTACTACGCGTCATATAAAGTTTAATACCTAAGTAGTTTAATATAACGGTAAAATGTAAAAGTGCAAAATTTTCATAGCTTTATATTTTAATCTATATTGGGGTTATAACAACGATAGAGCCAGATCATCCTCCAACAAACGATAACTAGCGGTTTTCATACAACTGTATACGCTTTTCCCCGCTTATCACTGAGTGGCTATAGTTGTATAAAACAAGATGAATATCGATCGAGCGAACGTTAGCGGGTCAGAAAATGGCACTACTAAGCATTAATTTATATGAATTTTCAAATAACCAAATATTTTTTCTTTACGTTTTTCCCACCTTCCTATCACGTTATTTTTTTTTTTTAAAGCGGACTATATAATTATATTTTATTATATAGATAAATTTTTATATTAAATAAACAAATATATATTGTTTCAGATATTCAGTGAATCCACCCGAAGGATGCCATTTAATGAAGTTCAATAAATATTTCACAATATAAAAATGATAAAAAAATATAATTCGAGACTATCTGAACATTTGAGATTACGAGTACTTTGTTATTTCGTTAAAAACTATAGTTTTTTTACTTTTAAAACATTCAGTCACTTAATGGCGAAGAAATAAATGGATAGTATTTTGTACCATTAAAATCCTATCGCTCAATATTTATATTTTCTTCTAGATATAAATGAAATCATTACAAAATTCTGTAAGCTTCTACGATTTCAAGCATCTTTGACGAAAATAAGTAGTAATCGCTTAGACTAACTAAAAACTTTCTATTGCAGAAATTTATTTCTATGCAGAAGTATATTGGGAAGAAAGCACTAGATTAATCATGCAAGCTATGACTCGCATTATCTTTAATAATATAGATTATGGTTTGAATAATGGATAATCAACATATAGTTATAGCAGTATAAGTAAATCGCAATGATAAGGATAAGTTCCAAAGAAAGAACTGTACGGTAAAGGGCTATAATCCTATCACATTCTTCGATCATCAAATTCCTTTCTACTCACAAAGTGTAAGTCAGTCTTTTTCGCTTTCAATTTCTATTTTATTAATAACTAGTGAAATCAGAAAGTATTAAAAAATGAGAACGAAGATTAAAAGTAGTAAAGAAATTTAAAAATTTACAGAATGTTTTCTTTATATATATATATATATATATATATATATATATATATATATATATATATATTTGCTCGACTATGGAACATATATTATTACATAATTTTTGCAATTAATTAATTTTGAGAAAAAAGTTGCAGCTTTTATCTGAACGCGAATTAATGCAACAACTACCAATTCAACTTTGGTTTCAGATAACTTGAAGTATCCAAAACATAAGTAAACATTCTATTCAGATGAACAGAGAATAAATGAGGAAAAATGAAAAAAAAGATGTATTATTTCTTAATTAACTACAATCTAATCTAGAACAATTTATTTAAGTAGAGCGACCAGTAATTTCATAATTTGAAAAAAAGAGAATAAGTTGCAACAAATAAAAATCCCTGTTAATCAGCATTAAAAACTCATAGATATAAAGATTATTAAAACAAATAATAAGTATAAATAAATAAATAAGATTATACCAATACATTCTTAACAGATATAATAAATAAAATATAATTCTATATGCAATAATATAAGCTTAAATTTATTACCGAACAGTCTGAGAGACTCATTTATGAACTCCTATGAATATTTAGATATCAGCTCCTGCCCATTTATATCATCCCTAATTTATAGATTGGTCACTTGACATATCAGTGTGCCACTTTATCGTTAATTAAAGTTCCATGTTAGTTCTGACAATATTTCAGGATGGTTAAATATAAAAATCTGAATTTTATTCATTACCTTTAAACAAGGGAAATAAGAATATATCGATCCAATGGAACAACTGTGTTTTTAAGCAGCTTAAATACAATTCTCGATAATTTACCTCAAAATTTAATATGACGTTCTCTTTGCCTTTGCAATCGTTTTATTAATTTTTATTGTTTCTTATTAGCAATTACTTATATTTGCACTACTTGACTATTAAAATTAATAATCAGACCTGTTTTATTTTTATTTTCGTGTATAAAATATTCTTCTGTATTAAAAAAACAAGGTTGCTTTGATGGATTTATCGGAGGATTTCTTTAAAAATCCCTGGCACAATGCTTAATAAACCCCTAATTTTGATGCCGGCAAAGCCGTAACTTAAGCTGGATGCGATGTTTGTTTTTTTTTTTATTTTTTTTTTTTTTTTGCTCCACCTACGAAACTTATTATAGAGACCGAGCAAAGGCCCCATCAGCGAAATTCTTTCGCCGGCGCATAATAGCATTATGCAGACCTTGACCGTCGATAATAAATGAAATTAGCCAAACAGTAAAGTGCTTTTAACGGAACTGTGTCTAGTTTGACTCGTTTAATATGACGAACAGAACGAGCTGCTCGCTACCGGACAGCCGAAATCCTGCGCTGGCCGTCCCGCATTGACCATTGGCTCGTTCGTTCTCCCCCCCCCCTCTCCCTCTCTCTCATTCACTGCCCCTCGCTCGCAGCCTCCTCGGCGCGCTGTTCTTGCATTTATTAAAACGACACTAGCTCGCGCGGTATTAATGGCAACGCGTCAAAATCAATTTTCATTTGCCGAATACTTATGTACGATGCAATCCAATTTGCATCCCTGCTGCGCCGTGGCTCGCTCTTTCGCTCCCTCGCCCCTGGCTCTATCTCACTCGCTCAATCCCTGCCCCCCTCACGTACTTCCCAGCTCCTGTTCCTCCTCAGTGCTGCGGGCTGCCCTCCTATCCTCGCGCCTCGTTCCTCCACGCGGAGCGACGCGCATTTTACCGTAATTGGAAGCTCGCGCGAACGTTTGTTTCGGCTAGCGCCGAAAAAAGCGGGGGGTGGTGGTGGTGGTGGGCGGGGGTGCAGGCGAGTTCTAGGAGGTGGAGCAGGAGGAGGAGGAGGAGGAGGAGGAGGAGGATGAGGAAGAGGCGAGGGTGAGAGGAAGAGAGGGAGAGAGATAAAGAGCCGAGGGGGTCGCGACTATACGCTTCCGGATTCGCATGCGAACGTTTCGCGTTTTATAAGCGCGGCGTCAAAATTTTTTTTACGACCGACAGGACGCCGCGCCTGTGCTTTTTCGCCTTCGGCATTCGGCGTTTCGCGACGAGATTGACACGTTTTCGAACGTTACGCGATGCTTCTTGCTCCCGCAGCGCCGTCCACGAGCGCTGCGATTTTATTTTTCGGCAGCGCCATCGTCGGCGCGGGACGAGCGGGCGGAGGGGAGGGGGGGTAGAGATTGTTCTTGCTTTTTGGTAACGATCGGTAGCTTTCGTTTGTAAAGTAAAACTATTTTAGAGGCTCGTTCAAATTTTAGTGCTTTTGAAGGATACACTTACGCACCGAAGAATTCTTTTTTGCTTTTTGTTCTTTTTAGATTTTAACAAGCGCTCGGGTATAGCGCTTTATGGAAATGTATATCTGAATTGTTTTTTGTTGTTTTTGAATTTTGTTTTTTTTTTTTTTTTGTTTTTCTATCATTGGAAATCGACGGCTTTTTTTATTTACTAATAACTAAAGTATGGAATGTAAAAATTTTGTTTAATTTTATAAAGTAAGCGTAACGAATATTATATAATAGTAACAATATGAAATGATTAGTATATTGATTTTTAAATGTTTGAATCAGTTTTTTCATATTTATGAATACATTTATCGTTGTTTATGTAATTTTCCAGAGCTTGAAATAAAAAGCAACTATAATATGAAACAAAAAATTAAAGAATTGTTTTTCAATAAATCTTTTTAAATGCACCAATCAATATAAGATTATTTGGGCAGTTGAAAGTGTCGAAAAAGATAGATTGAACTGGTACAATTAATAAATTACGTATATATATATATATATATATATATATATATATTTGTCGCGCTATGAGCTAATCGATTATACAATGTTGCCATGCTATTGAAAATATTTTATCGAAATCCAAGAGTTTTTTATATATACAATCTGAAAGGTAAACACGCATACTTTATTCCATAGCAACAAAAATTCAATTATATCCTTAAGGTAATTGACGAAAAAAACACGCGAAGTCGCTGCTCTGTCGATAATGCGAAACCTTTCTCCTCCTCTCTTTTTTCCTAAAAATACGAAATTTTGAGTTACGCGATACTCCCTTGAGCGCCGCTTACGAATTACAATTTAAATTTACAGCCCAGCGTAAATTTTAAGGAGGCCTCTGCAATTTAAATTTGCACAGTGGCTCTCTCTCTTTATCTCTCTCTCTCTCTCTCTCTCTCTCTCTCTATCTATCTATCTCTCTCTCTCTCGTTTCCTCTTTCTCTCTAAACGACGAAATAATGACGACCGGCAAGGCCGCTCTCATAAGCAAATATATGACGGTCAAGAATGCCCCTGGAATGAAAGGTGGATAGGACAAGGTGGGATGCCGATGAGGGAGGAGCAGAAGGAGGAGGAGGAGGAGGAGATGGAGGGGCCGATGCCTGGGCGTGCAAAAGTATCGTAGCAGGAAGAAATCGACTAGTGCGGGGGAAGTGACAGGGGCCGCCTTCTCAGCCTCTCACGAATTTGCCTCGCGGCGGCTCATTTCGCGTCTTCAGCGCGCGCGCGGCGGCAGCTGGATTATAATTAAAACGTCGCGCGCTCCTCAGTACAATAAATTAATACATAATTAACGCAGCTAATTATAATACCGGGACCGAAGATTTTTCTCCTATAAGAATCGAGTCGAGCTCCGTGCGCGCGCAACGCAGCTCACTGCGACCGCGAGCGCCCGCTACCGGTCGCTTACATTATTATGCATACATACATAAATACACAAACACATAGACACATAAAAACACACGCACGCGCGCACACACACATACACCAACAAAGACACATAATCAAAAACACACATGCACACGCTTTCACATACACGTACGCACGCACGTGCACATGTATGCACCCAGAGAGAGACACACACACACACACACACACACACACACACACACACACACACACACACACACACAAGTTCGCGCTATACACACTCTCCGCGCTGTGGACTAGAGCATGCTGAGGCAGTCCTCGCCGGCAGCCCGGTAATTTATGATCGGACATGAAAAATTACCGTCTCGGGGGGTTTAATCATCCTCCGACTCTCTCCCCCCTCCCGCCCGCGCCGCCCGCTCGCTCTCTTTTTCACGGCACGCATGCGTATTATATAGCTATATAGAGAGCCGAGCGCGGCAGCGGTGTTGTGTCCTTCTTTTCTGCCTATACCCTTTTTTTCCCACCTCACCGTGGCGTCATTCTAGTCGCGCCACGAGTTCTCGCCGGCTGCCCCGGCTTTCAGCGCTGTATACATCTCTGTAGATGTATATATATGTATATGTATATGTGTATATGTATATACATATATATGTTAAGGTATGCTCGAGTATAGGCGTTGACCGAAGCTGATAACCGGACGCACTCCGGGCTGTGCCGCGTACAGTTTTTGCATCTGTACTAACGTCCTATTATGTGTGCAGTATTACGGTATACGCCTTTTACTTTTGCGGCTCGGATTTAATAACTAATGAATGCATAATAATTGTCAGACACGGTAAAGTGTTGCGCTTTTTTACACCTCTACAGTGTATTTAAGAATATATGTAGACACCTTCCCTTGTCGACATAAGAAAATGTAGAGAACGTATTTATGGTCTAGCATAGAGACAATGTAATGTAGACAATGTAGCTCTGCGTTATTTGAATAAATGATCTTTCACGTGTCTTAGAATAATATTAAAATGCAAGTAGACGCTATTAGATAAGCATCACGAATTTGATTCAGACTGAGAAAAGTGACTCTGTTTACCTCAAAAATAAGCTCTGTCAAGTTCTATGATCAAGAAGTCTTCTATTTTTAAGACGTGGTACTTTCTTACTAAAGAATCTATTGAGCAAAAATAAAAATTTTACAGGATAACTGTAGCATGGCACTGCGATATCTATATTCTTATATGTATTTCTGTCAAATTTAATGAGTTCCAATACAGAAATTATATAGAATCATTTTTCATCTACTCATATGAGAAGACAATTATGTAAGTTGTAAAGAAATATATTATCACTAAAATATTATTCATACTTTAAATAATCAATTTTTTAAAATTCAAATATAAGTATTTAAAATATATTGTCTATTAAAAAGCTAAATCAAGAAATGACTTTAAAAATTAAAATACACCAAAAATAGAAGATGAATATTATATATATATATATATATATATATATATATATATATATATATATATATATATATATATATATATATATATATATATATATATATATATATATATATATATATATATGAAATAAAGTTTCAACAGTAATACAATCATTTGCATCATATAGGAATGTTATAACAATTTTAATTAATATTTTGAGATTTACTAATAATACAGATTAAAGTAATTAAAAGTATTTTATTCTGTAAATGACAACTTTGACGTGTATGAAGAAACACTTTAAAAACAATTTTCATATAAATTAAATATGTTGAAATAACATTAAATTAATTTGTCCTTAGGGAAATGATGTTTTCAGATATCTTTTTCATATCATAGTTTGACAAGCATTTTCTGCAGTAGCCAAATATATTTAAGTCTTAGAAAAATTTCATTCCAACGGTATTTGAAATCCTTCTGCGTCAGCATTAGCTGTAAAAGTGAAGATTTATTTTTAACTGGTCATTAATAAACTAATTTTCAAACGATCAATTATTATAATCATTATTATATTTATTTTTCATTTGAGTTTTTTTCATTATTTTTTCATTATTTTTTCATTATTGGCTCGGCAGAACTGAGCTTGTTGCGAAAGTTCTGTCCATGTCAGAGTCTCTGGGCAGTTCGTGCTCTGTATATTCTGATCAGCTATACAGGGATTATCTGAAAGAAAATTTGTCGTAGCCTCTGTTATTGGGCATTCGTAGAGAAAGTGGGAGATAGTTACGGACGTTTATAGATCAGAAGCTGCAATTTGAAATGTCGCAGCTAGGGATGTCGATCACGGACTCGGGTACAATGAATATTCCTCGCTTCTTCTAGCTTAGGTAGTCTGTCTGCACAGACATTAGCTCAAATATCCCTTCGGAGTCCAGAGCTTCGGTGGTGCACTTATGTCACTTCACCAGCAGATTAAGGAGTTTCCAGCCAGTTGTCGACCCAAGCTGAGTACAAAAACAACATATATATATATCATTATACGCGTTAAAAAATCATCTTTCTATTGACATAAAGAAGTATATAAATGATCGACCTTGTTTTTGTGGGTAAAAACATTGAAAGACGGGAATTTAGAAGAAGTCATATAAACGCGGAGAGTCAAATACTTCTGACTCTTATATGATGATGTATTGCGTTTGAGAAAAGCAGGTGCTTATAGAGTTTTTGTCAGAGCTTATTTTAGTTGTGTAAAAACATCTCGGTATCGATGAAATTCATGTGAATGTTTGTAAAATAAGTTTCTACGTAGTTTCTAAGTTTAGAGACCGCATTTACTTTTACGTATGGCAACGTCGCGCATGCGAGCTAATCGCAATGGAGTAATTCTGATATTGTATCACTGTCATCCACTGAGTTAAGATTCAACTCAATTTCTAAACAACCAAGTGCATTATTGCCGTTTTGCAAACGCTAGCACCGTAAATAATTAGGCAGCTTGAGATGGAATTGCAAAAAAAAGTTTCTTTTGTTGCATATCAGTTGGATTAATTAATATTTTTATCTTTTAGGTACACGCGCAAATGGTAGAATAATTATTTGGACTATTCAACAACTAAAATGAATTGAATTTTTTAGATCGTTGAGGAACCTTCATTAATACGGATCGATGCGATGCGTTGGAACTTCTTTAACTGTTATAAAGCAATCCCAAATCAGATCACCCTTACTATCCGAAAAGATCTAGAATCTTAGCTTTTCGGCTTCCTAAGCAATCAAATGTCCCGACCAATTTAGTTTTGCTACGGCAGCGTTAATCCTATGGACCTAGGCCTTGCCGATGGGCTTAAGAAGGTGTACGTAAACCAAAATTCCTTATTACTCAGAAGGTACCGTTAAGATAATACCGTTAATAGATCTAGTCCTCGATTAAGCCTATTCCATCCCTCTCTTTTATATGCAACAGAAACCTTAACATAGATTTATGGTTATGTATATATAGTATGAGTTTTTCATTATTATAGAGGTTTCTTAGCGCCGGCTGTGCTTGCTTTTTTCATTTCAGCCCAAAGAAAGTTTAATTTTTAGACTAACTTCTTTGGTAGGTTCTGTCATAATCATCGCCCCGAAGGTTTCACTCCAAAGCGTATTTTCAAGGAAAATGTATTTGTCAATTGTTAATTTTGAAGAATTAGAAGACTAAAGCATTTTTATAGTACCCAAATAGATCATTTTTATATTTTTATATTGCTATACTGAGTTCCTTTAATATTAAGATGAACGTTGTAATTAAACAATTTTTGAATTATATTAGCCGAGTTAAGACTTAAACAATGAAGTTTTCAAAAAATTTCAGATTTTTGAAGAAAAATATTGCAAAGAATTTTCTGACGATTCAATTAATGTTAAGGTGTTCTACCTGAAAAGGCATAAGATTGAATCACGAAATTTATAAATTCTTAAAGCTCAGCTGAAGCCTCTGCAGATATGAATGTGACTAGTGATCGTTTTTCAGTAATGTCTAAATTATGTTAGCGAGAATAGAAAGAATATATCATTGGTATATATATGATATATTGGTAACTATAATTGCGTCATATCGATTCTGTCTGAATTTTTCCAAATGGAAACATTATAATGTTCAAATATAGATTCTCATTATAAATGAATCGATAATAGTCTTACTATATCTGCACTGAATACACGACCCTTAATATAAAAAATTATATACATAATTTTGAATACATGATAATTAATTTCAAAATGACATACATAACTGAATACACGACAATTGATATAAAAAATTATATACATAATTTTGATCTTACTTACTATATGATAAAATAATATATAAAAATAATTTATCTGATTATATACCTTTAAAGAAATAATATTCAAGTTTTCTTTTAAAAAGATTAATAATTTAGTGAATTTGTTTAACAATTCTAAAAATAAGGATGATAAATATTTAAGAACAGGAATTATATGTAAAATCAATTATAATCATTGTAATAAATGTTATATTGGACAGGCAGAAGGATATTTTAAAAAGAGAATTTATGGATGTCAATATAGTTTACAAAACGAATTATTCATCGAGATTAAAAGAAATTGTTTGAATCTTTGGCATATTTTTGTTTGTGAAAATGTGGAGATTTTGAAGTAAGGGATTAAAAATTAATATAACAGAGTGTCTTGAAGTTATTCATATTTTAAGGATCGAATTCATGTAAATTTAATGGTAGAGTCCAGAACTAAATATATTAAAAAATATATAGTTATCATTCTTTTTTAATTGTATTAGGAGAAAAAAGAAAGGTATATGTAGGTATGTATATATATATATATATATATATATATATATATATATATATAATGTATTTTATAGAGCATATTGCAATCTCTGATGAGAATACGAAGGGGCCCGAAACGATGGACTTTGCAGATGAGCAAAATGTTTGATCGACGGAACAGCTAGATCGACCCCTACTAAGTAGTATAATTTTGATTTCAATAGTTTAGGTTTTACTCTCGGATGCTACAACGGAAGTGATCATAAACATGAACTGTCTGACTGTCGTCATAATTATATTGTACTCGTTTGTTACAAAAAAATATTTATTAGTTTTAGGTGTATCAGCCGAGGAAAATACAATTGTTAATTTTGCTTTTCGATAACATTTTAGAATTTTATCATATTATGATAATAGGGTTGGTAGGAAAAACTACTATTTAATAAAATATTTTGTTCATCTTGTAAATATTTTTATACTTTTTTAAGTATATGTTTACTTATTACAGAAAATTGAGACAAATAATTTCGTGCCCAGAGCAAGAGACAGTACCAAGGTCATGAAAATGCTTTAATTGACAATACTTTTCCGAAATCGAAGCAACATTTTATTAGAATTTGAACTTTTAATGGAAATTTCATTTAATATAAAGGAACTATTGAAAATGAACTTTCTTACACGAAAAAAGAAAATTATTTATAAAACTAAAATTCATAGCGTAATATAAATAATATCCGTACACTTGGATCGTTTTCGTTAAGCGACATTTTCAATTCTTAATTTTCATCTTTATCGCTCATTTCTGTTTCTTTAGTCATACTACATATAGATCGGATTAAAAGTGTATAGCAAAATAAAGAAGAATAATTTCAATTGTGAAATCTACTTGACAATGTATATATATACATATATATAAAATTTGACTCGTCAATCCCAGCGCCATTGCGGCATGCATCGGGACATTTTGCGCGGCATCGCTTTCGCAAGGACTATTACAATCAATCTACATTGTAAAGCTGCGGCTGCTCGCAATCGTCGAGGGGGGGGGGCGGACGGGGGGGTAGAGCAAAAGAGATCCGAGTCCGTGCGACGAGACGCGGGAATATAATCAGGGCGATAAAGCCGCGCGGAGAGGAGGTCGCGCGCTCATATACGCGTCCGTCACGGCGCAATTACGCCTCACGCTGCCGGCCGCCTATATATTAGCAGGCGCGCTCCGCCGATCCACGGTGTCCCTCTCTGCGTTAGATCGAAAGTCGCGAACTGTATGTGTATGCGTGTATATATATATATATATATATATATATATATATATATATATATATAAATGTGTGCATGTGCGCGTGCGCATGGACACGTTCCGCGAACGCCGATTGTTCGCCGACTAACTATGCTGTGAATTTTTCTGAAAGGGATCGGTCCCGCGGTATACAAAGACAATTCCTGAACCATGCGGCAGGAGCGCCGTGCGGGGCGGCGAGGGGAGCGGGGGGGGGGAGGGTTGGAAAGAGAAGTGAAGCAGGGACGAGGACGTCGACTCATAAGTTCGGAGCCAACGTATACAATTACGCCGGGGATATATATATTCGAAGGCATAAAGCGAGCCTTGGAATATACATAAACATTTCCAGTATAACGGCAACATAAGTATGCTTGACTGACATTAATTGTGCATAATTTCGCTGTCTCGAGAAGTCGCGTTATCCGCGCACCCACGTTGATTTCTCGATCCTTGGCTCGCGTTCCTCTCCCCCGCCTCCCCTCTCTCCCTCTCTCTCTCTCTCTCTCTCCCTCTCTCCCTCTCGCCACCCTCGCCGCCCGCCCTGATCTCGTCCTCCTCTGCGAGCTGCTTTGGCGAACAACCGTTTACTCGGCCTTCTTCGTGAATCGCGAATGTAGACGCTTATTGTTAGACCTGCTCCCCCTTGTATTCCACCGCCTCGCATATGAATGAACTGCCGCCGCCGACGTTGCCCAGCGGCCGCTCCTATAAGACGCTCGCCGTCCGCCGTCGAAAGAATTGGAAGTAGGATCTTATTGTGGGCTTGGGCGCTCAGAACGATCGACAGCCTGTCAACGGAGCTCAAAGCTCCGTAGGGGGAGAAAAAAATTCTTTTCGGTCGCCCCGCTGCTTCCGAGGCCCAACTATAAATTACGCTTAATTATGGTTACGTCTTTCGATTTTGACTTCCCTGCTTTTATTCTTGTTATTATTTTTTACATTTATTTAATTTATTTTTTACATCGTTCCGACGCGCACTGATTCTTATTCGCCAACTTTTAACTCTATCCGCTACAGTCTCGAGGGCAAATTTTAAATTTTACTTATAAGCACGTTGCATCGGCTAAAGATAAATACTCGGTTAGTTCCCTTCTCTTCTCAGATCTATCGATATACTGTAAAGTATCATAATATTGATTTCACACATAAACTTTTGATCAAATACAAGTATAAAACGGTATAAATCGGAAAATTGCCTATACTATGCAATTTCGCATATCGTAGTCAATTTCATGATTTCAAATGTACCTACAATTTTAGAATTTACATCAGCAATGCCTTTGATAATAGTAGAAATAGGGATTAAAATATAGTAGATTTTCTATTTGATCTATATTTTCACTTTCCTAAGAATTTCGTTCATCGTTATATAAATATTATATAAATAACCAATCGACTAGCTTTATACAAAAGTAAATTGTAACGACGGGCATGCTAGGGCGGGACGAGTACATAAAAATCATAATTCAAAATTTATATCATCGGATTCTACGTTGTTAATGTATATTGTACCAATTTTTTTTAAATAAAAAAACGACCGTAACGAAAGAGTTGTTTTCACGAGCGAGAAAAAATATTAAAATCAAAATGGAATTGTTAATTGCAGGAAATGATGCTGGGGTCTCGGTAACTATATATCTTCATGGGTAATGGAATAAGGTATTATATTATTGACGATCATTTCCGATGCGTTTTCAATTTTAAAAACATTTTTTCGAGTTCACGAGAGCGCATTTTAATTTATCTCTCTCTTTTTTTTTTTTACATGCAAGAGCTTTTCTGAGCTTCTCCGATGTACACACGATCGGGGCAGCTCTGTGCTTTTCAATTTTGTTTAGTCTCTCTCTTTTTTTTCACCCACCTCTGCCCCCACCCCCGCCATCCCGCCCAGCTCGCATCCTGTACAGGGTAATTTTTTGATGCTACAATTTTTCAGCTAACCTATTCGTCTCTATACAGAATTTCCGCGCGGGCGGGCCTTGGCTAAAAAAAATTAACCCCTTTCAGGTTCGAACGCGCCCCTATTTTTTACCGCGGCAACTGTCTGTCATTAGACGTGGCACTGCGCGCCGTGCGGGAGGACGAGGCGAAAGGGACAGGCATGAGGGGCGGAGGGGGATAGGGACAGGAGGCCGAGGGCGGAAGGGCGATGCAGCCGAACTGCGCTCCGGCGACGAATGCTCGCCCTGCGCGCCTCGTCGTCCTGATGCACTTTTTCGCCATCACCTCCTCCCCCCCGCCCGCGCCCCTATCTTCGCTTTATCTGTATGCGCGCAGGCGCGGACACATCTAACGCGCGCACCGCCGGAAAATGCACATATAACAAGGTCAGATAGTGATTCGATTTAAAAAAAAAAAAAAAAATCGAATGTTCGCCCCGTCGGGTATTGATTAACCTTCGACATTGTCAAATCATGGGACAACGCGTGCACTTTTTCCCCGTCCGACGTCGTGATTCTTCCAACCCTTTTTTCTCTGGCTTTTTTTCAGATTTATATGTGTGTGTGTGTGTGTATGTGTGTGTGTGTGTGGGCGTGTATGTAAAGCTCTCCTGCCCTCAGTAGTCGGTGCAAAATGTTCAAACTCGACCTTTTTTCTACTTAATAACAAATGCAATTAGGTAACAATTGATATTTTTTCCTCGACTAAATGCAGAATATTTTAAATGTTTTTCTCCGTTCGATCCCCGGTCTCTGAAGTCTTTGTGCGCTTATCTTTCAAAAGGTATCGGGTAAATATTATTTTAACAGAATTTAACTTCATTATTGGTTTTACTCATTTTCTATAGCCGATTCAAAACTTTTTACGTTCAATACCGAAGCAAGATTATTAATCAACAGCTTTGGAGATAAAGGGGAAGCTTCTTTGTATAATTCAAAGTATTAATTAATAATTTATTTTGATTTGCTCTTGCTTAATGGAAAATAATAGCGGAAAGGCCGAGGGAAATTGAATAAAAAGGGAAGTGAAATGAAAAAAAAAATTTTTTATTTAAAAATTTTTTAAATAAATCAATTTGGGCGGGTCACTTTTATAAAAGGTTCGATACGGTATTTTCTACTATATTTTTTATAAACAAAAAATTCTTTTTTTTATATGAAATCCAAAGCCACTCAAATTGTAGTAGAAAAAGAATTTTGAAACATGGTTCTATACTTTACCTAAAATGTTTTCGTTCAGCACGGTCGCTTCTTCCAAAACTTTATTGATCAAACGTTTTATAAGCTAAAGCAAATTTTCTTTTGACAAAAAACACGATACCTGTTTTATTTCTACAATCCATATCTTTTTTTATTATCTAACATGTATCACTCGCGAAAAATATGATAAATAAAAAAAAAAAACCGGACTTGAAAATTAATTTTCAATATAACCAGTTCTGCATATAAGATAACTTACTTTCCATATCCCAAAAGGTCTATTAATCAAGCGTAATAAAGTATAATAAACATTATAATACCGCTTTTTGTAGAGACGCAAAAAAAAGTAAATAATCAAAGTCTCATGCGCGATTACCCTGCACTAGTAGACGTAGGGGGCTACTGAAAAAATTGAGACTGGCAGTGTAGTAGCGGATGGGCATTCCAACGAGTTTTATACTGTCGCATAATCATCTTAAAAGCGCGAACAGAAAGAAAGGCATAAAAGGCAGAGAGAAAAGAAAGAATGGGAATAAAGAGAATCCAGCAGCTTCAACCCGAAGAGGTTGGTAAACCCTTGTCGCTCCCGGGACGCAAATCTGATTGGCTCATGAATATTAAGTTCATCCTGCAATTATGATCTACGTTATAAATCGGCCGAGCTGCCTCCCTTGGCTACTCGCCTCGTCTCCCCTCCTCCCGCGTCACCTCTCCCTCCATACACCCCACACCCTCTCTAGCCCACTCTCTCTCTCTCTCTCTCTCTCTCTCTCTCTCTCATTATATATGCACAGACTCTCGCATGCGCACACGCATGTATAAAGAGACGGAGAGCGAGAGAGACAGAGTGAATCGAGGTTATTATCCGGATGCAAGCGGGTACCTGTGCGTCGGTGTACAGAGGCGCGAAAGCGCAACGAGTCGATCGCGATGGTAAGAGAGACAAAGAGAGAGAGAGAGAGAGAGAGAGAGAGAGAGGGGGAGAGAAAACGAGGGGTGGTATCGGAGCAGAATGAGCAAGAGAGAGAGAGAGAGAGAGAGAGAGAAGAGGAACCCACGGTCGGCTACTCACGCGCGCGATTACTGTCAAGTGTTAATTACTAATCTCGCGTCTACTAATTATAATTAACGCCTTTCGGTCCGAGCGGTAGGGGGGCGGAGTGCGAGAGGGCGGCGGCCACTCAGCGGGGGTGGGAGCGGTTGCAACGAGAGCGTCGGTAAAGGCACAGAGGATACGAGGCGGCTTGTTGCGGTGGCGTGGAGGGGGGGGGGTGGGGCGGGGGAGGAACGGGAGGGGGCGGCCATGCCGCATAGTCGTTAGAAGAGCTTGCGTCTGATCGGCGATCTAATCAGCGCTTGTCGTCCTGCCGCTCGGACGGAGTCCTGTCCGGATATTCGGAGGCGATCGCGCGTGTGCGACTCCACGGACGTGGCGAACATGCCCGGGGTTGGGCTTTCATTTTCCCCGACGGTGCGCCGGCGTTTATGAGGAATTCTGTTTTTTTTTTTTTTTTTTTTTTTTTTTTTTTTTTTTTTTCTTTTGCTCAGCTATTGTCACGGTGGAGGAGAAGTTTCCAAGTTGGCCGCGCACCGGGAGCTTTCCCGTACTATGTGTAACATTTCAATTTAACGATTTAACCACGCACTCGTGCTCTTCGCTCTCGGACATCTAATAAGCGAATATTCAGTAATTTGGAATTCACGCTGACTTATTCGAGAAGTGTAGACCACTTGGCGTATGGTAATTATATATACTGGCTCATCTCATAAGTAAAAAAAAGGTCACTTGATGAATAATCGAGAAAGTATTTGTCAGTAAAGAATTATGAATTAATAGAGCCTAAAAAAATCACTTATACCATGTTCTAGTAGTTCTGTTTATATCTGTGTAACAGACTTCGAGGCTTACTAACTTACTCTATGCACACTTTCAAGAATATTCATATTGCTGCAATTCTCAGAGGGTTTTTTTACCAACCGCCTGTCCACAGTTATACCGCGCCCTAATTTATATTCCTGAATCTCAACGGATGAGCAAAGAAGACACTGTGGAAAATCTCCGAGTGTCGACAATTTATAGTTCATATGAGAGGGGAACATTCGCGTTGAAATGGAGACTCGTGCAGACTTATGCACTATTAGAAACTAGGGGTTCTTTATACTAAAATAGGATTAGGTCGTTTGTAGTGATCGGAGGGTTTAGGCGCCTAGAGGTACCTGCCAAAAGTTCGACTCAAATAAGCTTTTTCACCATTCTTAACACATTACTGGCTTATTATTCGTTACGTTGAGATAATATGAGGAAAGACCAATTATCAGCTAGTCTATTTAATCTAAAAAATAAAATCGTTCCGATAAAAGAGAAATCGATGCTAATCTTCCTACAAGTAGTGTACATCTATATAAAAACCGTGCATACATATACTCGACGTAGTCCTAGTTCGGGCTAGATAGATACTAGTCATTATTATTCATGATTTCCTCATCTAGGTAATACTCGTCAGATCTGATTTAGATTTTTCTACGATCATCTCATAATCGTCTTATATTAATTATTACTTGCTCGTCTCTGTTCAGATTTCCTTAACTTTCACTGATGTTAAAAAGAAATTTTGCGTTCATAATATATTTATAATCTTACGAGATGTACAGTCAGTACAAATTATAGTGTTGTAATCGCAAATTGCTTATTAATATAACGTATAATGCGTTAGCTTGTGAATCGTAGGATCGGAGGTTCGATGGATACTCATCGGTAGGCCAAGATCTTTACAGAGGTTTTTCACATTGAAATTTACAATAAATAGTGTACAAAAATATATTAATAATTATTAATTGTGAATTATAAATTATATACGTAATAATACATATAGAAAGTAATTTATAAATTCTAATTAAATGGTTTGCGCAACCAATTAAAACAGTCAAAAAATTATTTATCGAATCAAGGCAAGAAAATTGGAACAATGTATAAAGCGTATTAATTTCTAGATTTTCTGACGAGATTCTGTCTAGTTTTTATTAATGGTGATAAAGGTTTTTTCAGCTTGTCATTATAATGCTTATCCAAGCGCGATATCATGTACTTACACACATACACACGAGGTACAATCAGAATATAACGTTGATATAAAGAAATAAAAACAAAGCTCGCAAAAAGAACAAAGATGTTCCATGTGTATTGTTTCATTACGCATCGAGCCAAGTTAAGAAACTTAATAAATCTTAAAGAAACTTATATGCACTTTAATCTTCACAAAATTCAGTATTGCAAGCATCGATTTTCGAAACTCATCGGAACATCGGAACTTACAGCCCAAGAGCTCGCTTAATTATAAGCGAAGCGTTCTCTCTCTCTCTCTCTCTCTCTCTCTCTCACCCCGCCGATCTCGCTTACTTCTTACTGGGAGATACGGATAGTCACGTATAGACCAATGGACTCGCGAGTAACACGGCGATCGCGATTCATCCGCTCCGCTCGCGTATTTTTCTCCCTTGCAAAAGCCGCGTTGACTTCGCGGCGCACAATACAATGCGGATCCCAGGGCGCTGCTTTTCGTTTTCGAGGAGCCCCGTAAACGTCGAAAGTGGGCGGGTGTAGCGGGAAGGGGGTGGGGGAGATCGATGTCTTTTCTCGGCAGCGCGCTTAGACGTCCGCGTCACATTATCATCGGTATTCTCCCAAGTAGGGGGGCCGTCCAGCGGCTACCGTCCGTGTATATATATATATGTGGTATATGTATACCTGGACCAGAGGGGGCGCGCTGGAGTATAGAGGCGGTAGCCCTCGCCGCCGACGCCGAATTCGTCGGCGCGCCCGGGACGTCCGAGGGCTCATTAAAATATGCAAATAAGAGCCAGGGGTCGCATCGAGAGTCCCCCCTCTCCGTTTCCCCTCCCCGCACCGCGCCGCCCGCCGACCCCCGGCCGGTCTCTCGGCGTCGAAATGTTTACGATCGCGGCGAAATTAAAAGTACCGCTAAAATACTGCTCGCACACGCGCGCGCGATACCGGCGATGCGCGAGCCGAGGGCCCGGTAGCGAGCGGCTCCTTCGCCTTGAGGGCAGCGCCGCGCGCGCGCGCACGCGGTGTTGCATACCGCGAAGGGAGCCCCCGTACGCGTCCGAGGCGCGCGTATAAATAGTAGCCGGACCGGTGACGGCGGTAACTCCTGACGGCGCGACGGCTTTTCATTCCGCTCGCGCTCTCTCGCTCTCTCTCTCCCTCTCTCTCTTCCTCTCTGCCCCCAGGGGAAACGAATCGCTCGCTCGTCTGCACGCGGCGCGCGCATCGTGCGTCGGCCGAAAAAGAAATAATCTAACGTAGTATTTACATGGACGGCCAGGCGGCTCTCGCGCGGTTTTCTTTTTTGGACAAGACGACCACGTATATATATATATATATATATATATATATATATATATATAGATAGAATGACGAGGCATCGCGCGGGTTACACGCGGCTGCGCCGGCTGGACCACGACACCTTTTTTGTTTCTCCTCCGCCCGCGCGGGCGAGCGATCCAACAAGTTCCCCACGCTGAGGTTTAAGTAACTTGTAATTAGCGTAATTAAGAGACTGGGCGGGGGGGGGGGATGAAGAGGAGTAGCACTCGAGCCGCATGTCCGGCGAACGGACGGCGATATTTTTTTTTTCTGCATTATAAAGTCTGAAATAAATTATTTTTCATACAGGTCGCCTCGAGGTAGACGCGGCCGGGGCCGAACGAGAAGATTGCATTTACATGGGAAGATAGGAACGAACCGGCGCGCTCGGCTGCTAATGTATGTCGCGGGACTGTTCAATGATTATTTCCAATTGGCGAGGATAAAATGAAAGACCGTTGGAAATCGTAAAAGTATTCTTTGATATTCTGTAGTATAGAAAGGTGAGTTGATTCGCGTATAAGAACGAATGTTGCTCGAACAGCTCCGCTGAAATTTACTTCTGAACGATGAAAGATTCGTCGCGATGGCAAATAATGAACGTTACGGTAATTTCAAACGAAGCGTAGTTCGTCTATTCTTTCATTATATCATAGACGGAGCTACACGAACAATTATATTCTGTTGAACAGCACGCTGTAAATTTGATCTACGCAGTAGATGTCCAATATGAAAATGTTAACGTTCCATATTCAAATCAATAATTTAACTTGCAATTTCGATAAGAATCTGATAAGTGCATTTTATTCAAATTCTGTCGATCCGTAGTTTTCAGCTACTCCTATAGTTATTATCGAATTCTTTTTATATCAAATCGAAGAATTGGGTTAGTTATACGGGCGACACACAAAAATCTGTCAAGAATCAGATGCGGTTATCCTAAATATGGATGCAGAAATGATACCTTATCGAAAACTGGTCAGATGTACAGGCGTATGTACAGATGTACAAATGTCACATGTACGGGCATGGTATCCAAGAGCTTCCTACAGCTATACCTTCAGATACTCATACATCTAATGTACGAAACACAGTAGGTTCCAGCAGCAGTAATTTTCATTCCCGTTCATACGGATGATAATAGGTAGCGCAGCGCTACGCTTAACATTCGCGCCCTCGAGCAAAAGAAACACAAAACGAAGGGAAATCCTTCGATTAACGAACGCGCGTGCTTCTTGCTGAAATTCCGGGGCTGCTAAAAAAATAGGCCCCCATGACGTGCTTTATAATTGCAATGACCAAAGGGCAGAGCCCTTCTCGCGCAGCGAAGTGTTTTATTATCGTACGGGGCGGCCCCGGTCGTCGCCAACGCTCGCCGTAATATCAAGCGCGTTCGGGCGCGATCTGGCGTGAGCGCGCGCGCATACTCTTACCGGATGATTTTTACGACGTCCGCGCGATCCCCCTTAACGAGCATAAGTCGCCGCGTCCCGCGTCTATTCACGAGTCTTATATGCGGCGATAATTCTTCATTATCGTACATTGTTGCGCGCCGCCCTCCGGTCAGCTTCTCCTCGCCGCACAACCCCCTGCCGCCTCCCCCCCCCCCACCTTCCCGCGCCGTCGGTGCAACGCGCAACTCTAAGCCCGCAAAATCAGCATAGGGGACGCTTTTACGAGACGGCCGCGCGCCAATCAGAGGCTGCGCTCTTTTAATTGCCGCTCCTTTTGCTCCTTATCGCCGCGCATGCCTAAGTCGCGCTTGTTCTTTAACGACGAGCGCGCGCGCGCGCGCGGTTTAGATTCTTGCGCGTCGGCGTTTGACGTTCTGATCGCTATATACACTCGTCGGGCGGGCAGCGAAGCCACCTCCGATTTTGCAATGTCCGCGTAGGCGCGGATAATGCTTAGCGATAATTTTCATCAGAACCGGCCGCCTTTAAAGCGCACACCGTCGTATCGCCGTTACGCAGTTTTGATTCTGGCGCGCATTTGCATCCGCGCGCTGAAGCAGAAAGAAATCCTACATAGTAGGGCAAATTATGGCTCATTCCATAAATTCTGAGAATCTCGAAAATTGCCCCTCTCCCCCCGTTCACCCCGCCCCTCCGCTCCCTATATACATACGCGCTCTATAGAGTCGGGAATTTTTGGCAGAAAGCTATTGGCGAGTGTCGCTGGCAAAGAGACGGCCCGTGATTAAAAAGCGAATAAATTTTGTAATCAAAAAACGTCCCCTCCGTCCCCTCTCTCCCTCCCCCGCCGGTCGCCGGACAGGAGTATTTATGTAGGCTCGAAATTAAAGCGCGCCTTCTTATACACACCCGCCTCGCCCGCCGCGGACTCCGGCTCGATCCTCTCTCCCTCCTACCTCCCCCCCCCATCCTCGCTCTTTCTCTCTCATTTTTCTCCACCCCGGCTAATTTTCGTCCTATACGACATTGTCGAGGCCCCCGAAGCCGGCGGGATCTTTTCTTTTTTCTTCTCCTGCCACCCCGCCCCCCCAAGCCGCCGTCCTCAATATTCGATCTACTTGCCAAATGCCTCGTCTTTTAGCGATCGATACGGGCGCGCGCGGGCGGAGCGGAGCAGCTCGCCTCCCCGTATTTTTCACGGTGCGATTAAATTTGATTTATTGCCGTATAGAATGAAGCGCGCGCGCAGGGGAGGTGGGGAGGGGACTTCTTCTCCTCGACTCAACCCGCGATCGGTCAGCCGGCCGAGGGGCTCCGCGCGCCGGGCCGGGTGCGGAACCCGAGAAGCGAGCGGGTGGGGGAGGACTGGGTATGGAGGAGGTCTCTCCTTCACACACACACACTCTCTCTCTCTCTCTCTCTCCTTCTCGCAGGAGCGAGAGGAGCTCTCAAGAACTCTCGAGAATGCGGCGAGGTGCGAGAGAGCGAGTGCGGTCCGAAAACCGCCGGACAAAGAAACGGAAGCCGACGTGCTAATTATGCAGAAGCATGAGAGAGAGGGAGGAGAGAGAGAGAGAGAGAGAGGAGACACGGGAGGAGGACGAGTTCCCCGATGCGCAAGTGTAACTTTCGCGTGTCTCCCGGTGTCGCGCGGACGCGCTTTTGTCGTTAAGTAGCGTAAGTACGTGTCTGCCTCTTTACGTCGCGGCGCGGGCGGTGGAGCGCGAGGGCGGGGGGCTATATCTATATTTAATGGCGCCTTGGCTAACAACAGATTAGACGTATTTTAATGATCCTACGATTACTTCGAGCTACCGTTTGAAATTGGTTATCTTGTGGCGATACAGAAATAAACAATGTTTCGTAAATGTTTTAGATCTAAACATACATAAACTACACTTTGCTCGGAACATATCGATCAATTAAACTGGAAAATTAATTTAAAAAATGCGTAATCTAGGAAAAATTATCGTATTTGTCTTATGGATAAATGGAAACGAAACTTTGAATCAAGAAATAGAAAAAAGGATGATAACCTTATTTTTCATTAATCAACATAATAATAAATTGAGAAATAATTTTGTGTTTCAAAATTTTAATTTTCAGTATTATATATTGAACGTAGATGAAAGAAGAAACTTATGTTGATGATTGATTAATATTAAATTATCTACGATTGATATTAATTTCAAACGATATACAAATAAGGTCACAATATTATTTTGCATTTGGTTATTCGAGATAATTGCTTTAATTATAATATAGTCATGTTTTTCATTATGTATTTTTCAGATAAATTTTTGTATCTTCATAAATCAGTTTATGAAAATTTTAATAGAAACCACATCTTGTATACACAAATGTAAACATTGACTATACTTTTTCACTACTATTTTACAACATCCATGCTGTAACCTCTATGTTTTCGACTTTCATAATATGATTTATAATATTCTACAGTACATAGTCTGTATCCAAGAATATAGAATTTCTAAATTTATTTTTCTTGCCTATTAATATAGAATTCAAAACATAATAGACTAACCGAGAGATATACTCGTTATACCGCATTATATTTCTAAACATGCAAATATTTACCATAAATTTATGACTAAACAATTTATTTATTGGCGATTGCACTTTATACCACATACATTACGTCAAAGTTTATAATAATTTGTCATATCTACATTTTTGACGATAAATATTTAAATGTGTGGAAAATTAAGCAGCGAAGATCGTCGCAAAAGTATAAATTCTTTCATTTCATCCTGACTCATTGACTATTCATAAGTTTAAAATTTATTTAAAACGCATTATCCAACCATTAAGTTTATTTTCCATTCGATATTTATAATTCGCGGCTCGATATTATTTATAACTTACGCAATTATATAGAATAATTCGAAAGAGTTCCATTCGAAATGAGCCTTTTAATCCTTATACGCGCTTTGATCATTAAAATGATCCGATCGTATAAGCTAAAACGTTCAAAAGAAATAGATTAATAAATGCCACGTGACTTTTGCAAAATGAACGGCTATAATTTCTCGGCGAGCATGTACAATTTGTACGCGAAAGATGTAGCTGCGAGTTCGATTCGCCGGGGCGAAATCATTAATTGTACTGTAAAAATGAACTGGTAAACATTGATAATGAAGGCTGCGGTAATTACGCGGGAGCGGCAGCGGCCGGCAGCCGTCGAGATTTATGCTTGGCTGATTTCTTTTTTATTCCCTTTTAATAAGTCGAAATTTCAAGTGTGCCTTATTGAGGAAGTGCAGCTACGGAGCGCGGGACAGAGACAAAGATGCGGCGACGGCGAAGCGGCGGGCGGGAGAAGGCACGGGGATAGAGAACGAAGTTCGAGAGCGAGCGAGATAGAGCGAGTGAGAGTGGGGCGCGGGGGGGGGGGATGTGGGGTGTTCTCCTGCTCTCTGTCTCATTCTCCGCCGGGCGCGCATCGTTCGACTTGGACAGGTTCCCAATTGCGGGCGCAATAAATACGACGCGACGTGGCAGCGAGATGAGGCATGGCCGTACATTCGTTAAGTTAACGCGCGATTTTATTACAAGTACATTTTTAATTGTACCTTTAATGACGCGCCCGGGGTCCTTGGAATGGAAACGACGACCACCGTTGTTCGCCTTCTTCCGCGGCTCCGTCCTCATACCCTCCCCCGTCCATCCCCCGTCCCGCTTCAACGGCGACTGCTCTCGTTTATTCGCCGCTTTTTAGCTCGGGCCGAGCGGGCGGCGCTGCCACCGACGCGCCGCCGCTGCTGCTGTTTCCATGCCCCGGCGTATAAATTTAATCGTGCAATTAAAGCCAAAACTTGAATAATTATGCCTTAGTCCAGCAGCACCGCCGGCGCAGCGCAGTCACCGCCGTCGTTTGAAAAATTCCCGGGCATAAAACTTTTTCGATTTTTCACCGATCCCCACCGCTGCACTCGTGCGCGCGCGCGCGCGCGCTCACGCACGAATACCACTATACATTGTACGTGTCCCGCACACGTGTCGGCGCCTGTATACAAATACATACTTACGTATGTGTACACCGACGTCCTACGATGCTCTTATTGCCGGAGTTATAAAAAGGCCGCGGCGGCGTTCCTTGAATTATGATAAATAATAAATTGTTCGTCCTCGTCGTGACGCGACGCCGACGCGCGCTCCCGGTCCTCGACTCCGCCGCCCTTTTATTCATTATGCTCCTTTTTTTTCTTTCTTTCTTTTTAACACGTTCCTCGCGCCTCCTACATGTATATAAATGCCTTTGCCGCCGCTCCCCCCCCCTGCTTCTCCTTTGTTCTTCTGCGAAACTTTTATTATTTGGGCTTCTTAATGCGGCGATCCGTTGATGATTCCGAGGGCCGCTTTATGAGCTCGCCAACAACGCGGTCGTTCGGCGGAAGTTATATGCAATAACTTTTACATCAATGCAAAACTTAAATAATCGGCCAGCGCCATTATAAGATTTCGTATTAATGATTCGTCTACCGTGTTCGCGTACCAGCGTCGTCCGGGCGAAGGATGAGCGTTCGGCGGGCAGCGAGAGGAAGAGAGGGCAGAGGGAGAGAGAGAGAGAGAGAGAAGAGACCACTCGCCAGATTTATCTTTCTTCGGTAGCTCGTAGGCCCGTCTCGCTAAACACATGATCATCAATCTGCCCCCTCAGCCTCGAATAATGCAAAAGAGATTATAAGCACATAAATTAAAATGCCAGAAGACACTTCATTATGCATGCTCGTATAACGTAGATGAGCGCAGTTACCGGGCTGCCGTTATCGTGGCCGTCGCTACTCCTCGAGGAGGGTACTGATGTGTAATAGCACTTACAATACATCGTAATCGAACATTCTTTCCATACACAGGAGGAAGTGACACTCGAAAACCGAAGGAGCAGTGTACATAAATTCTAGCCCTCCCCACCTCCTGATGGCTCCGATACGTTAGCAGCCTGCGATCAATGCCTCTCAATACGAAGTATATAGAATATCATAAAACCTCGCGAGTTTATGGTCTAATTAACTTATAATATGTTTATGGCTTGTTGGAGAATTCTTTGCATCTAGAGAATATTCACTTATATAATTATATATTAAGTTCATGTACCTTTACCTAAGATGACTATATCTTTAGTTATCTGATATGAAAAAAGTTCGCTTAATGAATAAGTGTTGAATATGAGACGTAAAAGAGTATAGAAAATTTTACTTGTTCAAACAGCGCGTACAATGTTCAGAGAATAAAATGTTCAAGAAAAGATACCATGCGCGATGGAAATAATGTAAAGATCGTTTGTAATAAGGAGGCAACATATATTTACTGGATTTCTAAAGCATATTTAGGGTTTATTTGGTTCTTGGTTCTAGGTCAATGCTGTGACGGACCTCTATAGATTAACTAAAATCTTAAGAAGTTGCCTCTTTTCTCATATAAAACACGTATGTTTCAACTAAACTTGTTTTAAACAATGTCGAGGTTACCTCTACAAAAATATTTGATTAAGTGATTAAAGAAGACATAGACGTTTAATGGTCAACCTTTTATACGTTCAAATACGAACTTTTTCAGCAATCCTTACGAATGAAGTTTTCACACACACAATCAATGAATTACCTATGGAAAAATATTTTTGAATTTTAGTAGACTCTAGGCTTATCTTATGAAAGGTAACTCATAATTTATAGTCCACTCTGTAATTGCCGGTGGTCCCATTATGAGATTTTTAAAATTTATTCCAATTGGAGCAGACGGTGTTAAATATTTGTCACAAGTTGTAATCGATTTTCTAAATTAAAGTAATATAAATTTAAGCAACTGCTGAGGGCAGTCGTGCGATAATGCAGTAAATATGTCAGGTACTTATTTTGGTTCTGCGAGAAAGACGAAAAGAAGAAAAGAAATATACCCAATGCATATATCATGTGGCGGTCACTCCTTAAATTGAGTATGCGTTAAAGGCGCAGATTGCGCCTTAAAAATTATTCAGTTTTTTAATTTAGTACAAAAGATTTATACATTATTTTTTTCGCCATCAACGTTTCGGTGGCAATAATTATTCTTAACTCTAGAACCTCATAAGCCAGTCCTTAAATCATTATCTCATACGAAATGGCAAGCTCCGAATGATGCTACTGTGCTGATGCCTCACACAATGGCTATACATATATGTATTTTCAAGGACTAAATTTTTAGTACGATATAAAGATAGACTTAATTATATATTTATTATATACGAGATGTAATTAAAAAATAAAATAAATTTTTAAATTTTCGATTTTTCACTTTTGCAAAAAAATGAATTAGAGAAGTTGTATGAATGTTTGGGTAGAAGAATTGGAAGAAAGTGCGATAATGCTCTGGAAATGTCAAAAGTTGCTTTTGATGAGTATGACGGCTGCGAGAAGAAAAAGAGTTTTTGAATTTTATCACCATTTTAAAAATGCAGAAGAAGACGTTGAAGGTGAAAAGTTCTCGGGCTGCTCTGGATATCGTTGAATAGGTGGAAGAAGATTGTGATGAGTGATCCTCGAATACTATTAGAGATTGATGCCCATGTCAATGTATCAGATTGCTCGTAACCAGTAACTTTTATTTCTGTTCGACATACGAAACGTATGGCATCAAAATTTGTTCCAAAACAATTGGATGTTTAGCAAATGCTAAGTCGTCATGGCATTGGACTGAATTAAATAAATAGCGACTTTACCTACTTAAGTCAATATTTTAACACGCGATGAAATGTGGCAATCCATTGATAAGATGTCGAAATTAAAGCTCAGCCTATCTGGAAACAATCAATGTCATCAAGAACGAAAAATGCTTGCTGAGCTGGATAAAACGCGAAGGTATTTCTCATTTGGTTTTTACTTCTCGGCATTGTCGTTGATCATGGGTTCTTACTTGAAATGTCAGCGAAGAATAAAGCATATTATCTAATAGTTTTACGTTGTTCGCGTGAATAAATTTGATCAATTCTATGACATAACCAGGTATCGTGACTACAAATACACGATAATGCATCTGGTAATGACTCAATGATTGTTCGTCATAGCGTGGACAAGTAGAACAACATATTAATGCCACAACGACCTCATTCATGGGATTAAGCCCCTTATGACTTTATTTCTATATGTCAAGCTGAAGAAATCTTTGAAAGGCAGAACAGTTGACCATGTCAATGTAGCAAAAGCCTTATTATTTTCTAATTACGACACCTATATGGAATTTTGTATATTAACTTACATTTGATTTAATAAAGTGAGATCTGATTTTTCGATGGAAAAATAAAGAATGAAAATTGTACCTTATTTATAAGGAATAGATTATTAACTGCTGTTCCTGTCTTATGATTTTATTATTTTGTAATGTATTGACTAGCCTAGTTTAAATATTTTTATCAACATTTGTCCATGGAGTCGTTCGTTACAAAAGCGGGACCCTGTGTCGGGGGCTACTGCAGACGCTCTAGTATCACTTGGTCATAGCAGCGAAGTGTAGTAACTTTGAAATAATATTGGAAAAATCGTAGAATTATCCGAGACAGCTGAAATTATGAAGATATAGACAATTTGAAAATAGTACAAAGTTTTAAGGCATTTTTTGTATGTCTTCATGATATAGATTAACAATTACTTACAAATAAATGTTTATTTTGTTAAAATCAACTGGTAATAATGTATAAACACCGAGGCCTACGATGGCTCGATCGCTAGAGCGAAGGACTAGTAACTTGGTGATCCGAGTTCAAATCCCGGTCTCGGTCGAATTACACAGGCACCGCTGTAATAATTTACATGTGCTTTGTTTACAAACACATCTTAGACCTCCATCGCTAATTAGCACCGATATATCGAATCATAAATAGAGCGACGTTAAATAACATAAAAAAAATAAAAATGTATAAACACTAGGATAACTATACGTTTTAGGATCGATCTTCTGTGACCGAAAGTTTACATATCCAACATAAGTTCAAGATCTTCTAAAAGGGTATTTTACCAGATTTTACTAATTTTCCATTAAGTATTTTACATAATTTTTTGATTATTATTAATTTTCATATACATTTATATACTGTTTGTCCTAATTCTGAAATTTAAGGATTAAATGTAATATTATTAAAAATAAAAAGAACATTTTCATTTATTCATAAGCCCGATTAGGTTAGGTCACTGAACAAGCTAAAAATTTGACAAATTCTATTTTAGATAGTATGGAAGATGAACGAAACGGACGCGCTCACCCATTATTTCTTCCGTTCTTCGCTCCGCTCGCACTTTTTCCACATACGCACACATACACTCATATATATATATATATATATATATATGTGTGTGTGTGTGTGTGTGTGTGTGTGTGTGTGTGTGTGTGTGTGTGTGTGTGTGTGTGTGTGTCGAAAACGGCGGTCGTCCGAGGCGGCCGTGCGTCCGCGCGCTAAAAACTCTTATAAAAATATCAACATCGTTTAATTAGTCACATATATCGACGAGTTTGTACTTTGTAGAGGAAGCGCGAGCAACAAACGGACGACGCGCGCCCGGTGAAAGGATAGACGCTTCGACGTATAGGATATGATAATACGGCGAGTGAAAAGCGCGGCTTTATAACCCAATTAAACCGTAATTACTTTGGCAATATTGGCAATGCGCGCGCGCTCGCTCGCTCGCTCGCTCGCTATCTCGCGGATGAAAAATAAATTCCAATTAAAATCAATTGACATTCTTCACGTGCTGCGAAACTCCTCCGGCTTGGCCGGCTCGCGTAGCGCTCGTACACGCGTTCAATCGCATTTTAAATCCGGCCGCGCGCCGCTTGACGTTTTTAATTACATTAGAGATAGAGAGAGAGAGAGAGAGAGAGGGGGAGGGCGTGGAAAGAGCGGGGCAGGGGGGGGAGGGACGAGAGGACACCTCAGCCGCGGGCTTTAATATTTCTCGGAGCTGCGAGCCCCGCTCCTATTCATCTTCCTGATTATTCATTATGTATGGCAGCGGAGCGTTGGGGGGGGGGGGGAAGGCGAGAGCAGCCGCGTAGCAGGTAGCAGGTAGCCTCTATCGAAAACATGCCCGGCGGGCCTTCTTATGAAGCGGCCGTGAGCGAGCGCGAGCGCGCGATTTTTGCTAATGCGTAATTGAATTTACAGCGGCCGGCCACGGCAGAGCCGCGCTGAGCTCTATTAGATCCTATCTGTGCCTCGTAGATTCAGCCGGCGGCAGCGTCGGCAGGACGCGCTGCTACGGGGGAGCCTCGCGTTAGAGGCGAGGGCGCTGGATTCGAGTCCCATTTATCCCACAGGCGAGCGGAAATCGCCACCCCGGCGCGGCGCGATCCGTCTTCGCTCGGCCGCGCCGTCGTCTGTACAGGTACAAGGTGTATAGACACGTATCTGTGCATGCATATACGCAAAAGCCGTGAGACCGGTATGTCTATATATTTATACATACAGACACGCACGTATCTACACATATATTTATATCTAGAACTCGATCGAGCGGATCGGGACGATGCATATAGATACATTCGTAAGCGCCTACGCGCGAAGCGCGACTTCAATTACCGCCGCGCGGCCGCGCTTTAATCGCGGCTCGCACCCTTCCCTGTCACCGATTGTCCCCGGTTATCAATCAGTTTCTCTTTTTCTTCGTGTGCCACCCCTACGCACTCCCCGCCCTTCCTCCCCACACTTCTCTCCTTTCTTCTTCATTATATCCAACGATGAATTTCTCTTTAAACAGACGAGTGAATTATGTACACGATAGCTCTCGTTCTTCTCTCCTCTTTTTTTCTTGATTCTTTTTTAATTCGTCGTCTCTGCCAGCATCGTGCTCTCTTCTCTTTTTCTCCCCCTTCTACCTCGTGGAAGTCGCTCCCTTATGTAGCGAGCAGGGGCGTGGGGGGGGGGGCACCGTGTATTTATTCCCGTTGGAAAGGAAAAATGAAAAAGATGTTAATTGCCTTTATCGCGCGAGCCCGCTAATCATTATTGAATTGACGTGGATATGGGGAGACGGGGGGGGGTGGAGAATGCAGTAGGCCGAGGGGACGAGCACGATTAAGAAAGGTAGAGGTAGGGGATCAGTTTAAAACGTAATTACCGGAGTTTATTTCAAGAATTTAAAGACTTCGCGTGTATGTAAGATCTTACTGGTGTTGTTGTTTTTAAAAAAGGTTGCTGAATTCTTATGAAAAATTCGTTTAAAATTTTTATATGCACAAAGAACACTATTGTTAATAAATCTTTAGTCTAGAGAGATGAATAGAATAAAAAAGTTTTTTTCATTTATATATAATTTTTCCGTTTCTTATCTCTTATTTGGAATATAAAAATTTAAATTGATAAAAATTGATTTTCTATCCATGAAAGAAGAAAGTACTGTACAAATTATTTTGATAAATTATTGAGAATTCAATTGTCGACTTTTTCTAGGAGAAAACATTATCACTATGAAATCTGTTGAATTTGCCGAAGGCATATATCTGGGAATTATTCAGAAAATATCTTCAATATATTACTAATTTTTATGAGAAATTTTTTCTTACCACGTACTTATTTATTTGATCGATAATTTGGAAAAAAAACGAAACTATTATTCTTGAAGTAAAAATATTTGTTTTCTAATTTAATTTCTAATTTAATTGCAATTTCGCTATATATAGACATATTATATTAGAACATGCAGAAGAAATATATTCTTTCTAATGCGAATGCTTGCATTATTTCAATTATTAATTAAATTACATTACTACAGTTTATTTTTCAACCTCTTCTATACACAATATAAACAATATTATACCGTTGCAGTTGCTACTCTTATTGTATTTACATTCTTCTAGCAACCTCAAATCTTTCAAAATTACTTGCTCACATAAAGAGCAGAAATTTGAAATAAATATATTCGCAAGAGCGCGACTAGAAATGTTTGTTTAAACCTGGCCTCGATTTATTATTGCGAATCTTTCATTTTCAATTACGATTCCGAAAACTGTATACTTTCCGCCGATGATTCGCGCGTGCATGCGTCCGGTCGCGCACGAGCAGCGCCGTACATTAGCGCGCGCATAAAATACTCCCTGAAAATGTGTATTTATACACGCAGGCGGGGAGCATATCAATTGCTCGTGGCGCGCGACGCGCGCAGACCCGTTTAATGAAATACCGCGGGTCGAGCGCGCCTCGAGATTGCCACCTTCGCAGGCGCTTTTTAAGAGGTTAAATCAAGGGGACACGGGGCCGGGGGGAGGAGGGGGGGGGCGCGCGCGCGCGGGCGCGCTCGTATCACGGCGATACGTCCCGCCGTAATCTTGCACGGCTCGGCAGGAAGTCGCTGTGTCATTCGCAGAAATTACCGTATTTCAAGGCCCCGCGCCTCGTGCATTGTCGCTTAACGAGGCGCGCGCGAGCGACTCGCCGCGATATCGGCGCTAACGTGGACGCCCCGGGCGCGTGGGCAGTTCCCCGCTCTCTCTCTCTCTCTCTCTCTCTCTCTCTCCCTCTCTCTGATCCCCTCCCTATCGCCCTCTCGCGCTCCCTTTCGAGCCGACTGTTATAATTGCCCGGGGCCGGGCGAGGATGCTTTATATACGGTTGCCGCTCTCGCGCGATCCCGAGATGATTTGTTCGATCCTAGGTCGATCTCATACTTTCTAACGAGCTCGGCGACGCGGTCGAGACGCCGCGTCTCTCCCGATCCCTCGACAGCTCTCGTGCGCGTATGCGCGTATGCATGTCTCGCGTATTTCAGCCCGGCCGGTCGCTTGGGCACGAGGAGGAATCCCGCCCGGGCTTCTAATGTCGCGGCGGCGTTCGAAAAATTCGCGAAATTAAAGAATTGCCATTGTTTACGGAGGGGGGGGGGGTCGTCGGCGGCGGCCGCGCGCGATTTACCCTCGATAGCAAATGTTTACGAGGCATGGCTGCTCGAGGCTGGCGCGAGGGCAGCGCGGAGACACGTACGGCGGCCGAGAAATCGAAAGGCGCACGGGCCCGAGCGCGATCTATTTTCGCATTGTCCGGGAGTCGGATATCTCGGAATATTCATAAATTTTCTAAATAATACTTTATTCGCCGTGTCAGCTGAATAAACTCACCGGCGTAATGCGCGCGTTTCGGAAAATTTATCCCTTAAAAGTTACGAGGCCGCGCGCTTGTCCGCTCGGCTTTGTTGCGCGCGGACGTCGGGGGGGGCGGGAGCGAGCGGACCTATTGAAAACTAAGAGTTGTTAAGGCATAATTCATTAGAGCCCGAGTCCGAGCGCCTATTAATTTCGCAAGAAAACAGATGTTTTGTTTGCGACAACGGGCGGCCTGCGCGGTAATTTAATTCTATTTTTACTTCGGGGCACTCGCGCTGGCTAACTTAAAGAAGACTTGGGCGAGCTCTGCGAATCGTAAATATCGTTTGCGTTATGTATTTCGGAAAATATTTTTAATTTTGTCAACTCAACGGTATTTTGCCATAGCTCATGGAAAAATATGAATTTTCGGGTTTCCATCATCGGACCAATTAAGCGAGTTTTCTTACAGAATGCGGAGAAGGCAAAAAATTCATTATACATGTATTTCAATTAAATGCATAGATTTCAAAGGATTATGTGCTAATTATAGTTAAAAATAAATTTTAAGTTAAAGACTATTTATAAAATAATTTTATTCAACAGAGGTTTTAAAAATGCTCAAACCTGTATTCTAAGTAGGATATAACATGTCATTAAGCACGGGTATTCTTCACAATAGGTTCCCAATACTCAAAAATATGACAATTATCTACCTAACCAAATTTTGAAGTTTTTAAGTTAAGCTTGTAAATTAATTTTTATATTATCTAAATGAAATTTAGATTCGGTCTAAATAAGTAGAAATCTATTTGGTCATTTTGGAGTTGTTTTATTCAACCTAAGAGGAGGACAGAGAAAACAATAATTTGTACGATAATTGAATTATACACTAATGAATAAGAGACCAAATTTTAATAAAAGCTAATAAATATAACATTGAAAATTTAAATTGTTTTCTCTGATTACTAAATCCTTCTATTTTATTTCATAATTTTTTCGTACACAAGGAACTAAGTTGCATGAGTTGACAATATGAAATATTGCAACTTGTACAAATTACATTCAACCGTTATACAACGTGTAAATTATAAATTAAAGCAGTATATTTTTTTCCCATCGACTCAAATTAAACTAATCACATCCTCGTCTGTGCATTCAAATTTCAAGTGGAGCCAAATACCAGTCGAACTTCGTCGCGCAAAATAATTCGAAACAGTCCAATGCAAATCGAGTCTTTTCGACCGAACTCTCGGTCAAGAAAGAGAGAGACCGAGAAATTGAGGAGAAGCGAGGGAGAGACAGTCGCACGTGTATATATATGTATATATATATCGAGCGAAGTATAGCGCGCGGGCGAGGGCGTCGTGGGGGGGGGGAGGGGGGTGGTGGTGCAGCAGGGGCGGAGGCAACTCGAAATTCCCATCAACAAATTCTAAGTTGAGCTCTATATATCTATAGGAGCCCGGAGCATCCTATGTATATAGTGCGCGGCATCCGTCGCAGCGGCGCACGGTTAGTTTGCTTGGTGGTCACGCGACGGGCGACGAGGGAGGGACGGAGAGAAAGAAAGAGCGGGAGGGCAGTCGAGGAGGAGGAGGAGGAGGAGGAGGAGGAGGAGGAGGAAGTCTTGCGCATCTTGTAGCTAAGCGTCATGCAGTCGCCGTTGCCAGGACACTTGGCGACGACCCATCCCTCATCCTCGCGCGCCGCGGCGCGTCCGAGCCACCGCTACGGACTGTCCGGCGCTACGCTGCCCAGGCGTTGTCCACTGCCCCCGCCCCCTTTCGCGCCGCCGCTCTCTCCATCTCTCTCTCTCTCTCTCTCTCTCTCTCTCTCTCTCCCCTCGGCAACTTCTGTTATTATAAGTTAACCCTGAAGCCCCTTGTAGCCGCCTCGGCGCTCGGCTATATACGTAACTGTGTACGTATAGAGCGAGCAACCCCCTACTCTTCTCGTTCGTCCTCAGATTATGGCCATCAGCCAGCGACCCGAGATCTGGGTAACGTGGTCGGCGCTTCTCTCGGCTCTCCGCTTCCTTCTCATCTGGTTCTTCGCCCTCCTCTCCCCCCCTCCCAGTCCCGCTCCTCCGCGACCGAGCGCTGACCGTCGGCTACTCTATAGTGCGCCTTCGAACTTGCGGCTTCGTTTGTATAAGGAAGTGTCCGAGGGCGCGAGGGAAGAATAACACGTTCTGCCCCTTGACCGAGACGTCACCGAGTGCGCCGGCCCTTTAATAAGTAAACTCTCGTCGCGCACGCGGAGTGAATCCGCTCCCGAATCCGGAGGGGGGTGGGGGCAGGGGGGGAGGGACGGGCGAGCGAGGTGCGTAGGTGCAGCCGGGCACGGCCGAATTCGCGAGATGCGCCCGGCGCGGCGTCCGCATCGAGACGAAATCACCCGGTGATAAAGGGAGGCGCTTGCTGGAATTCCGTATATGTATATAGAATTGGGAGCGTGCATCAATTATAATGTCGTTATGGAGCTGAGCGCATATAATAATATTCAGGGAAACCCGATGATTTATGTTTAATATCTATAGGCTGATTGTATAATGATAGGTCAGAAATACGAATGAAATATGAACGGCGCTGCAGTAAATTAGCGCGCTAAACAGTCCTTATCGGGGCTGCGTTCAATTGCGAACATTAAACTGCGTCGAAAGTCTTCAAAAATTCTACCATTTCGTTGGAAAGTACCTATAACTTTTGAGAACTAAATTAATTCTCGCAATTTCGCCTAATCCTGTATATAATTACGTGTGAAGTTATAAAATACATATAATAAGAAAAATCAACCGAACGCGCCTGTTCGTCCAGGCCCATTACTACTGATCACCACTGCACTACTTGTCGAAATCAAAATTTGCCTTGCATACGGTGATTTATACATTTCATCCGTATCTCCTTGTAAATATATTTACTATTATCTATTATACAGCCACTTCTAATCCCCTAAAAAAGAACCCATCTATCCGTGTCAGAAGTTTCGTGCCATATTCGGCAATTGACTGCGTCAAAAAAAAAAAAAAAAAAATTCGGGGGAAAAAAATTCGAGTGCGTCCAAATAGAAGCCTTAACTTAATCCCTTTCATATAGTGCACCACCACCTGTAGGCAGGATCACACGGCAGACCGCACAGATACTCACCCTCCCGGCCTCGTGCGCCCTCGAAACTGCATTCGAAAATCGGCCTCCCAAAAAGGAGCCGCCGCGTATTAACTTTTCTTTTTTCTTTCTTTCTAGTTTTTTTTAGGTTAAAAGGTGGGCGCATGAACCCTTCCGAGCGAGGAACTGGGACGATGTACTTTCCTGTACCGACGGCTAAAACGGTTGCTGCGCGGCGGGCCGGGGGGGGTGGGAAGGGGAGGGGGTGGCGAGGGAGGAAGCGAAGAACGGCAGAAAAGGGACGGGCCGAAGAAAGAAACGAGAAAGAGCCGAACGAAAGCGAGAGTGCCGCGTTGCGGCGGCGGCGGCGGCGGTGGCGGCCCGCGCGTAAAATAAGAGGGTTGGGGAGAAAGGAGGTAGGGGAAGGGGGAGCAGGGGTGAGAGAGAAAAAAGGCGAGAAAGGGAGGGCGCGGCGGCGGAACAGCTTTACGAGTGCAGAAAGTTGCTTTGGGGATATAAAGCAAGCGACTCGCAAATAACTTACAATCAGCTCGTGTCTCTTTTTCTTTCTCTCCTCCCTCCTCACTGGCTCTCCTTCTCTATCTCTCCTCTCTCTCTCTCTCTCTTTCATTCTCTCTCCGTCTTTTGGCCTGTTTCAACGCTATTCCCCCTTCCGGCTTCTGGCTTTCTTGTCACAGCTTTGCGATCCACGGAAGCTCATATTCGCACGGCGGCTACAATCGGAAGACCAGAGCTATTTAACTTTGCACGAAGGCCGTTCGATTTAGAGAGTAATATAATTATGCGATATAATATAACCTTGGGCCATTGTTTATCGTTTCTTTTGATGCCAGCTGTTTTTAGAAATACGCTCTCTTATGGAGAACAGGCGATGTTTCTTCAAAGAAAACTTTAATACTAACGTAATCATATCCGTATAATAATATCGTCTTTTACGTGCGCAAAATTAGTTAGATAAAGTTAGAGATGAACGAAAAATGATGAAATTTAATTTTATGATCCTCGATCGTAATATTAAGAGGAAGAGCTTTAGTAAGTCGTTTATGTAGATTAAATAGGTATAGAAATTCTATGTAATTCTTAGAATCGCTGTAATTCAACAGTCGAAAAATTTTGCTTATTCCATTATTGAAAATGTAAATGTAAGATTTCAAAATTATGATATCGCCATATCAATGAAGCTGAAAAGTATTTATTTTATGTCATATATAACGATTTTATAGAATATTATCCATAGAAATAGAAAAAATATTATCAATATTAATTTTGTATTTTCAAAACAGAAAATGTCTTTTTACAACAATGATGGTCCAGCTTCAAAATAAAAATTTTACCTACATCGATTGTTGTAAACTGAAGTAATAAATATTTTTAGCGGCCTTGCGTTCTTTATAGAATAATATAATTATAATTATATAATTGCAGTTATAGTAGCTCCGCTTACAATCACCCACATAGAATCTGAAATACAAACATTATCAGTAGAAAAGAAAGAAAAGAATCATTATACCACTGGTGGTGGGAGTAATGCGAATATGATGGTGAGGACGGTTCCATTACTAATTTTTTTAGTAGTAGTTTTTGTATTTAAGATCCTTTACGGGGTCATTGCTAAGAGGCTACATCATATAACTATAGAATTATAATTCTATTATTTTCAAAAGACTATAAGACCTATTCAAATATTTGTTACTTTATTACTGAACTTATTTTCTCAATATTATACGATCTTGTCGTTCGTACCGCTTATCATATTATATACATGTAATATAATCTTCATTCCATTAAGTTCTAATAGATTTTTAATTTTAATAGAAACTTAAGTAGATTTTACATTTTTTATTGTAAAACATATGTGATAAAAAAGCAGGTACATGAATCGACAACGTTTTTTAATGACCTAGACTTTTATAACAAAGTAATTTCGTTTAATTCGAACTTTTTTTCGGTCAGTTCACTATAAAAGTATGGAAAATGTTTATTCTAGAAACGAAGAAAGCAATTCAAATGAATATAGGGATTATAAGCAGTCGACGATAAAAACCAGCAGCCATTGTTTGCGGCTATACCGGCCTTACTCTTCCATTATTACCGATAACAAAAAGTTGGATAAAGTGTGATTTGAACGAAAAAAAAAAAATCGTAAAAATGCGTATTTAAGGTGATATTTTCCGCGTATACATTTACCGCGTATAGTCGACTTCGACTTCCCGAGTGTTAATTCAAAGGTATTAGCAATTAACGAGGAATTACTTCCTCGAGGGTGCATAAAAGAGCCCTGACTGCTTTTATTTCGCTTGCATTTTAAGGAAGCGTAACGGCCATTACCGTCTTTCCCCCTCCCTCTCGCCGCCTCTTTCTCGCTCTCTTTTCCTGCCTCGTTCGTGAGTCCCCTCCCCCGCCGTCCACCACGCCCGTCTTCCTTCTCTCTCCGTCGTATATATGTATATACGTATAAAGGACGGAGTGCGTGGCCCGTCAAGTAAACGCGCTCGTTTACGGCCGCTGCCCGGGCCAGGGTGAGGCACACGCGCGCGCTCTCGCACACCCGCGTCCCAATGAGCCGTGGACAAAACGAGCGCTAAAAAGCATCGTCGGAAAGCGCGAAAAAAAATAAAGCAGATCAGCTTCGTGAGGTCGTAGGGTGGGAGCGGCGGGGGGGGGGTGGCAAGCGGCGGAGGCGCAACAAAACATCGTCGACGGCGCAACAACGCTCTGGGGATACTTTATGCCGCGCAATATTGAAAATAAATCGATAACTTAATTAAAGCCGGAGCGCGCGGTCCGTCGGGAATCGGCGCGGTTAATCAATTCACACCCGAGAGCCACCGCCGCAGTCTCACCGCGCGCGCTCCTCTCGCTCTCCCCTCGCGCTGCCGGCGCCGCTCCGCAGCCGATGACTTCTGCGCTGCAGGGACAGACAGAGAGAGAGAGAGAGAGAGAGAGAGAGAGTAGAGAGAGAGAGGGGGGGGGGAGAAGGAGAGCGCGAACGAGCCTGAAAACTGCTCGGCGAGTATGTGCATAACAATCCGCGCCGTAAAGCAAAGTATCGGGCGGTGATTTCATTAACTTATCCGTCGCTCGCTCGTTTGGATTCGCGCGCGCCGCTGGCGTGACTCGGGGAAGTAAGTAAAAGGCCGCTGCGAGAGGCCCCCTCCGCTTCTGCCCTCTCCGCGCTCCCTTTATCCTTTTCTCCCCCCCCCTCCCCGCCCCGCTCGCTCCTCCACCGAAACACGCGTTCGGTCGCGTCGCCAATTATACAGATTCGAGGCCTCTGCTCGCCCCTCGCCACCCCCCCCCGCCCTTCTTCCTCGAGAGCGCGCGAGCGTTCTTTTCGCGCGTTTTGCATCTTTTTTGCGAGAGGCGCGACGCACTCGCGCGCTCGCCTCGTTATCCGAGAGAGCCCGCGCGGCAGTTTATGGCGAATTTGTGCGTCGAACGGTAATGCTATCGCCGCCGCGTATTTCACGCGTTCTTAAGGCTGTTAATTTGCGCGGACGACAGAAAGGGGGGGGGGGACTAAGCGCTTAAAAAACTGCGCTCCCGCCGTCGCGGTAGATGCTCTCTCTCTCTCTCTCTCTCTCTCTGGAGCGCGCGCGCGCTTTCTTACCTCCTTTTTCTTTCGCGGCCGATTATCTCGCCTCGGGCGCGCGCGCGCGTTCTCGCCCTAATAAATAATGCCCAAAGTTATTTTGCTCGGGAATTTATCGGGCGATACCGGGAAACATCGCGCCTGATCAGAAACGGTCGACGCATTCGAATTAATTCAGCACGCCGTACCTCCGGTAGGCGCGCGGCATTCAGAAGTCCGCGATATTTCTCGTAACTTGGTTTCTGAAGTTTTCGAAGGCGATATAGCGGGCGACCGTGTGCGCGCGCCGCGGGAAATTCTTAGAAATGGATGATTCCCTGGTGAGTGTAAAGGCGCTCTTGAAGGGTGATTTCAAGGAATTTCGCGAGAGTGAAGTTATCTAACGAACGAATATTAAAATTTGTACTTGGCATACGATTAGCAAAAAAATTGCTTATTTACGGAAATACGAGGTGGGAGCAGCGAAAACTTCTTTATCAAGAGGTGGTCCCTCATTGCTAGACAAAATACTTAGGGTGTACGGCGATTCTGATCCGATCCTATAGGCTGAAGTCCGAGGGTCAGCTTAGCCCTGATCATCCGCATCGAGGGGATGTAAAGGGATTCCTCGAGGGTCAGATACGACTCTAATTATCCGAACCCGAACTTTTTTCCCCTAAGAAACAAGAGTATGTGCAGAAATGTAATACCAATAGCTCCATAATTTTGGTTTCGCGAATACGGAGAATCTAATAATACGTCATACAAGTATATCTTATACTTTAATACATGGCTCGAATGAGAGTATAACGTAACGGAAATGCTCCTACGAACTTTCATAATGTTGCCAGCATTCATTTGATAGGACAAAAAGGTGTGATCGACTAAATTGATTTTCCTCTGTCAATTCCAACTGGAAAGCTGATACGACTGATTTTCAATTTTACTTTGTTGTAGTTGTAATACTCAGCAATCAATTTTTGGATACGTGGACGTTAAGCGTTTCGTATCACCGTCTGATGAAAATTTATTTGCAACCGTCCTTTACGATAGAGTATTAAATTGATTGTTAGCGTATTTGCGTTTGAATCGTAGAATGATTAAAATTAAAGCTACGTAGCTGTCTGGTGAATGATTTTCAATAATGAATGACTCTTAATATAGAATCGAGAAAAGACATTAAACGTAGAAATAATCGCTGTACCCACCGCCCTAGGTGAATTTCCTAAAGAAGCCGTGCGACGACAATTACAATTACACCCAGCCTGTGTAAATTCGCGTGGTAAGCGCGAGCGTTTCGCGGCCGCGAGCGCGCGGGCAGCTAGGAAGGGGGGGGGGAGAGTATCTCGAAAACAGGAACCGCCCACACGGCGGCGAAGAGGGACGGACGCGGGCGCGAGAACGTGGCAATTTCGTTAAACGACGCGGCGCGCGCGGTGGCGCGAAGGCCCCAGGGCTCCCGCTCGCGCGACAGAGCGAAGCTGCGGAACGCGAGCGACGAGGACGAGCGCTGGGCCGGCGAGGAGTCCTGGGCGCGGGGCTAGAACGCGCCGCGGGGACAATAGATAGCCGGCGGGACAGTACAATGGTCATTGTAAATCAGGGCATTTTAAAAATCTGACGGGATATATGCTGACTCGGTCCTCGTATATCGAGTCACGCACCGACTCCGCTTCACCCCACCCCCCCCTCCCTCCCCCTCCCCCTCCCGCCGAGCTGCTCACATATTCGCGCACATGTACACACTTGCTCGCGCGGCGGTCGTGTGCGCCCATTAAATACAGCATTATGCTCCGATCTTGACGTTCTTGCTTTCGCCCCCCCCCCAGCCCTACCATCACTCGCTCCTTCTTCCTCGCCATCCTCAGCTTCTCCGTCTCTGTTTCTCTATGGCTCTCTCTCTCTCTCTCTCTCTCTCTCTCTCTCTCTCTACCTTGCTCTTTTACTCTCGCTTTTTCACTCTTATACGGACACACGTAATGGTGATTGCCGCTCTGTATTCCCCCAGCGCCATTTTTGGCAAGTTGTTTTTCGTCACAGAGAATCGGGAGGTGCCTGGCACGCGGCTCATCTGATTTCGCCTCCGGGCGTGTTTTTTGCCCTCCTTTTCGTCGCGTTTCGCTCTTACCCTCTTCGATCGGATCCGATTATATGCACATAGGAAAGCGATCGTGTTGCACGATAACATTTGTTACGTTAGGGGACTCTCAATCGGCCCCTTCTTCTTCTCCTTCTTCTTCTTCTTCTTCTTCTTCTCTACTCATTCTTCTACTTATTCTTCTTTCTCCTTCTTCTCCTTCTCTTCTTCTTCTTTGTTTGTGTCGGAAGTGCAACTTGAGATCTTGCATTGCTTGCTTGCTTTCTTTCTTAAGGATTGTAAGGATTTCAATTTATGAGGATGCTCTACCTTCGAGTTTTCAAATGCATTCGAAATAAGTGTATATATTTCAGTGCAATTACAATAGCTGAATAAAAGTTTCCAGAATTAAGCTCGCTTTTTTAAGATTCTTTGTGTAGGTGATTACTTTAATATATTGACAAATGAATGAATATAATATAAACATTTTTTTAAAAATACATATACATTTCACTTTTTCTGTAAAACAGTTTAATGTTTGTGATGCCTAAATATTAAATATAATAACTATTATCGATGATCGGTAAATTTTTTAGATTAATCTAAGTTCGTATCTAAGATTCAATCAGGCATTTTATGCGAGGTGATTGAGCGGGATTAGTGCTAGTGCGTCGAGATATTAAATTACAAAAAATAAAATAAATATTATTGCATTCATATTAATTTTATTTTTCGGTAACTAATTGTTAGATTAGTTACTGAATTAATTGTGTAAAATCGAGTGAGCGGAAAATATTGACATATAATATAGACCGTAATATGGGTAATATACAAGTTCAATAGTAATGGGCTCCCGTGTGATAGGATCTACAATAATGAAGTAATTTCATAACCTAGCTTTATACGATGTCACCTGTCGGTGAGACAAATTTCGTAATTAATGATCTTTTGTGCAATTTATAATGTACGCATTATTGCTTTGTAAATTCTTTTGATTTAAGTTTGATTTTTGCCTTCGTACTCAATACTGTTTACAACAAACAATAATATTTTTAAATTAGATGAGTATCTTTTGAAAAAATTATTAAGCATGATGAATTTCGTCATGAATTAATTACCGAATGTATTCCGTTTTTATTGTATTATGATACTTTCATTAGTAAGTTTGTCTGCTTTTAAAATGCTAGAAAGAAGCGATAAACTTGTCTCTGAGCATGAGAATAATACAGTGTCATTGTGAAAACATGTAATTAATATCGGATAAGGCGAAAGACTGAAGCATTTTCTGAGATACAATTTAGAGAAGAACGAAAACAGCCGGATGATACTTTTGCTTTATTATTGTCTGTATAACATTGAATCTACCATCTATAACTAAGGAACTGTCGTAAAATTGGTTTTTACTATAATTCAAACCAATTCTATTCTCATGTCGGGATTTATGCAAAGCTACAAATACATTTATAAATTTATGATTTAGTTTTCTGAGAATTTAATAAATATATTATCAGTCTCACCATCTTTAATATATCTTCATTTGATGTTTGGTTTCGATCACCCCTGCCCTGTGTACTATCTATAAAAACATGGTAAATTTCACTCAATTGGTAACATGTAACTCATGGTCCGTAACAATGGTAACTGATGATTTGTTATAAATATTAATCCTAAATCCTGCAATTAGTTCTTATCGAACTGTAGAAGATCTATAATCCACATGATCACATTTCTGTGCTTTCATGTATGATGTATTACGAAAGAATACTTTTTGCTTATACGAAGTCGTTTATAGTTCAGAATAAGCTTTGCGTTTCTTATTAAAGAACTGCTAACCGTATGCACTTTTCCAAAATAGGGATATGTAAAAACATTTTTTCGCAGACAGAATCAGGAGTTCAAAATTTTACAAAAATTGGTGGCATCGTATCAGATACTAAATTAATATTGTCATCTCTAGGGTACGGCATGGGTGTTATTATGTGTCGGTATTAAACTGCGCAGTTCTTAATCCTTGGGTAACGATAAGCAACAATTGAATTGAATATAGCATCATAAGAATCAATTTAATGAAAATCTGACTCAGTTCTTGTATGTTTTTGACTGTACGACGACATGAATTCTAGAAAATGGTTTTTATTCCAGTGATCATGACTGTTTCTACAACGTGTCTATATTTATTATATACTTTTCAACATTATTAATCTAATTCTAATAGTTTGAATCTATCTTTCACGAAAATTTTAATTGGAATGTATTAAATTCTAAAATATCTCGCTATACCCGTTCATTTTAACTTGCAATATAAAAAAAAATTAATTTCCGAAATACTGGTAAATTTCACAAAACGATGGCTCAAATCGACACGTTCTCTAGGAGATTAAGCCAAATTTAAAGACTTTACTTTTGTACATTTCTTTAGAATGGTTGCAGAGTGGAAATAATTTTAAACGAAAAGAGAACAACTATTATTGTACCCATCGCCCTAGACCATCTGCTGCGCTCGTCAGTAAGATGACAGTTGGTCTAATCTTCGGCGCATACAATGCTTGATCGAAAAATTACGAAGATATAATAGAAATGTATGTAAAATTGTTTGCGACAATAAAAGATTGCCTGATGCAATATTTGTAAAGTTGGTGGTAAAAAATTGATCACTGCGTAAAATTTATAAAATCATATAGCGATTTTTGCTTATTAAGCTACTTTAATAAATGGTTGAAATGTACGATATAACATTTAGTGAAACAGGCTTTAATATAAAATGCACGGGTAGGTCGTTCTAATTTGAATCGGATCACATAAAAAATCATTTTGCCATAAAGAATAATTAAAAAACGAATAACCGTAATTCTAAGGAGGATATATATTTTTCTATTTAATAATTGCTTCTTATCCTCGGTTTTTTAACATTTCTTTCCTTCCATCTCTATAACTAACAGTTGATAGAACGATACTAGATGGTATTATCATTATTCGGATATGTACTAAAATATACTCTATAACTGAGTTTAGAAATTGTTTGTATCGAGCGTACTGAGATTTCCTTTTTCAAAGAGAGATCTTCACGATATCAAGATATTATTTCTAATAATGCAAAATGATTCAGATCTCCAAATTCAGATTTCCAAATAATAATGATAGGCCTGTTCTTGACTTTAGATAGATAGGCATATTTTTGGTAAGGGAATATTTTTAACGACATTACTTAAAATATTATTGTAAATAGATATGCATTTACGAATTTTCGTTTATGAAAACATTCGCTTAGAGTAAGATTCTTTAGTTTGTGTACTATGTTTTGACATAAAAATGTTATTTTCATGTCTGATAAAATTAAATTATATAATAATCTACACAATAAAAATCATCATTATTCTCTAAAATAACGATACCTAAAATGTTTAATTATTCTACGAAAATGGATTTACTTTTATTTTTGTTTATTTTCCCATTGACACATATGTAAAGAGTACTAAAAGACATTTTATTTTGTAAATATCTTGATCGTGAATTGAAATTATACATGGCATATTCTTGTTATATTATGTATATTTATATAATATGTATAATTATTATGGCATAGCTCTTGATAATACTACTGATAATTCTTTCATGAAGTCCAAAATTATCGGAAACAGAAATGATATTGGAACGATCTATTTCGAATGTCCGTTTAATTAAATGCGCAGACGCAACAGCAGGATTCTACGATTTGGTCTATAATCATTAGGAAGCGCTTTCCTATTACCCGCGGTTCGCAAGTTCAGCGCGCGCAACGGGCTCACTTTGACAATGAATTATGTATTAACGTTACGGCGAAAATAGAAAGCGACACGTCCACGCGAAAAGTATACGCTTTGAAGAGCGGGAAATTAACCTGGAAAACCGCCGCGCGAGGCGCGCGATGTCTCAATTTAGCTGAAAATACGCCACCCCTCACCGGCCTCGTATACAATGAATGTGCATTGTATATAATACGCGCTAAAACGGAATAAGAAGAGTGCTTTTAAAACTGCGGTCGTTTTTCCCGCGCGAGCGGGCGCGTAAAGCGAGCGTTTACCGGGGGCACACACGTATATATGTGTATATATATATAGAGCGCGGCCCGCCGCGCCGTACCGGGCAAGGGGAAAAAAGCGACGAATGCTCGCACGTGAGAATCAGGAGGTGACGATGAAAGAAGAAGAGGAGCCGCGCGCATCAGGCAGAGAGGGAGAAGGAGAAAGAGAGCCGCGGAGCGTAGGGAAGAATTTTCACGAGCGCGGGCACGCTCGAGGCTCCCACATAAATACGCCCATTCGCGCGGGCTCTCTTGCATACTATTATATGTATTTCTCTTCATGTCTCTCTCTTTCTCTCGTACTTGCACTCTTTCTCTTCTACCACCTCCTCCCTCACCGTATTCCGTGGTATATATATGTATATACAGGCGTACAAGAAGCACGAAACCGGCTTAAAAAGCGAGATTGGCCCCGCTTCTCTCTCTCTCTCTCTCTCTCTCTCTCTCTCTCTCTGCGCAAGCGGACGATGCAACCTGCAATTATTCCCCGTAATAAAATCGCTCCGCGCTTGCTGTCTAGCCGATAAATAGCCTAGAAAGTGAGCGAGTGCGCGTACACGGGGGGCGAGACGAAGATAGCGCGTGGGGAACGCTGTAAAACCCCCCTGCGAGCGTGCGCGCAAGTAGACTCCGCGGACACACGTATATATATATATATGTGTGTGTGTGTGTGTACACGGGAGGTGCTGACTGAAGGGCCCCAGCATGAGAAACTGATGAGAGAGAAAGAGGGGAGAAGTTGGCTTCAAAGCGTGCCGGGCGGGTCGCTTTGATGCGCTGCCGTCGGTGAGATTTCGAATGCGAGAGACTTGGGTGGAACGTTTAACGCGCGCGGGACTCCAAGGAAATGCGAAGATTTCAGGAACAAAGGAAATTTTAATCCTGCATCATGTAGTTGTCGTTATTTGGAACAACGTTATGTTTCGATCCTTGATATTTCGGAATATCAGTGTGGCATAATTGTTGAAATAATATGCCAAGAACCAGTTGTTGATAAGATGAAAAGACATTAACCAAATTTATTATAATAATCATATATCATCTATACAAAATTAATGTATTTTCTGTCTAATTCGTTTGAATATAGTGATAGAAAAATAGCCCGTTAAAAATTTTTGTTCAACTCTTACATATTGGAATTTAAAGAATTGACGTTGGATGGATAGTTAGAAAACCTTTAATAATAATAAAAAGTATTAAATTATGTTCATCAGATCACGTGTAAAATAATTTTCTTTAAATATGAATATACTGTCGCACTTGTACATTCAATAAGATGACAAATCTGCTATGCTCATCTATTCTATAGACTATTGGCTGTCTTAGATTGTCTATTATTATCATTTAATTTAAATTTATGATTTTCTTATATAATAACGCGTACATATTACATTGTTTTGCTAAATCTGTCAGTCCCTTGATTTACAGGCATCTCCTTCATCCCAAGTTCTTCTCCAAAATTTTTTTTCCATTTCTTGATGAATTATAAAACTGATTTTTAATAGAATTGTTAAAGTTCGACTTCTATTTAGTTGAACAAGAAATAAAAGACTGTAAATTGTCATTCGCCGCTTGAAACCGATGTAAAATTGAATATTAGAAGAGCGGGAAAGTATCGTTATAACGACGTGCTTTCATAAATAAAATTTAAGGTGAAGCAGTTATTGCTACTGGAAAAACGAAAGAGGAAAGTTTAAGAACGGAATCTGGCAGCGCGAATGAGATAGTAAGAAATGGGGTGAACCGGGCGACGGGCGTCGTGTGGGAGGGCGGAGGGGGCAAGGGGTGGGCGGGCGCGCTCGCCCACAGCAAGAAATCCGAACGTTAACAAGAGGTTACGTTTAGGGAAGTAAGCAATAATTTATTCCGCGCGGGAGAGAGAAGTGAAGCATGCATATTCTAGATATATTATAAATAATTACTCAATTATATCTTTGAAAAGGCGATGAATAAAGATGTGCCCATCGTCGGCGAGGAGAGGGTAACCGGGCTAATAAAAAAAAAAAAGCTTGCACTGAATATTCAAACGCAACAAACTAGGTACACGGTTATGGCGACGGCGTAGGGAAAGACGGTGAGCGAGAGTGAGAGGGAGAGAGAGAGAGAGAGAGTGAGTGAGCGGGAGAGAGGGAGTGGGGGGCTATAGAGAACGGGAGAGGGACAACGCCGTGCAACGGTCGAGCTGTAGACCTCGCGGGGGTTGAAGAAAGCGAGTGAGTGCGAGAGGACGAGATCGAGGGAGAGAGAGTGAGAGAGTGAGAGAGAGAGAGAGAGAGAGAGAGAGAGAGAGAGAGAGAGAGAGAGAGAGAGAGAGAGAGAGATGGACAGCGAGGAAGATAGTCGAAAGGAGGTGGGCCGGGAGAGAGGCTTATTTCAAATGGAGATCTGCATTACAACCTCGCCTCACCTGGAGCTTCCTCCCGCGCGCACTTTTCGTTCCGGTTTCGCAAGTTTCGACACTCTCGAGGCGCTCGGTCTCGCGCTCTCTTGGCAACAAATCCATTTCCGGGGGTGGAAGAAAGGGGGGGGGCGGAACCGGGTTTCCACCGCCCGCCCCTCCGACTATTAAATGTTTCGACGGCGGTCGTCACTTAAACCACGAGCAAATCCGCGATACTCCGCTTTACAATTCAGTACCCGTGCATTAACGAGTGGACTTCCACGGTTGTATGTCTGTGTTTGCGTGCGCGTGCGTGTGTATGTTTTTTTTTTCTTATTCCGCCTCAATTATGTGCATTTGAAACGACCCGCTTCAGCTCCTAAATTGGCGGCCTGTTATTCGCGGGCGGAATGCACGTTATAGCCAGGATGGATTTTCGCGATGCGTACTTAATCCTGATGCATATCATACGTATACCTGTGTATATATGTATAAAGCTTTCCGAAAGATCCTGTATTAGCATCTCGAGTGTTTTTATGAAAAGCTAGACCAAAGCATTTGGTTTATGACGCTTGATTATTACGAATTTTTGAACGATTTTTTTTCTTCTTTTTTTTTTAATTGAAGCAAAAAAAAAAGGTTCGATTACTGTTGTGCAGAGCGAGGAATTTTCCCGCCGTAATCACGAAGAATTAAATTACGATTCTATAAATATTACAGAGATCGAAAAATTCTTTAAAATATCCTTTATCCCTACAGCGATCGGATATAAAAAGTTTGATTTTTCCATTTGGAGCATTATTTAAAATTTTGTTTTTTTTTTCTCATTTAATGCGGATGTTTTACGATACTTTTCTGTGACTTGCCGTAAAGTTGAAAAACTTTATAGAGGCATAAATTTGTTGACCGGACACGATAAACTTTAAAATATTACGGAAATGAAAAGCTTTTGCCGCCTGTTACACATACTGCGTATGCACGCCGGCCGACTTCTTTTTCCGCGCAAGATAATGCCCCTGAAATTTACGGGAGGTTCTTGCTGCAACTGAAATCCACCCCCGCCGATTCTGAAAAAAAAAATGTAGATATGGGAAATTTAATTTAAGTTAAGGCGAGATTTAACGGGGAAAAAGCGAAGAAAAATCGGACGCTAAATCTTTATGATAAAAATAAGATATTGATTATCTGTTGATTTTTTTCAGGAATGGTAGTAAAATTATACTTTAACGTATAGAATAAAATAAGATCTTTACAGTTTGGATGAAAGAAAATTCTTGATATAATATGCGCACCCAGAATAAAATAAACACACGAAAATAAATAAAAATTGAACGAGTGTATATATATATATATATATATATATATATATATATATATATATATATTATAACTTACTTAGAATTTTTAAAAGATTAAAATTGTCTATTACAAATGATCTATTTATTATGATAGTCAATTATTTTATCGACGAGTAAAATTAATGTCCAATTCGGTTTTGAGAAATCTGATAAAGCGAATAATTCGAGAAAGCCCCGTTCTATTTTAAATAAATGACAATTTGAACGGGTTCCCTTTCTTAAAATTGCATTACCTCCCACGGAGTGCTCGAATTTTATCGAAGTACCATTTTCCGTCTGGGCGATTTTTCGCATAGACCTGCCCACTACCATCCTATGCCCCAGACGTGATTGGCTTCTAATAGCATTACGGAAGGGTGGACCGAATCGGCCGCTCGTCCGCGTCTTTCGCCAAAGCTACTTTTCTGTCTCTCTCGTTCTTTCCATCCCTCCCCGTCTTCCACTTTGCCCGCCTAGCTTGCATCCTCTCCCTGCCCCCTTCCGGCTTATTTTATAAAAATATACACAGCTCATGAATGCAGGACGAGAAGCAGCCGCACAAAGGTACGTCGACTATAATGCGGTATATGTGGCATTCTTGACTTTTTTTCAGTATCTTCAGTTTTTTCTTTCAACATAAACAATGCAGATTTAAATATGGAAAATTTATATAACATAGATGTCGACAGTGACAGAAAGTAGATGTAATGGTATTATCAAAAATCCGATCGAAATATATTGGAGATTCATTGGAACATAATGAAAACCGTGGAATTCCTGGTTCAAGCCCATTTTTAAGGTATATTTTACATACTTTATTAAATTACTATCATTTTTAATATTATCCCCACCCTTGAATATCTGAAATGATGTTGTAATTTCACACATTAGTATCAATAATAATTATTAAAATATTATGCAAAATATACAATGTATATGATTAGGTAAACTTTTTCAAGGAAGAGATATTTTTTAATTATGTAGATTTTCTAGATTACGACTACAAGACCATTGCTAGGTTGTAATTATATATGTTCAATCGCGTTTATTAAGTAATCTTATTTATATCTCTTATTAATCGATCTAAGAAGGATCATCTATCAAATATGTATCAATAAATATTACTTAGATTACGTACGTAAAAGTAATAAGGTGTAAACAATGAAAAACTATTAAAGAAAGTATAAAAATTTATTATTCAGTTATTATATATTATGCTGTAAATGATATTAAATTAATATATAAATATAAATTGTTACCTAAGTTGCAAAATGCCAAAGAACGAAGTTTTAATCTATCTCAAATTAAAATTCACTATTTGAAGAAATCCAATTCACAATATTAACACATATCTCAATAGTTGTAGACCTCCTGCAATTTGCGCTGATGGAAATAATAGGACTTATTATAAATCGTTCGAAGCATATGCAACATTTAAAAATATTTCAATATTCTTTAATGATCATCCAGGGAAATGCGCGCGTCTCCACCTAGACGTTGATCTCGACCTACGGCGTAAAACCAAATCGTCCCGCGAAATTTCTCCGCGCGACCGCTAAATCAGCGCGCGCCGCGGAAAGTTCGCCTTGAGTAGAGCGCAAGAGGCGCCGGCCTCGCGCGCCGCAGCCCCTCTGCCGACGAGGCGCCGCCCGCGCCGACCCTCGAGAAGTGCCCGCTTCCCCCTCCAGCCCCCATCCTCCAGCGGTAGATAAAGACGTGGAAATTGAAGGTCGAGGGTGACGACGCATGTGCGTGTACGCTCGCCTGCGCCCGATCTCGGTCTGAGGGGCCCGGGGAGGGATTATCCGGGGGAGGGGGTCGCGCGTCGCGGGCGACAAATTGAAAGACGGCGCGGAGACGAGGGTCGCGGGGCGGCCCGAGAAGCGCCAATTTCCTTTGCCGCGATTCCATAATATTATTGGCAATTTGCGAGCCATTACGCGTACGGGCTCTCCTCTGTATAAAGAGCGCCGGGGTGAGCGAGGAGAGAGAGAGAGAGAGAGAGAGAGAGAGAGTGACGAGCAGGGAGGATGGGGGTAGAAAAAGAGCGGGCGAGAGAGGGCGGCGTACAGCGGCTGCAGCGTCACCAGCGCCGCGCTCACTGACGGATTTCCGAGAGAGAAAGAGAGCCGGCCGGATGACGATGATGTTGGCGCGCGCGCGCGCTCGCGCGTAAACGCGGGCGCCCTCCCGTAACCCACCCTCCTGTCCGCCGCCGCCCCAACCCCCCACCACCCCCCCCCCTCGTGACGCGCGCTTGTACGGCGCGCGCCCGGCGTCACTGGGTTTTAGGGTTATGGGTGAAAACGTAATCTCCGCGTATACGCGAACAAATTTACGAGTGGCGTTACCATTGATTTGATGACTGTTTTGCGCGCGCGGCCCCGGTTGTACGCACACCGGCCCTTCTCTCTTTCCCTCTATATGGCCATGTATCGCGTTTGTCCATATACGATGCGTGTATATATATATATATATATATATATATATATATATATATATATATATGTATATATAGACGTATATATAAATGTATACATATGCAGGCGAGCCAGCCCCGGTATGTGGCTGACCAACTCAATATTTCGAACGAGTCGTCGGGCGGCGTGTATGCGGCGCGCTGCCCCGTTGGTGCGCGGGCGTGTGCGTGCAACGTTATACCGCCGCCGGCGGGCGGCCGCTAGCCGATAGTCATGAGTTACTTCGTCGAAAGTGAGCGGAACGTTTTCATTTGGCCAATGACGCCGTTTCAATGACGGGTAATCCAATTTGACGCGCCCGTGAATTTCGCCCGGTCTTTTTATTCGCAATGATTTTTCGCGCTCGCTTTCGCCCTCCGCGCGCTGCCGCCCCGTTCGCTTTTTAATAGCGCCTGTTGCGCGCCTCGATGATTGTCATCGAAACCGATATAGCCGAGTAATTTTTTATTCGCTTTTAATATTTCCGAGTTCATTTCTGCGAAATGGAGAGTTTAGTTTATCTCTCCGGTTTTCTCTTTTTATGCTCTACTTCGAGTTTGTGGGTTTCTTCGTTTTTCTTTCTGGAAATTGCTCCAGATTTTTTTTAAAATAAATTACGTGTATCGATTTTTTGAATCATTATTGTTTTGAACATTTTTTACTCGTAATTCATTTAAGCTTGCATATACTTATACGATGTAAGCAGTAACTGTTATATTAGAAAATTAGTAGAAGATACTAACAGGAATGATAAACTCATGGATAAGATGAAGGAGACTGATTTCACATAGTTTTAAGTTGCTGAACCCGAATATTGCAACAGAAATGGTCGAATACTTGAGGATTTTATGATATTTGGGTTATTTAAAAGTGCATATGAACGTTTTTAGTATATAACGTGTATTTTAGATTGTCATATCATCATGAAGAATTTGGATATATAATCGAGATTCCTAGTTATTTTAAAATACTATAACAGATTTGTTGTCTGAAAAAGGCTTCTTTTTCTAGATATATGGTACAGATTTATCAAAAAAACATCTATTTGCTACCGTAAATCTAAGTTCTTGCATGGATTATAAGCGTGATTTTATAATCTTGATATTTCCGATTCTGATCCGCGTAATCTGTCTCACCCTTACGCGAGGAAATTAATTATTAGCCTTTCATCAAAACATAATTTTATTTACTTTTCGTTAGCTACTTATTGTTAATAAGTATTTCCGCACTCCATTCCATCATTCAAGTACTAGTAATTCAGATAATAAGATAGGTGTCAGTTTCGGTGGTTGAATAAGGCGTGACGTTCTATGATCAGCGTGTCGTCGTATAGATGAGTAGTAGAGACGTCAGGAATTACTTTCATCTTCATTGTTTTATAAATCTCAGTAGTACAAAAGTTGTTTTGCATATTTTGTACGATGGGATTGCGCGACTTAGAGTTGCATTCGTGCTGTGAACGTGCAAATTGTGAACCTTGAATTTTCCATTCTTAACAAACAATAAATAATTGTAAATATATTCGGTCTTTCATTCTTTTCCCATTTCTTCGAACATCAAATGGGATATTCAATCGCAAATTATCACAATACTAGGAGGCTGGGCTGAATGCAGTTTTATACGCGAGCACAATCTTGATTCAGTGTAACTTAAACTAATGTTGTGGATTTTTATCTGAAATATTTGTACGCGAAACAAGGAAAGTGATCCATCTTTCGAAATCACTATCCGTCCCGACATCCTGAACGGCTTATCAACGAGTACCCTTGCTCCTAAAACATAATAGCCCGGGCGTCACACGTGCATCGGTGCATCGGTGTTTATATATATATATATATATATATATATATATATATATATATATACGAGTAGCGATAGTGTATACTCACTCCTTTAAATCGTCGCGACCGCGGAGAGAAGTGGCTCGAGAATTTTCCTGCGGATAGACTGTGCGCTCGCCGACGACACACGCCGGCGCTATATGTAATCCGCACGCTCCCGCGCCTGTTATGTTCCCTCTTTCTCTCTATTCCCCCTCCCTCTCCTCCTGTCACTCTCTCTCCCCATCTCTCTCTCTCTCTCTCTCTCTCTCTCTCTTCCGAAAACTCGAGCGAGCGCGCATCATTTTATCTCGCTGATAAATGCGCTACATTTTATGCGCATTATTTTTGCCCTCGCCTCCCTTATCGTGCTACTATGTTTCACGCACGAAGGGAGAGAAAGGGGATGATGGCGGAAAGGGAGAGAAAGTGAGACAGAGAGAGAGAGAGAGAGAGAGAGAGAGAGAGAGAGAGAGAGAGAGAGAGTGGGGGAGAGGGAGAGAGTCAGAGCAGAGCCGAGGGGACGTTTCGCCGCTCCGCCGTCGTCACCCCTCCGCACTTTCATCTCACACCCCATATTCTCGGACATCGGGCCGCGCCGAACATGCATGCGCGGCGCACACACGCGTGAAAGCACAAACATGTCTTAATGACTGTACTTTTATTTACACGCCCACACTGTCGCACGCGAAAACCCAAGTAATTTATGCATCTATTCAGAAATAAAGTCGTGCAGCCAGCTCTTTGTTTCTTTTTTGTTTTTTTTATATATATCGCGCGCAGTTGAAGTTTAAATTAAAAATAATAACAAAGACAACTAATATGGGTTTTATTTGCAATAGCCGAGATTTGTGCAATTTTTTCTGATTAGAACGTTGGAATTACTAAATAAATTATTCGGGCTTTTATTCCTTTCCATTATTTATATTCATTTTAGTTGTTCAGAAAAAGAATTCGTTCGACCGTTGACCGACAGTAAATTGGTAGGAGCTGCAATATTTATTATAACTTTTTATTATACTTTGAATTCGTGTTGAAAACTTGGAAATATTGGAAAAGCTGTGTTTGTAATTTAGCTATTTCTTCCGGCAAAATACACAAATACGTTATAACAAATTTTTTCCACTTGATTGCGATACATGATTCTCTGTAGCTTTTCGGCGCTGAGACCAAATTCAATTACATAATTTTTTGACTGTATCTAATTTTTCGATATATCGTTTTAATTGACTATGAAATTAGTTCGTCGGAAGCGAACACTGTAGTCAAATTTTTTGTATGAATCTAGGAAAATCATTTACACGTTCTTCGTCGTTTTAGTGTCATTTTGACTATTTTCGAAGTGAGTTTTTTTCTAAAAGTATAGATATTCCAACTTTAAACTTCATTTCTTCTTCATTTTCAACATTATCGTTATATGCTGAAGACGTCTTCTGCTTACAAAGTAATGAATGAAATTGTGATGAAACGACTCTGGTATATTTTTGAGGAAAAAGCAGACCGGAGCAGGCAGAAATAGGTTTGGCAAGGGAAAAGTGCTCGCGTAAAAAAGTACAGAAACTGCGTTTTTAGCATTCTAAAATTCATCAGATAGTACAAAAATAAAATATTACTTTATCCTATTATCTATAGATTAATCATATTTTTGTCATTGACATATGCAAAATTAATAAAGTATTTTAAAATAAAATTATATCAACTTCGACTCCAGTAATGAAGTAACTTTTTCCACAACTTATAAATACATTTGAATATTATATAGTATTATAGTTGAAATTCGTTTAAGTTTTTTCAAAATTGGAAAACCGTCTTATTAGTACAAAAAAATCATTTTTGGGTAATTTCTGGTTTTATAACTATATAATTTTAGCGATGATCGATTAACGATGATACGTTTTTAATTAAATTTAGTTAACGTTCTTCGACTTTGCTAGTTTTTTTTTTAGTTGATAACGTAATTTTAATAATTTTATGTTTGATTCAGCAGAATGATTTTTCAAGGTAGTAGAATTTTTATAGTGATTACAAATTAATTTAATTGATATGCGAAAAATTCAATTTAATGTAATTTTATTTATGGAAAAAGTAAATGAAAGAATGTAAATTCTAAAAAAGGTAAACATAGTTACTTGTACATAGGCTAGTAGAAAAAACAAACAAAAGCTTGAAAAAAAAACCAACTTAAAACTTATAACTAAATTTCTGTCCTAAATATTATTAAAATGTCCATTTAAAAATTGAATTTTTAAAATCCAATTTCGATGTTTTATAAAAATTTAAAAGAGAAACTACATTTTTTAAAGTATACGTAATAAAAAATAGTTTCAATTATCTTTGTTAATTTCTAAATATTGTTATTCTAATTTTTTTTGCAAATAGAAAAAAAATATTTTGTTCAATATTCTGTATTATATCATGACTTCGTGTTTGTAACTACAATTTAAATTCGCAAAAACTGTAGGCAATGCAGTGTTATAATTAGATTTTTTCTAATCACCAATTTGTAAAATAGAATACACCAGTACACGATATAGAATAAATTAGATTAAATTAATTTAATTTCTGACTAATGAATCCGATATTAGTAAAGCGAAAATCATTTATTGCACAGAGCTAAAAATATTAATATATAGTAACGACATAAAAAATATTACAAAAAGTTTCGCACGAGCCGAAGGGCCCGTAAGGCAATAAATGAAATAACATCGGGGCCAAAAGTGTTTTACGCTGGAACAAAAAAATACTAAAGGCGACGCCACTCGAATACCCAAACTAGCATCAGCACTCAATCGAGCCTCGACGTCAGTCGTCATTTGCTGTCATAATCTTTCCGATGACCTTACACGCCTATGTACGCGTACAAGAGGTCCCCGGTGCATCCTCGTCTACATTCGGTAACTCGGCGACGGCGTGAAGGGCGGGGGTAGGGGGGGGGTGCTGACGGTCTCGCGCACGCTCATGCATGCATATTCGCATAAACGCACTCGCGAGGGGTCGAAGCGGGAAAAATGAAGGGCCAGCATGCAAAGGGCTTGGATATACAGTGGGATAGAGGCGGATGGTCGGTAAGAGCGAAAGAGACGGAGGGACGATGGGGGATGGGGGCAGCAAGGGAGAATGGGAGAGAGAGATCGGGGGAGGGCTCGCGCGGAAAGGCTTTCACTCTAACAGCAGTTATGCCTCCGACCCCCGCAACCCACCCTCCCCCTTTATTCTCTGCACCCCCTCGCTACCAGGACCGGAGCTGGGCTGTGTGCGCGCGCGCGCGCGCGTGTTTGTGCGTGCGCGGGTGGCTGCGTGTGTAAGGGAGGCATTGCACAAGACGAGAGCGCGAGCGCGTACACAGCCCATCTTTTTTAATGTCAGGCAGTTATAGCCGGGCGCCGCGTATACAGCGCGTACAAAAAAAACTTAGGTCAATTTTTATCACACAAACGGACCGAGTGGTCGAGCGAGCGGGCGGGATACAGTGTGCCGAGCGGAAGAGAGACAAAGACAGAGGGAGAGGGGGAGAGAGATAGAGAGAGAGAGAGAGAGAGAGAGAGAGAGAGTGAGAGGGCGAGTGGGCAGAGGTGAGGGGGGGGGCGAGCGAGGGAGAAAGAGAGTTAAAGAGAACGGGAGCCGAGCTGCAGTGGCGCGGCCGGCGCCCATAAAAAATGCCTCTTTACGTATGGCGATTGGTCCGCGGCAACAAGGGTAATGCCGCTCGCGCACTTTTTTGTCCTCCCTTTTTTTCGTTCCGATGCGGGGAAAAAATGCGCGCCGCACGTCGATTGGTCGAGGGGACAGATGACGTAGTGAGCGACGTGCCACCCATCCGCTCCCCCTCCCCGCCCTGGTGGGGGCTACGCGAGTGCAGGTACGCCCGCCGGCACTGCTGCACGCGCGCGCGCGAGAACCTGCTCTTTCTCTCTCTGTCTCTCTTCATTTCACTCTTTTTCTGTTTCTGCCTCTCCTGCTATCTCTTGCTCGCCGTCGGCCCGAATGCGCATGGTGCGGGACAGAGAGCGAGTGATATATATATATATATATATATATATATATATATATATATATATATATATATATATATAAACATGTAGAGAGAAAGAGAGAGAAGCAGAGGGACAGGAAACGCGTAAAGGAGCGAGAGGAGCGGGAGTCGGTGCGCGCGGAGGAAAAAAAATCCGGCCCGTGAGAGGGACAGATAAAGAGCCGCGTGGTGGAAGGGGGTGGGTGGGGGAGACCTGCATGCGCTGCATCGCCGGTCAGCTCGCGCGCTGCCCCTCTCGTGCGCCCCCACCTATCGGCCGTGGCGGCCGCCGCCTCCGTTGCTACTGCCGCTATCGCGAGGCAGGTGCGTGTACATACATATATATATATATATATATGTGTATATATATATATGTATATATATATATATATATATATATGTATGTATGTATGTATGTATGTATGTATGTGTGTGTGTGTGTGTGTGTGTGTGTGCGTGTATATATGTAGACTGAATTGGACTCGATGGAAATATCATTACGTCGGAAAGCCTCAGGAAACTCGACGAAATGAAGAGCGAGGGTCGAGCGACGATGGCGGGATAGGGGCGGGACGAGGGGGGGGGGATGGATCCGCGAGCGGACAAAGAGAGATCTGTAATAGCGCGAGAAATCGCGGATGCAGCGCGAGGGTGCGGGGGGTTGGGGCACGGGGGAGGGGCGAGAAAAGCGAGAGTGAGAACGAGCGGTTATGCTTTTTTCTTTGCCTTATAAACCGGCTCTTCTCGCTCGCCCGCGCGGCTCTTATCGGGGGAACCGCGCGCGCGCGCGCCGCTCCGGATTTCGAAGCTGATGCTCGGAGGAGGAAACCGGTGGCAGTCCGCAATTCAGCCGGCGGGATGCGAGGAGAACGGAAGAGGAGGAAGATGACTGCGTGGGGCGCGGGCGGCGCTTTCGGCTATTTGGCCGAGGCGGATCTCTCTTTTTTGTGCTTCGATTATTTTTCTTTTTCGCCAGAAGATTATTGCGAGATTGCTTTTATAGAGATTCGGCGCGCGGCGCACGTGAGCGGCGATTTGTATATTGCGCGGGGTTATTAAAATTGGCAATAGCAAGTAAGACGATTACAATGGGGAATACTATAAATTGTTATTAACATAGACCTCGTTTAATAATAGCATGGAAATATTACTGTGAATGTAAAGGAATTTACCAATTATTCTTTTCACATATTGGAATTAAATTAAGTGCATTGTTAATAGAAAGCAGGGATGTATTGATTGGCTTTATTATTTGAAATTTCGTACAATTATAAAGAGTATTCCGATTATTAAAAAGTTTATTCGTAAAGAATTCCTCTTTAATTAATATTTAAGAAATTCTAAAAATTTTCCATTTTCTAACTTTTTACAAATCTCTTTTTTTGCGCGCGATGAAAAATGCAATTTGTAATCCATGGACGCAAATGATTTGACCAAACTATCGTTTTATGCGTTATTTTTCGTCATTTTCAATGCTTATAAGCTTAACAAATATTTCCAGAAATTATTCACGTGTACAGTATATATGTATTAAAAATCAATTCGCTTTATTTTTAAAATGCGCGAACTTTTTTTCTGGCCTTTTTCTACGTAAATCTATGCGTTCACAATGCACTTTTTTCTGATTTTTAAATTTGAATAAAAATTGAATATAATTCTGAAAACTGCCGCATACGTATAAATACTAAATTTTTATAGATATTACTAGACAAGTTCAAAGATTCGAAATAGATTTCTATCCGATAGCATGAACATTTTTTTGCGTTTGATGGCTTCGCTCGCCAAAGCGCAGAAAAATATTAGATTTCCAGTCATTTGCGTATATAGAAAAAAAAATCCCACCGGCCCGCGATTGGTGCAACGCTATAACCTTTCTTTTTTTGTCAACAAGGCGGAATAATAAAAATCGCGTAATCTATACACCGGGGCCGCCCCGAAAATGACGAAATGACGACGCGCCATCGGTCGCTCCGGCGCGCGCATCGGAACCCGAGACCGACCATCTCTGGCGGCACCTCGGACGATGAAACCCCATCCGAGGCCCCTTCGTGCCGCGGGTGTGGGGCGGCGGTGGGGAGGCGGAACACAGAAAGCCCGATATGTATTCGTTTAACTCGGGCGCGTCCCGATATGACATGATCGGCGCATTAACCCCTCGCGCTCTCTAACTCACGCGCGCGTTTTTTCCTCTCGCCCGCGATATCCTCCCTCTCCGCCGCCTCACCCCTTCCGCACCCCCCCCTCCTCCCGGCCCCTGCTCACCACTCTTTTTCTGGCTGGCGCCTGGCCTGGGATGCGTTTTTATCGATTTGTTAGACCCCTGCCGCCGACACCGCCGCTGCCGCCGCCCGCGCGCCCCCTCCGATGCCCCCCTGAGCTCCAGCCTGTATTCGTATGTATACGAGCGTCGGCCTTCCCGCCCGCGCGTCGCCCCTTCTTGCATCCCCCCTCACCCCCCACCCCCTCCCCCCGCTCCCCACCGCGATCCCCTCGTCGACGCACTCGCGTACCGACTAAATATATATATATATATATATATATATATATATATATGGCCAGCCCCGGTTCAGATTGGTTCGGGTGTGACTCTTTTTTTCTTTTTTTTTTCTTTTTTTTCGGTCGGGCCGAGCGAGAAGAGCCGGCCGAGCCTCCGGTGCGCGCATCCTCCGATCCGCTCCCCCTCCGCCCCCCCCCTCGGCCAGCCGCCTCTTCTCGCGCCCGCTCTCTGTGTCATCGGCGCAGATTCGATGACTCGCTTTCGCCGGCCGTTTAAGCGGCCCGCGCGCGTCGCGCCGGGGCTCACGCACGCACGCACACCGGGCCGACCGTCATCGACCGGGCCGCCCTCCGGCCGGCGGGCGGTATGCGGCGGCGCGGTATTTCACTTTTTGATGACGGCTCCCGCTGGGTCAGGGGTGGCCGGACGGCGGGGGAGGAGGGGATGCGCGGGCGTTATATAAAGTGTGATATCGCTGATCAAATATTTGACGAAGGATTTTAAGGGGAGCGTGCCCGTGAAAATTGAAAATAATGAAATTTTGGCCTCGATGACCGGGGCACTGTATATAGTGATAAATTTTTGTTTATTATTCTCTGCGCCGCGTACGCGCGTATATAAAGTTTTATTGACTCCCGCGTTCCCACGCAGAATAATCATTATCATCATAGAAGCTCAAAGATAAATTTCCACGCCCCCTCACCCGAAAATCATCCTTGATTTAATGGGACCATTTCCGAATTACTGTATTTTTATAAACAGTAATTTGCTTTGTAAATTAACAAATCTTTGCCGTTTATTTAAGAAAATCACATATTGTCACTTCGTTAAATTTTTGAATTGAATATGCATACAAGAAACTAACTACATAGAATGATTAGTAGTTTTCAATTAAATAACCTTCTAACATATATTTAGGAGATATTATTTTCAATAACTTTTTTATTATATGTATAAGTTTATATATGTTATAATATATATAATATACATATATATAAGTTGATGTTTAAACTTTCAATAAACAAACTACGATAACATTTCTAGGTTAACTATTTATAACCATATATAACTACGCTAACTATAAATAAAGAAAAATTTTTATAAGTAAAGAAAAACACTCTATTTTTGAAAATTGAGCCATATTTGTATAAATAAATTATATTATACACTGCTATTATAATCGGAAATAATATATAAATTTAAATCAGTATTACCAAAATTTTAATAATTAACTATACGAACTCAATTCATATTATAAGCGTAAATATGATGTTATAGATATTTAATTAAAGAAGGAAATCAATTTTAAATGCAATTAAATGTATAAAAAAATGCGATATAATTCTTTTATTTTTACTGGGAATGGTGAATTTATTGAAAGCGTATTTCTATAACAGATAACTACAGTTTATGTTATTTGACACTTTGTTACATTTTGTTCCAAGTCTAATGTAGCTTTTAGCTAAATGTCCATTTCTAGCTTCGAGTGTTTGTAACATTTTTCGTTATCAATATTACATATATATATATCTATATATATATATATATATATATATATATATATATATATATATATATATGTATGTGTATGTGTATATTGTACGTTGGAGAAAAAATCAATGAAAAATGGCGCGGAAACATTTTGCCCGGGAGAAAAAATGAGCCCTCCCCCCAAAATTAATTAAACTATATTCGTAAAAAAGGTTAGGAAATAAAACATGCGTATATTTTTTCTGTTATTATTTACCGGAGATTTTGATTACAGTTGCCGACGCTCCAATCGAATATTCAGATTTCATTTCGTGCCGCCTCCATTTTCGTCGGGAGTACACGCGCGCGGGGAAAAATTTGAAGAGAAAATCAAAGCAGAATACTTGGTGTTTACATTGCGCCAACTGCATCGTTGGCGCGCGCTGCCTGGACGTCGGAGAGTATATATTATATATATATACATACACACACATACGCACAGACACACGCACACACACATACATATATATACATATTGCTATATATATATATATATATATATATATATATATATATATATATATACGCGCGCGTGTGTGTGTGTTTGTGTATACACTGCGAGAGCATTTTCTGACGGAGCGCTCGGCGGAGGCGCGCGTCCGCCCCCCGCCCGCGCTCGCAGTCTCCGAACGATTTAATCGTAAAAAGAGAAAACAGCCGGTACGCGCGCTCCCTCTTCGCCTCCTACCCTCCTTGTCACTCTGTCTCCCCCTTTCTCCTCCTCTTTCACTCTCTCTCTCTTTCTCTCTCTCTCTCTCTCCTCTCTCTCTCTCTCTCTATTTCTCTCTCTTTCTCCGCTCGCCTTTTTCCCTCCTCCTTCTCCGCCTATTCTCTTTCTCTTCGCTTCGCTCTCCGTGGTCTGTAAGTGATCGGGCGGGCGAGCGGGGGGTTGCAGGGTGGAGAGAAAAAGGATAGGAAGTCGGCAGGGGTCGCTTTTATCGCTTACGGAAATGCCAAACACCTGTGGAATAACGATCCAGTTAAGTGGGCCGTCAGTAAAAGAAAAAGAGCAAGCATTCGCCTCCCTCCCTCCCCCCCTCTCTTCTACGCGCGCGAGCGAGCGCCCGACGGTGAAAAGCGTGCTGTACGTTTTCAGGTATTCGAGGCATTATGTGCTAAGGCGCAAGCTTTATTAACCGACTCTCGCACTTCCCCCTCTTTGCTTATTTGCTCTTCTCCCCTCGCTTGCTCTCCTCCGCCAAGCAATAAAGGCGCGCTTGCTTTCTTTTAATTGCCGAATCAATAACTTCCTTTTAGCGTGTACTACAGATTTTCACGATGCATTAGATTAACTTAGAATGTGCCCCGTAATTCTTGTCTATTTCTATTCTTGTACGAAAATTGTACAGTTTTCAAACTTGTACTTGTCTTTTATGCATATACGATTTTCTTTAAGCCAGAAACTTATCAATTGACAATAAATATTTTAAGCCCGATACGCGCATGTTAAATATTATTTAGGGCATTATCGATGAATTTTCTGGCATTTCGATAAGTCTGAAATTTCGGCGCGCTTATCAATTTCTTAGCTCTCGCCTATACGACTATGATTCTATTAAAAAGACACTTCAATATTCTTAATCGCATTGAAAGTAGAGATTTGCCAGGGCATCGATCGAAATATTTGATCGAGATAAATTTAGAGCCAGCCGCAAATGAATAAAATTTGTATTGTTCCAAAAAGATGGCTCGGGATAAAAAGTAATGAAACATTCATTGTAATTAATGAAAATAGCATCGTGCCGTAAAAGAAGATTGTTCATCGCGAATTTCAAGCGATAAGCGGCCGACGATGTGCCGAGCTATATTTCCATGATACGGATAAAAATAGTTTCTCTTTATTTTGCCCCGAGCGAGGGTGGCACATGCGTCGCGCATAAGCAAGTGCAAAGTGTAGACCCGTCGGGATGTTAACCAGACACTGCGAGGCTTTCTGCGCACCATCCTCCACCTCGTAGGTACGCTTTATTAAAAGCCATCGATCGTATAATAAGAGGGGTAGAGTCGCGGCGTGGCCCTGCTCCGCGCCGAGGATCGGGCCAAAACAGAAAGAAGCGAAGGACGGGGAGCGAAGGAGGAAAGGAACAAGGGAGAGGGTGGAGGGCGGGCAAGGACAGCGCTGCGAAAGCCGCTAAGAACGCTCTCGTTCCGTCTCTCGGGAGGGAGATCGCCGGGTGGCATAAGCATAACAATCGTCGAAATAGAATAGGTTGTAAAGTCAAATGTGATACTGGACTGACCATTTGGAATCGCTCTCTCTCTCTCTCTCTCTCTCTCTCTCTCTCTCTCTCTTTCTCTCTTTATCCCTCTGTCTCTCCCGCTCTTCTCAGACGCGCACTCTCACCAGTACCCGTCTTCTGTGTCTCCGTCCGTAAGACCGTAGCCATGGCAACTCCTTCGCTTCATAATGATCTTCGCGTCCGGCGTCGGGTTCGAAGGAGTCGTCGGACTCCTCTCTGCCCTTCGGCCAACGGTGGGGCGGGGGCGATACACCCGCCGCGCACATAATAAGCTGTCCTACCGGCTCCCTACTTCCCAGCCCCCCCCCCGCCCGCCTACCAATTCCGCACGCGTAATATTCTTATTTTAAGGCGAATTCTATGCGGGGGAAGCCATAGGGGGATCCACGCGCGCCATTCAAATGCATTCGAGAGACCGGGATGAAGAGGGCTTGATAGGTTTATCGGTCTATAAGTTCTTCACTCACCCCCCTACCCCCCATTCCCATCTCCCCGAAGCCCGCCCTCCTCGCGATGCTGAATAAATAGATATTTCAAAGTAGACGGAACATTGTTCCGGCGACCGGAGCATTCAATTTGTAGATAAATTTTCGAGACGTTATAATGTTGGCAGAGCCGTATAATTGGCCCCGAAGGTTTCGATTCTTGCCGGGAATTATTTTCTTTGTATTTCCGAATAACGAGCTAAACAAGGCGCGAGTGTTCTTTCCATTTTGGTCCCGGGACTGAAAATACAGAATCGAAAATACACGTAAACAGATGCAAAAGTACTATATTGAATAGATCGGCGAAGTGTAATCAAACTGTAGATTATTGAACAACAGTCGCTCCACCTAATTTACGAAAATCATTATATCTGACTCATTGAGAACTCAATTAATCCTCTATTAGTCTCTAGCAATTCGATGCAGCCATCTCGGCACGATCAGCGAGAACACGCGAGCTGCGTCGAGCCTCGCGAAATAGCGTCGTTAATAATTTATGCTGAGAGAATGCTGCTGCCGTGCGTTAAATAAACGTTAATCCCGTGATTTTTTGAACCGCGCCCCGCGGTCCAGTCTAAGCAAGCTAATTAAATCGTCATCGGGGACCGCGCGCGCAGAGGCACCCGGTTAAAGTCGCACGAGATACAATAAAGCCAATCCGATTCATTTGTTTATTAATCAATTTTCACTATATAGGCGAGCCGGCGAGCCGTTTGAACTTCAATAAAAAGTAAATCAAAGTCATCGCGCAATTTCGACCAAAATATCGCACGGTTCAGTGAATGACCGGCCCGCTCTCCTCCCCCAGTCATTCATCGGATCACGTTCGGTCAATCAGTACGCGCACACACGGGCGCCCCCGGCACACGCATACGCACCAACACCCGCGACTGCCTGCACACCCCCTCCGACAGCAGACTCACTTTTAAAGGGAACACTTCAAATACGTGAAATCGAAAGTAAAGAACGCGCGTTCACGCTCGATTTTTGCGCATTTCAAGTGCGAAAGGAGTTCTCTCTCTCTCTCTCTCTCTCTCTCTCTCTCTCTTTATTTAACTCACTCTCTTCCTCCCCCTCCCAACCCCTTCTTCCCCACTGCACCGCCCACCTCATGTGCATAAGTAGACCTATCGCGCGAAAACCTGGGAGGGCTGAACATTTCACAAACGCGCGCATAATGCCGAGAGTGCCGCAGCTCGCGATCGCCGGACTCGTACGAGCGGAAAATTACAAGCGAAAAATGAGGGTGTTGCGCGTTCTTACGTCGGCGGACGGTGGCAATTATTACTCGCGTCGCCGCACGGGAATTCAGACGGGATTCCGGACGTCTTTCATTCCCCCGATAATTTAAATGGCTTTATTTCTCTCTTGCCGCGCCCCCTCCCCGATTACGTACAAATGAATAGCCGCGCATTCCTGCATAAATCTCATTGTCGCCGTTGGTTCGGTACTATAGCAGTGGCCCACTAATGCGTAATATCATACGGTCCCGTTCGGTCAACGGCAGTCGAACTTTTCTACATCGACTACGATGCATATTTACCGGATTTTTTTCGGTTTTTTTCTTTGAACTTCCCTCTTCTTTCCAAGAAAATAGCTTCGTGGTCGGGAATAGGGCTTTAATTTGCTGTATACGTAAGGAGCGAGGTGTGGATAATCACGAAAACTTTGGCAATGTTTTCGTAAAAAACAGCATTACCTTTTTTACAGAATTATCTTAAATACCTCAACTGCATTTGACAAAAATTGAAATAAAATACGCGAAGCACCAAAAGAAAAAGTTCTTCATTTGCTTAAACAAGATTAAAGAATCAGATAAATAAACTACTATACATACTATTTACGTCAACGTTCTTATAAGTTACGAAATTTTACGTACCGGTTTGTTTTGAAAACGGCATCGCACTGTTGGCACAGAGTTTTTCTTATCGCAACACGGCCGAGAGGAAGGATTTAACGACGACAAAATGATCGAAAAGGCTTTGGACGTTCTCAAGTAATTATCTAACTGAAATTTCCAGTCGAAACGGTGGGGAATTATCGCGACTCCTTTAACATCGGACGAACCACGATTTTGCTCCATCGCATACAGGGATATTTCGTGCGTTCACGTTAATTAAAGCATTTTTCGTTGCGTTACGGCGCTCGCGTGTACATATACGCATCCGCGCGGGGCCGTAAAAAATTTTTACGCCCGGCTCCGCGATGCTCGCCGGCTGTCTAATTGAATTTCCCGACGTCTCTGCTTACGGCGCCGCAGGGGGAGGGGGAGCGGGAGGGGGGAGGAGGTACGCGCGGCGGCGCCGCCGCCGCCGCCACCGCGGCCGCGCGGATGGAAATCGAATGGCCGCGAAACGAGCCGAAATTTTAACCGTTCGGCGTATTACGATCGGCGGCGTTTCTCGTAATGCGGGCCGGGCTGCGAGCGCGTATGTTGCAAGGGGACTTTTGCTATCGCCGTTACGGATCGGACCCGCGCGCGCGCGCGCCCGCGCCACTCTTTTTATGAATGCATATTATACATTATAAGAAAAACGGCATTTCCTTTTAACGTTTTCGTATACGGCAATTGGAACACATTGTAATTGCACGATGTAAAATTTTCACGCGTCCGTGCATTCCAGGTTTAATTGTTGCAAGAAAATTGAAACATATCATTAGGAAATGAGGTTTACGAGAAAATTCAGCGCCGGCGAAATTAATGAATGCTTTCCATTAAGTAGCATTGTGCATTATATATCGGCCGAATTAGCGGACGAGTGTGTTGCAAGCCGAGAGGCCGCGATGACTTATGAAATAAGGAATTGAATTTTTAAAAAGACGCGGGGCGGGGGGAGGGGGACAAGGCGCTACGGCCCAACAATTCGGAAAATTGGATAATTTCTCTACTTGCTCATTAAACGTTCTGAAACATTTGTAATTTCGTGTAATTAGCCGAGCGGGGTAAAACTATCTCGTTGGAATGGGGAGCCTTTTGAAAGCAGCAACGACCAAATAAAAATTTAAATATCCCGGGCTTCGAGCGGAGGGAAATAAAATTTAGAATTAATTTTTCCCCCGACGCCGTCAACTTCATCTACGTTCAGCCGCGATTAAAAGAGACCTTCGGATGGCCCATAAAGCTCGGCTAAATATCCGCATTAATATAATCGGTGCTAATTTAAATTATCAATTTTTGATTTAGAAATACCTGCCGAGCGACGAAATTCTCAGCGCTGGCAAACTTGAACAGAAATACATATTTCCAATTTCTCAAATCATTTTGGGGGTTGGCGCCATACGGTACTTTACTGAAAAGTACAATACGGAATTATAATTTCGAAGCTGGCTGGATAGTCCTTTCAGGACAATATTTCATTTTTATGAACGAATATTGTCATTAATGAAATACGATTGACTGACCGTCCATTTCTTGAAGAATATTACAGACAAATAAGTAAGCTAAAGAAAGCCTCCTGAGTTCGGTGCTGAAGAACATTTTGATTCATGACTTGGAACACATATTAAAAAATCATGTGCATATATGTCATCTGTAGCGGGTCTTTCAATTATAATTCAGTTGAGGCTAATATCCTCTAAGATGTTTTAATTATTATACGAACGGTGTTGTTAATAGTACATACGTACATCAGTGTACAGCTTACAATACACAAGTAAATAAAAAAATGGATTATTATATTAGAAATCGTAATAGATTTTATGTGACGCATGCTGAAACAGTCAAAAATTGGTAATAAATACAGACAATTGGCAAATGAGGCTAATGAACAAATAAAGTTTTTCAAAAAGTCATCCATAATTATGGTTTTCATTGTAATTATCTTAGCTGCATAAAAGTCTTTCCATGTTAAAAATAATTTTTCTTTCAGATTTATAGATAAATTTATTGAACAAATAATAGTTAAAAATAATCCAATTCTCACAGCATGATAAATTTAATTAGAATGAAGACGATCAAATATAGTTCCTTGTCTTACAAATCAATCGTTTGTAAATACGTAAGCCGGAAAAAAGTAAAATGGCAACATTATGCACGAGATGATTTGGTAATAATATTATAAAATATACGAATTCTGTATGCCCTATATACTAATTATTTTTAAAAAAATATAGTCAGGATTGGTCAATAAATTCAGAAACATCAATGTTTAGGCCTGATCATTCTTACAGGATTTTGGAAACGAAATGTCTGCACATACACACTACCGTCACTACTTATATAATCATGATTTTTACTTATCAATGTTATATTTATTGGCGAAAGATTGAGTTCTCACTGCATAACTGAATAATAGATTTGTACCGTCAATTGCTAAATGTTTAAGTTTTAATGAATTTTCTTAGCATTTTTGGTTTTTGGTATTAAATATTACAGATATATATATATTAAAAATATTATTAAAAAAATTAATCTTTTTTACGTTTTTAAAAATATTTTCGTACGATTCTTAAAGTATAAGATAAGAATAAAATAAGTTGGATTTGACGGAATTACTTTTTCTGGGGAAAAAAATTTAGTTGGATCGGTCAAAGACGATCCGAATATTTATTTAGGACAACGTATTAAGATATATGTGCCTATAGTATTTTTGCTATATGTTAAAGGTTTAATTACTCGTTGAGTACTGAACTCGTCCTTACAAATGACTTGTCCTTGACTGCCTTGGACAAGCATAAGAAAATTCACTCGGTATTTCGAAGAGTATCCCTACCGTTAATAATAAATAAGCCACGACGTTGAAAAGGCGCTAAACAGTAGGAAAATACGGAGATCGACTTAACTTTCCTTTTCACTTTGCCTCCTCGCCCTGGCTGCCCTACTTAACGTCGGGCGCGAGAAAAGGAGCAGCGAGCGAGCGCGACGGGCTGGTTGGGAGTGGGGGGCGGGGGGGGGGGCAAGCGGACGCGCGCCGGATCTCTTCTCGGCGACCGGTAATTAAACTTCTACCCCACCCCCTTTTCACGGATGAGTTGTATCGGTGTACGTAGACGGTCGCTCTCCGTACCCCTCCACCATCCCGCTCCGCGGCTAATTTTACGCGTTCTTAATCATTGGCTATTCATCGGCTGAAAGAGATCTTGATTTTAAGTGCGGCCTCTAATAATCATTCCTGATAACGGCCCGCGACTGCGCTCTCTCTCCCCCCCTCTTTCTCTCTCTCTCTCTCTCGTTCTGCTGTCATTTCTCGGTAGCGCTCCTGCCTCTGGGTCCTTCCGCATTAGCGCGCACTCGCTCCTTATGCAAACAGAGATCATCCAGGCGGCCATGAAGGCTCCCGATTCGCTCACGCCGCAAGCAGTCTGCTGATAGCGACCTCGCGTGCGCGCCCGGCCGGGCCAAGAACGGCGAGCGCCTGGCCCCCGAAAAAGTCCATTATCGGCCACGGCGATTTTACGACGGCGAGCCGCAAGCGAATATATTACACGTGGTACATTGAGGTAATAATTATATGTGTGCGCAGGCGCGCGCGTTTACTGCATTAAAAAGTCGCTCCGTGATTTTTTTATTTTTATTTATATTATATTTCGCTCGCTGTGTACGGGGTCGGCCAGAAATTATTTTCCAACCACTATCGGTGATCGTATGATATTGTTACGACTTTTGGTGCTTTGGTACGATTAACCAAACATGGATAAAGTGCATATAAAGTTAGGATATACGTATATTTTTTATTATTTGATTTGTCTAATATATTCAGCCAAATTCGCCACTGAACTCAACTTTCGTAGAAAAAGCAGAGTAGAATAAATAATATTCTGTCTCACAAACAGAAATTACAGCATAATTTGCATTTTATTAAATATATAGCGTCTATCTATATATTATTCTAATATCTTATGCATAAATACCCACTTCTATTTTGCATCCTCTTGTATATTAATAATATCGTGTGCTCTGGTATATACATTTGATTTGAAAGGCTGTCGAAGATTAATTTTACCAACGGAGTAAAAAATATTCGGTTTTAAATAATATTATATTTATTATTAATCATGTCTTTCATTTACGTCGATTATACATTTCTCCAAAGTTTCCAGTCAATTCGTCAAATGGCGTGGAAATGAAAATATTTTTAAAATTTGATTTATTTCTTTCGGATATAATATTTCAAAAACGTTCTCTTTCCCGTGTAACAAATTCCCTTAAAAAGATTTTTTTCAACAACTGGTTTTAATGTACTATTATTTTTTAATTTAATTTTTCATTTACTTACCTCTTATACTCATGTATATTTTATATCTTATACTCAATACTCATGTATATGTCATATCTTGAGTCTTAATTTTGTCCTATTTCTAATTGCCTTTCTGTATTTATAATTGTCGTCACTGTATCCTCGTTCGCTGTCTTCGAATGATTAAAAAGCGAATCCAAATTCATGAAAAATATAGATAAGATTCGTCACTCTTATCATAAGTCCAAATCATTAAAATACTGCTTCAATTCTTTTCGAAAAGATCAAAATTTCCAACACCTGATCATTCCACTCGGACTCTTTTCACCATCCTGTTCTCTTTATTATTATTCTTTGAATATCAGAGATATATAATTCCTCTTACATTTCATTTTCAATGTTTCTATTTCTCTAATTCTCAAATTATTAAAATTTGGTGTAGAGAAATCGAATTTAAACCCTATTTGAGGTCATTTTTTTAGCCAATTCCAGCTGAGTCTTTACTGCCCAGCTCTAAACCATATATCGTTCCATGATTCATAAAATTTATTAAGTAAGAACATAGAATTAGGACGCTTTAGAAATTATTTTTAAATTTTCTTGCTTTAAAGTCTCGGATTGGTTGCGCTGTCTTGACTTTTTTTTACTCTTCCAAATGATGCTTGTAATTGTTCTTTCCCATATTCTCTTGACTTTTCCGCTTTTCCTTGGCCTGCCAAACGTCTGTATAGTTGTCTCCACTACATTCTACATTGAGATAGGCAAACATGTGCAGAACAATATTCGTAATTGATGACAAATACAGCTTCGTTTCCTACCATAATTAGTGCAGATGCTTATATATAGACATGCCCGACAAGCTGTGGAAAAACTTGCCGACAAAAATATCCGTCGTCTCCCCGGCTGCATTCCCCTACCTGTTCGCACTTTGATCCCCGGCGTCAATTCGAAAACATATTGCATTAAGAAGGGACAAGTGCTCGCCCGTAATGGACAGTCAATGTGCAAACTCTCGTTCCAATTCCGCTTCGAATTCCATCGGCAATTGTCCCGAGAGATTAGATTCAGCGCCGAGCCGGGCCGTCGATTACATATGAATGAAAGCTCGCGAACTTTCCGGGGCGAGCCGAGGACGTAGTTGTCGCGCGGGCGTCTGTTGCGCAGGCAGCGGCGCGATCCGACGGAATGAGCGCGGGGCCGAGGGGGGCGGGGGCGGGAGAGGGGGACTGGGGAACAAGAGGAGCAGCAGCAGCAGCAGGAGGAGGAGGAGGAGGAGGAGGAGGAGGAGGAGGACCCGGGGCAAAGCGCGCGTATCGTCATTCGTCACTCGTATAAGTGCGCGCGCGGACGTTGCCGCCGCCGTGGCCGCCGCGGCCGCTGCCCGGCGCATATCGCATCGGCGCTCAAATACTCGCGCACACGCGTGAACCAGCAGCAGCGCCTCGTGTATTTCGGCCTTGCATTGGCGCTCGCTCGCACGACCGCCCGCCAGCCCGCGCGCGGGGCCTCGCAGAGAGAATGAAAAATGGACTTTAAAATCGAATAGCTGCTGTCATATTATAAATTGAATTTCGGCATCGGAGCGCCTGGAACCCCCCTCCCCGCCCCCATCGCCCACCCCCGTCCCGCCACCGTATTTTTTCATCTCTCACTCGGCCTCCGCCGCCGCTGCACCACCGCCGCCGCTGCTGCTGCTGCTGCTGCTGCAGGCCCTGTTCCCCCGTTCGTTCGTTGTAGTACCTCGCCCCTCCTTCGAGCCACCTCGCTGTCTCTCTCGTAGTCGGCCGCCCCTAGCCCCTCACCCCCACCCTTCCTGCCGAAGCTCCCATTTTTTCCCCCGAACCAGTTCGCGCGCACTTTTTCGCGAATTTCATCGTTTTTCCGCAAACTGCCACAAACGCGGAGCGATGAATCCAGAGGGAGGATCGAGGAGGGCAAGTGCCGACGAGGAGGTGGCGGAGGTGGAGAGGGGATGAGGCCGGCGGGGAAAAATATTTTTTCGAGCAAATGCTTGACCAGCGGCCACGCGCGGACTCCCCTGTCGATCGACATTACGGCTAAGGTTACCCTGACGTGGAGTTGCCGGATTTTGTAAGTGTTTCCCGGCAGAGGTCAGGTCTCCGCCCGACTACTCGCGCGTTTCGGGCGGGGTTTTTACTTCAAAGTGCGATTGGCGCTGCTCCTGCCTGACATTGATCGTAACGCTTTTGATGGAAAAGAATTTCAAAAGGAGAATTTTAACTGACGGATAAATGCGGCTGAAATTTTTTTCTTTTTATATACGGACATAAAGATTGAAATAACCGACTGTGCATACAGCATTCCTACCCCCCCCCCCCAAACTACCCACAAGCGAATCAAAAAAAATCCTTACCCTGTAAAATCAGTCGGCGTTAATCGACGGCTACTCTCCTTAAAACTTTTCATATCTTCAGACTGTATTTTCCAAATACAGTCTTTAATGGTGCTATAAAGACGGGCCTAAATCAAATAAAACACCACAAAAGAACCAAAGTATGTTAGCGGATTTCATAAAAAATTACATAAAACTACTTCTCAAACTACGGTATCTTTTGTTAAACCTTTGAAATTTGACTTTTGATTATTGCATACGCATATACTTTCTAAAATGGAAAAAGCAGTTCTTTAGGTCATTGGATATTATGCACAGCGTTTAATCTTACATAAACCTGACGATATTCGTGTAAAAAATTGAAAATATTAATAAATTTACCAAATATACTCGCACATACATAGAGAATATTATATATATATATATATCAAATATCATCAAAATTGATTTTTGATAGTATTAATAGCTTATTAATTAAAATTAAGATTCCTTAATTATAATGCACAACCAAAATGTTAAATTATTATAATTGGTTTTCAAAATTTATTTTAAAGATAAAAGTTTTTAGTTAATTTGGAACATAAATCTAAATGAGGCGTTTTGATCAAGAACAATGCTATAAGCATGAATATGTTATGAGTACCTAATAACTTGATACAGCAGAAATATGATGCATAAAAATTATGGTCATGGCGAAGACTATAGTTCAGCACTAGTTGATAGGTTGCTTTTGACCTTCTACTACTCACCTCGAGGATAAACTGTTCTACGAGATAAATAAAGAATCAACTTCGACACACGTCGTCGCGGACGCTATTTCGGTCTTATCATCTCAAACACTTGAGAAACTCGAATCGATGGAAAAATTCTCCAACCAGATTTCGCTCCAATGCAGAAAATTGCGTTGGAAGCGGCTTTTTGGGGATAAAGTCGTGCTCTTAAGAGAAAGTCAGATCGACCTCGTTTATGCAGCAACTTTCTGAATAAGTCAATGATTAGTCAATTAGCTAAGCATATAACGGTTCTGGGAGCCCGCAAAGAAATACATCAAGCCTCTTTCCAGAAAACTGCTCATCTTTTGCTTGATTTGTTAGGCCGCATGAGCTAAGGGGTGATGGTGTACTATTAGCCAGACCCCCCTTCCCCGACAGAGGCATCGGCATAATATCTTCCACGTTTCTTCCTCTTATTTCTGAAAGTATCGACTCTACTCGCTCTGAAATTGTTTACTACTGTAATCATTTCAAGTGCGCTTTTTTCATCGATCCGCCTGAACTGCGAGCAATGAGATTGCATAAATAATGAACTGTTACATTTACCGTTAAATCCTTAGAATTTTTTCTTGAATTTCAGTCAATGCATTAACTCTATTATTTACGCATCTTATACTCTGTCCTTATATCGTATTATGAGAATTTCGAAACGTAAATAAAAATATTTTTGAGTTATATCTAAGATTGATTATTTGATTATTTTGAGTGCTCTCAACATTATCAAAAAAAATTTTAGTCTACGAATCATTTGAACTTCAACCATTCAATCTTACATTAAATTTTCCAATATCACGATAATAATCAAGAAGTAATCTTGTTTAAATAATTATTTTATTATGCATGGATGTAAAATAAATGAAATCGCCTATTTTGAAAACTATAAAACAACGTGAAAGAACTCAGCTGAAAATTTTTCAAAGTTTTTTAGACGTTTGGTGGCAGACAGAAAATTAGATAGAGTCAAATTTCTAAATAATATAACTAATTCCAAGTTGGCCTGCATTATCATTTCTTACACGGTGAACAAACTTGCATGTGCACATTGGATACGTGTCCAATTATTCTCTCAACATACAGCTTATGTTTCATCATGTTCAGTTCCAAATTTTTTACTCGCTCTACACTAAATGATATATTATTTTAAATAGTTTGTAAATTTAAATCTTTTTAAATTATACGTTTGCCTTTAGCTTTGATTTTTGTATTTTGTAATTATAAATATAATATAAAATGGCCTGGTGCAAAAATGTTTCGATTTTAATTCAAAACTTGTAAATTTAATATTTATTAGGTAGCTTTAATATTTATATCGTATTTACGATTCGATGTTCTTTTTTTTTATATGCACTAAAGATAAAAATTAGTGATAATCGGCATACCGTATGCGTTATTTATATGTAAGAATCTCTGATTATTATTGGCATATTTCCATTTTTTATCGCGCTGATTTAAATTTGTATTAATACTGTTTCGAGAAATGCCGGGGCCAGAAGAAAAAGTTAATTGAATTCCTAACAAAAATAACATATATTTATTGCGTTTATATTATTTACAAATCCTTCACGCTCAAAAAACTACATCCTCTCGCGATAAACGTCCGTACGAAAGCGCTTCTGGATGCGTTGGCCATCGGCTTAGTCGCGCACGCATAACTTCTGGGGGCTTTTTCTTTTTTCCTTTTTATTTTTCTTCTTTCTTTCTTTCGTTGTTGCTCTCCGAGAGTTCGCAATCGAAGCCGGGCAATGCGCCTACCGGTTCTTCTGCCCTTGGTTATTGCGGCTCGTGCGCGCGCGCAATCCGCGGTCGCTCCTGCAGCGGAGGGGGGGGGGGCGCGGCGCGGCGATCGCGTCTCGACGAAACGCGCGGGCTCAGAGCGCTCGGGCTCGTTAGCCCATGGGTGAGGGGGGGGGGGATCGCTCTCGGGGCTAATGCGCTCGGCGCCTGTTAATAATAAAGCGCGCCCGGTTCATTATATTCATTAGAGGGGGCGCTTTGCGCGAAATGCGTAGCCGGGAGAGCGAGCACGCGCGCACGAGCGATGCTTTTTTTTTCTTTTTTATATAACGAATGCCTCGAGATCAATGATTTTGGTCGATCGTTGCCCGACCAGCGGCCGGGAGGGGAGGGAGGGAGTCAGCGCGCGCGCGCGCGGGTTAAAAACGCAGTAACGGCCACGTAATAACCGAGCAAAGTATATGAGCGCAACCAAAAATTTTCTATTTAATATTCACATATTTACGATAATAAACGGTATACGCAAAGCAGAACATTTTCTTTTTTTTTTTTTCTCGAGTACCCGTGCAATTTGCATTCTTTATAGGATTTTTCAGCAATTCTTGCGGCAATGCTGGGATTACGGTTTTCGAGGTCTTCGTGGGCGAGCGACTTGCCAATAGCAGTCATTTCAATCGCAGCCGTTGCGTTTCGGAATAGAATCGACTTCGATCACGAGCTAATTTCAGCGCCAAGACGGCAATTCCAGACCGAGCGCGGGAATTTCCGGCGGCGACCTATATTGAGATAACATATAACAACGCGTCCCGGCAGGCATTCGGCTACATTATTTTGTCTCGGCTTCGTTCCGCGGCGGCTCGGGGCGGAGGGACCACCGAAGGCGCGCGGACGAGCGCGTAATTCCGGCGCGTAAAGCGAACGATTATTACGGTTATCCCCGCGGTTATCATTACTTCCTCGCGCGCATTACCGTATCTGCGCGGCGGCGATAACTCGGTTAGGGGTCCGGGGGGGGGGGAGGGTCGGCGCGCGGCCGGCCGAGGACCCCGGGCCAAGCGCACGCGGGCAGCGCCGGGGCCGCGCGACGCCTCCTGCGCCGCAGCCCCTCGCAAGGGTGCACTTGGGCCAATCGAACGCACTTCCATTTGATGGCGGGCGACCGCCGACGGCCGCCGTCCATTGTTATCTCCGGCGCATCGGCGCTTCTGATTATGCTAAGCACTAAAATCGATGGTATTAGAATGGTCGAGGAGCTTACAGCCCCCTCTCCACCCCCCCCACTAACACCCGCGATACAGCACACGACTGGGGTTCTGGTGTCTCGGGCGGTATACGCCGGCTCCCTCGTATCTCCACCCTCCTCCCCCCTCCCCCCATTATTGGCTGCTTCATTTGCTCGCCCCGATGCGGACGCGGAGGAGAGCTATGTTTGCGGGCTCGCTGCGAGTATTAAAAATTAAAATTACCAATCTCCCTGGAATAGATCTCGCCGTACGAATTCGGACGGAGCGGCTCTCTACTAGATAATATCTTTTATTAAATCACTCCAAATTGGATCGTTGCTAATTTTATCTATTTCGTTCGGAAGCATCATTAAGGACCTGTGCAAGTCGATTACGATCGACAGATCAAAAAGTATTTTGGTATTAAATAATATTATACGTAAACAGTCAATTATTGTGAAATTTATATGGTTGTCCTCTTCCTTTACATCTATTTTATATTGATGTAATCAGGTTTCAAGGGTATTTATTAAACAGCGAGGATACGAAAACGTTTTCAAAACTTTTTTATTTCCTAATTTCGCCGAATAGCTATAGTCGTTTCACTAGAATATTATACCAACGTTTTGGCATTAATTTTACGAACTATGAACAAAATTTTTCCAATTTATTGGAAAAAAAATCATTGGAAATTGTTTACATTTGTAAGAAATGGACCGATCAATGGTGATTCAATTCAGTCCCATTGAACTTTTCTGTATATATATATATATAAAAGTCTTCATTACGAAGAGATCTGAAATTTCGTACACTATTCTGAATAAATATCCGAGCTGCGATTCCCCGGCGAAAAAGAAGAATCGCCGAAAGAATAATGTATAGCAGAATTGTTTGCCGCTCGTCCGATGGAGCGCCGATGTTTTTGATGCAAAAGAAGACGAATGGGCATGCGCATAAATTTGGCGTCCGAATGCCCGCGCACGCTACTCACCGACGCGAAGAGCGAGCCGGATGATAAGTGAAGCGGTCAGAGAGGCTGGCCATGATGGAATTTTAATGGCGTTCTTATCGCTGCCGATTTGCGCGAAATCACTCCCGCCTGGTTTTGATTAACTCTCCGCATAATGCCGTCTTCGTATGTTTCCCTAATAAAGTTAAATGGGAGAGAGTTATTTGGACCCGCGGGAACATTTCTATTGATGAGGATTCCAAAGGCGTTTCGTTATCGCTTCAACGGGGAACGAAGCACCTGTGGTCTAATGTAAAGAAACCGCGGTTTAATGGATACTTTAAATGTAGATTACTCGCGCGAAACTTTATCCATTTAAGATTTACAGCGATGAAAATGAATAGACGTATTCGGCTCGAGTTGTGTAATGTAAATTCTTGCTTATGTTGAACACAACTGACAAACGCTCCAAAAAATATTGAAAGGATTCTCTATTATTAATGTTACACTAGGAGTTAATTATAAACAATCGATAAACGACCTACTTATTGTGGAATTAAATCTTCAAATTGCAATTCGCAAAAGTCGTTTCATATATTTATTGGAAAATAATAATGTTACTATCACATGTTCAATAAAACAATAATTATTTATGTAATGGCTAATGCTCTAAATTTAGAGTATATATAAGCATACATTTATTAAGCATCTTTTACATAGAATTTAAAGAATAGAAACTAAAAATAAATGTAAATATATTTTATCCTTGACCGAGCTTAAAACAGATATTATATGACATATAATAGTCGATGTTTCTGTTCAGACACTTTTATGAAACTTTTAGATAATTATACTCTCGATACTATAACTAATAATAACCGTGGAACTGAACACAACTCTATCCATAAATGCCGCTTTTTAAAATTGCATTAAGCTGCAAATTTGAAGAGTGGGATTAAATTTAAATGAGGTAATCGAATGTGAATCAGTCAACTAAATATTCTATTGTAACAGCCAAGCTTAGATTACAGCTCTACAACGCAATTACGTCTTCATTTATTACGTATATAAAATTGTAATCACATTTGTGGGATAGTTGAATACATTTATACTTGCTTTCATTAATGAAATATGCGAATAATTCGTATTCGAAAACCCAGTACATTAAACATTAATCCTGATATTTATTACGTACAGAGTTATCGAATCTAATAACTATAATCATATAGTTTTATCTATGTACGTAAAGAGAGAAGTTGGACATTTACTACACAAATAGATTACGTATCTTAATTAATCAATCAATATCGTACGTGTGCTCACTGATATTGCATAACTACTGATTTTTCATCTTTGAAAATCTAAGGTGATAAAATTTTCCAGTATTGAATAAATCTTGCTATTAATCTTTATAGAACGCCGAAATTTCAGTATAAATTTAACTCTTTTCAAATGTGAAATTGATGTATAAGTCAAACGTATAAATTTGGAGAAATCTCTGAAAAAATTTCGATCCTAAAGGCGTAATTTGACCCATAAAATAAACTGTGAATAAAGAAGTTGATTAAATCGTTGTTGGAAGATTTCAATTGAATCATTTTTTTATGTTTTTCTTCAAAAGTAGAAAAAAAATCCATTTATAAATTCTGGATGAATTCTCGACTGTAAAAACACGGTTTCAGATAAAATATATGTATTTATCTATTTCAGCATATCTTCATTCGCTTACTTCGTGTGTCCCAAAAGTTTTAAGAAGTAGTTAAGAAATACCATATACGAAATACCAAGATCGAGGGTATCCCCATGACTTCTTCACCACATATTTTTTTCCAGAAATTAGCAGTTAAAGCGCAACGTAAAGAACGGAAACAGCGATTCCTTTCCAGCTTGAATTCCATTATCCGCAGGTTAAACATCTGCTTGAAATGCGTTATTTTCTACGGTGGCACGCACACCACGCGCGCGCTGTCTATCTAAATTATCTAAGTATCCGCAGCCAGTGCCGCGCGCGTAATTCGTCCGATTTGCGGCTTTTCCGCGGCTCTCATTGGCGCGCTCGCATTTGCATTAGAACCGTCGCGGGAGCGAGAAAAGGAACGGGACGAGGGGAGCGGGGAGCGCGGTGCGGGCGAGGGCGGGGGAGGGAGGGGGGGAGGGAGCGGTTGGACCGAACCCAAGCGACACCGTCCTCCAGCGACTAATTCCGTCCCGATAATCCCGATGACCCCCCGAGAGCTCGCGCGCCGCATTCAGCGACTCCCGGTCTCCTCTGTCCGTCAGGCATTGGCTATCGGCTAATGACAAAACTACAGGCTTTTGCATCTCTGATGCGCGGCGGGCTCTCCTCTTCTGGCTCGCAGCCCCGCGGCCCGACCCTCCTTTGTCGCTCTCTTTGGCCGGCGCTAACGGGCGCGGAGTGCCGTTGCTCTCCGCTGTGTACGGCGAATCGCCCAGCTCGTCTCTGCCAGTATCAAGTTGTTGCCTCTCCTCTCGGCCTCCTCTCCCCTTCCTCTACCGCCCCTCGCCCTGGTCAAATGATAATTTGCTACTAGTACCCTCTCCTGCACCCGTTATCTTTCTCTATCTCTCTCTCCCTCTCTCTCTCTCTCTCTCTCTCTCTTTCTCTCTCTCTCGGAGCTTAGCTAACTGCCGACTATGGATATCGTACCACCCCCCACCCGCCGCTGAACTGTCGAACCCTGGACGAAACCTCGCTCGCGTCACCCTTCTCGGTTGCCTCCCTCTCTCTCTCTCTCTCTCTCTCTCTCTCTCTCTCTCTCTCTCTCTCTCTAACTCTGTCCCTGTCTTCCCCTTTCGCACCCCCTTTATCTTTCTGTCGTTGCATATATCCACACCCACACCCACACCCACACCCACACACACACACACACACACACACATACACCTACACCATTGTGTCGACCCTTTGATTACGTCGCGTACCCTGCTGGCCTACACCCCCGCATTCCTCTAATTATATTCACTCGGTGACGGCTCTCGCTCGCCGAGTGCCAGCGACTCCGAGGGTCCAATTCTGTTCACCTTTCATTACTCTTGCTGCGCGTCTACGAATCGACGACTACCGATCGAACGACTAGCTGTTCCCCATTTTTTTCGTCCCTATCATTATAACGATTCCGCTCTCGATTCGGCCCCCACACCCAGTCCGGGCGAGCGCGCGAATTTTGCCTCGGCGGGATAGCCGAGATATCCGTTCGAATTTTCTGGTCGAATATTTTGTCGAACGCTGCATTTCAGGTACGAATGACTTGATAAGTCGTATAAAAAGCATTCGTTCAAATTTACATTTGAAGTAGGGTTGACATCGAAATGCTGTAAGTTTTCCTATTAGAACGACGATTAGTATAAGATATTTAGTATATCATTATTTAGTATGTGTCAGAAGCCTATTGTTTCATGTTTCAATAATATTGACATAGATTAATTTGTATTTTTTCTTTATTCTTTACTTCTATATCCTATTAACTATAACTACAATTTAACATTACTTAACTGTTATGAATTATAATCATTTCTGTAAACGTAAACTAAATAAATAAACTAAATAAATAAATACTCATAATAAACTGATGGTATTGATGATCGAGAACAATTTTTGATAATAACTTGATGTTTCTAAGCCTGAATGCTGTGGGCAGTCGTAAAATATTCATTTCTACAAGATCTTTTCGTATTTCTTTTTTTCACATTCTTATTTATCATTATCCGTACGTGTATATTAAGTCAATTTGATGTATTTTCAATTCGTTTATAACGTTCTCCTTTATAATATATGCTATTGACATAGTTTGGACTAATTGGAAAACTGGAGAATGGACTAGTTAAGCTGTGAGATATAATTAGAAGCTGTATATTAAAACAAGATATGTATTTAAATGAAAATTGAAATCAACATCTTCCTTCGTGTATTGGATCAATCAATCCTGTTATATTCTTTAAGGATATAATCATATAAAAATTTAAAGAACACATCCATATTTGTCTAAAATTACACTTTTAATTTTAATAAAAAAGATACATAATTACAGTCCTAGCATAGACTTACAGAGCACCTTTGAAGATTCAAATAATTTTTAAGCAGTACTGAACAAGTGTGAAGTATTTGTCAACGAAAACTGCTATCCACCTCTTCGTAATTAGTATTGAACCTCTACAGACCGACAATGTCTTCTCTCCTAGTCAGGAAATCTGCCGATTTACAAGTTGTCATAGATCATTTTCCACATACACTACACGCACAGATAAGTATCCTAAGTCGTGCTGTGTACGACGCGTGCTCAAAATATTCCTGCGATTACGTTCGGGGATTCGCGGGCCTTGGCGAGTAAGAGCCTTGCATGCTTCTCAGTGCTTAGACGTAGTGTAATATTCAAAAGGAGTGGGCGTAGAGTTGGCGCGGCACACGGCCCGCGTATATACTTTCGCCGAATCGTGCCGTACCGAGCCGTGAAAAACTCGACGGTGGTCGAGGGGAAAAGAGGGAGACAGAGCGCGAGAGGGAAAGAGGGGATTCAAATGCAGGGGTGAAGGATAGTGGGAGAGAGAGAGAGAGAGAGAGGGGGGGAGAGGGAGAGGGGGGCGCAGAGAAGTCCAAGCTACTTGTAAGCGTTGATTATAAACTAATGGCCACTGAAATATTGAGATATTATACGAGGCGGCGGGCGCGATAATTTTTCGCGCGCGATGCAGCGCTGCGAGCGTGGAAGAGGCGTGGGAAGGGTGGGAGAGAGGGAGGGGGGTGTTGGGGCAAAATTATCGGAAGAAGCCCGCTCCACTGGCCGCCCGCGTATAAGAAAGCTCAGTTGGTCGCGCGGATATACACGTCCATTATAACGTCGGCGCGAGAGTGATTTAAGGGAAAAGTGCGGGCCGCGAACGACCGCCGGGGGCTGTATAATATATATATATATATATACATACGCTTGTATTATTTATACGGGATTCGTGCCTAAAAGTGTCGGGTTTCTCTGATTGTTCAATTTCGGACGTTGTCGAGAATTAACGGCACCCTCACTCCCCCCTCCTGCCGCCCGCGTTAATATTTATGACGCGTAACCCTATTTATAACCTAATTCCTACTCTTGTCCCCCTTTTTTTTCACGGGGCGTAACTCCAGTATCGGGTAATGCAGTGCCACTAGCCAGTCGGTCGCGCCGAGGGCGAGAGACGCAACTCGCAACCGATAATAATCCCCGAAAAATAGGCGCTTAGCGAACCAAATTCGGTGTATTTTCTTCTCAGTAGCAATATATATATACTTTCGTTTAAAGCAAGCCAGCGCTTCAATTTACAAAATTGTGTATGAATTGGCAATGAAAATAAGATTAAGAAGCTAATTTTTTCATTTTAGTTCTTGAAATATTCTTAAAACGTCTTAAAACGTTAAAAACATTTTATTGCCATTATCGTTGGCGGATTTTCTGAGTTCGAAACCTTTCTCCAACAATCACTTACATCATATCCGTATAATCCAAAAGCGATAATAACATTGAGCTTTTTAACATTCCTGGTATTTCATTATCCGATACGGTATTTGTGGGATTACCAAAAAGCCGTGGCTGTTTTCGTAGCCTACCTGAACGAGCTATCGAAAATCAATTGCGCTCAAAATCTTAACCGATTTTAACTAGAGCTACACATAATTTGCCCCAATTAACATGGTTTGCCGTAATTAAACGAAGCCGAGCCCTGTTAAATGAAACGCTCGACCGATGTATATATATATATATATATATATATATATATATATATATATATATATATATACATATATATAATCGCCATCTCGCGGCTCTTAATGGCGAGCGAAATTATTAAATATTCGAGTATACATAACGATCCTAAAGTAAAATTTTATAATCGACGATCGATAATAATCGAGGCCCCGGCACACAGTTACTAATTGACTGAAAATAATTGGCGCAATAAATAAGTCATTATCGGCGACTCCGCGCGGGATTATTTAATCAATGAAGGAGCCTGGATCTTCCTTCCGATCTTCGCCCCCATTTCCATATAATCGTCACGACCCCTCCCCCCTCCACCCCACTCATCCCGGCACCCCCGCCCCGGCCCGCAACCCCACCGCCGTCGCCGCCGCTCCGCTGCCCGACCGGTTCACGTGTATATTAATAACCGAGATGCACGCGAGACGCCGAAATATTTTAATCATGGCTAATTGCAGAGTAATAATGGAGTTCCGCCGTCGAGTCGTTTCCCCAAGGCGGCCGAGGCGGCGGCGACGACGGCGACGGCGGCGCGGGGTCCCGACTTCCACCCGCCGCGCGCGCGTTCCGCAGGCCGGAAGTGCCGGGGAGAGCGAGAGAGCCGGGCGGACACGACGACGAGCGCGGGGCGACCTGCGGCGCCTCCGCGCGCGCCCTGACAATATCCCGAGATATCTGCCCAAGTATTTGAGAAGACAGGCCGGCCGACCATCGCTCGCTCGGTCGAATACTTGCCCGAGCCGAGTGCTTCGAAGACGATATATATATATATATATATGGGCGTAATACGTGTATCGCTTGTTATTATTTGCCGCGTAGAGCCGCCACTAGGACTTACGGAATTTACATATAGGTTTGCCCGAGTTGTTTTAAACTTATCTTCTTCCTGTTTCTTTCAAATTTTTGGCCCAGATCCACAGAAAGTATACTGAATATAAGCTGAAACATCAGCTGCATTATTCTTCGACTTCTGAAGTGTAGGATAATAGGATTGACTTTTTACACTTCTATAATGCTAAGTTGGATCATTCTTTAGCGAGTAGACGATTACTATCGTAAAAGTAGTTTTCATCGATCCGAGCATAAGAGCGAATGATTACCACGCGCCCGAGTGAATATTCAAATTTCTATGTTTTTTACAAGAACGAACGGAATTGATGATTTACAAGAATTGCACAGTGCAAAGAAGTCCGACCTTTCAGGTTCACTAGGGTGAATTGAAAAGGAAGAAAAAACTGAGGCTTAATTTTGAATACTTTTCTTTATTAATATATTGAAATACACGACGATCTTACCTTTGAAAGGGTCAGAGTCAAAATGTGCCGATTATGTGGCGAGCGATCGTTTATATAGCGTCTTCCCTGTCCATGCATCGAATTTCCACGAAAGGTAAGATTTTATATCGCGCGCGCACAACCTCCAAACTCTAGAAGTTAGCAACGCAGCATCACGGCCACTATAAAAACAGCGCACGAGTGTGAAAATTAAAATGTTCATATTATTTTCTGTTCGAAAATCTCGGCCTCGAACGTATTCGAGCATGTGAATTATGGCTTTTGGGTATAGGCGAACTTGTACGCTAAGTCGCTATTCTATAAAGGCTGCTCTGTATTCAATACATTAAGAATATAAAATGATATGTCATAATATCTGAATAAATTTACTGAAACTGGAAATTAATATTTCCAAAGCTCTGAGTCCGTCTTACATTATCAAGATATAATATATCTTTTTCTACCTTTAGCCATCACGTTTCCTGCAATTAGAATCATCTATATAAGTATTAGTATAAGTATAAGTATTAGAATCAACGGTCACTTCGCATATTTACATTTACGAATTTGTTCATAAGATCGTTCCGGTTAATCGCTATATCTTATTTCAACAAACTTAAATATTAAATTTAATTAATTCACTCTTAATTTTATATTTAATTTCTACACGGTGAAACTTATTATATTAAATTATTTTGTTCGTTACATGAATAGTTTATCAGATGGTTAAATATATTCAAAATTACTTCATATATCCCACTCTATCGAATTGTCATAATAGGAATATAATATAACAAAATATTAACTACAAACTCAAGTATATATTCGGTGAAAAGGTATAGTCAAGTCAATGGCAATCAGTGGCTCGATACGATTGACTTTAAATTGCCCTGTTCTAATTATAATCCGGACGATGAGTATTTATATACGTGAACGTTAAAAGCAGCGTGTCGCCGTCTGTCGGTAAAATCACGCGGTCGAATTTCTGACCGCCCTTATATTTTAATGGGGGAGAGGGAGTGTTTCAAACCGCCCTTTACCATATGGAGTGAAAGTTTTGGACCTCAAAAATATTAATGATAAACCCCAATGACTAGGGAGCGAACTATCTATAACTAGGGACTATCTATATCTACATGTAATTTTACACGATCGCTCACTTATAAAGTAGATTTACCTCTGCCTGTATTTCAAATAGTTCGTGCGTGAACAACAACGGAACGCGAAAACACGAATCAGACGGTAGACGTAAAGTTATCGATAGTCCTTCTTTCATGACTCCGCGCCAAACGACATAATTTTCACGAACGAAACGCTGAAAGTCCCACAAGTAGGGTGGACTCTCGCGCGTATATTAGAAAATGTCCCATCCCTCCCCCTCCCCCCGCCCCATGACGAATATCAATAAAATCGATGGAGAGAGCGCTGAATTGCGAGGGGCGCGGGTGTTTTGAGGTCGCCGCGAGAGGCGCGGATTTAATCATCGCCGGGGCACGCGCGCGGCTCGCCTCTCCCGTCGTGGCTGCATAAATTACCGGAGGGCGAGGGCCGTTCGGAATAGTTTCGCCGACGGAGTTATGTATCACGAGATCCTCGAAGATTATGCGAGATTCTTTGGACTTTCGCGTGCAACGATAATTCAGAACTTTGAAAATTGTCCTCCCTCCCCCTCTGTTCTCTCTTCCTCGCTCACCTCCTTCTGCCCCCCCCCCATCACCCCACCGCAAGGTTCCTAATCGCGCCCTTCATCTTGGGCTTTTAACCCGTGGAGAGGGCCGCGCGCCGACCGCGTAATTACATTTTTGGCCAGAATTCTAAACAGAGAGAGAGAGAGAGAGAGAGGGGGGGAGCGTCCCCGGCAGTCGCGTGCCTTACGTGATTTGCGAGATTAATTTTCGATTCTCCTCATCTGTCATTGGGCGCCAGAAGTATTTCTGATAGAGGCGAGTGCAGCAGTAAGCAGCTTATGTTTTTGTAGCTCTGATTTGCCCATTCAATGTTTAAAATAGTCGCGGTTTTTCGTTCATTTACACAACTATGTACTAAAGATACGAATTGTTGGAAAACATCGATAACTTTACTTCGACCTGAAATATCCGTTACGTTCAGAGATGGTAAAAAATTTCATTTAATAAAAAAACATAAAATCATATTACATTTAAATTTAATGAATTTTCTTTCGTTTTGTCATTAGCATTATTTTGAGAGAAAATATGACAAAGCACATAATTACCAGCAGTATGTTACAAATATTAATTACAAAATTTTGTTACTTGTAATCATGTTTCCGACAGTTAAATGAGCTGTCAGAAACCGATACATTCGAATCCAATCATTTGTATAAGTATTATAAATATAGAAATGAGTCAGAATAGTAGGTAAATTATTTTAAATTTCTCAATGCTGAAGTTCGAAATAATTCAGAGTAACTTTAAAAATAATAATTGTAATTATTTCAGTCTACCCTAAAATATTAAAATTTCCATGTAAATTATTACCAACGTAATTGACAGGTATTTTATCCAACAAAAGTTTGCAACTTGTAAGTTATTTATATCGAATTTGTGTATTGTCACTCAATTCTGATCTTTTTCAGGTTTACTTGATATCGATAGATTTGTCCTTCCACTTTTTTTCCGAATAGCCCCTTTCTCTACAGATTTCGAACCATCAAGAGACATTCGCTGACTCCGAAATAACTTCAAATTTCACGGAAAATATTTTAATTCTTACAATAAAAGACCAAGCCTTTTTTGTTATAAAAATCGAAATTATTGCGCTTTAGAGCTCGAAAGCAGATAATCTTGTTTACCGGAAAGTTTCGAGTACTTTTCCAGTCATTTACCAGAAAGCTTTATATTAAAAGAGCACGTTTAAATAATGCTGAGAACGTTAGAAGAATTAACCTTTATACCTTAATATTTTTTAATGATTTGAGCGGTTAGGAAGCTAACCTTATCAGAAGCCGCATATATACAGTATACATAGTAGCTCTCGGAACTCATTTAAATAGTCCCAACTATTTGCGCACAAAACAAAGAATCAAGAGGGGGAGGGACGGATAACGCGGCAGGAGTTACTTTAATTAATTGTAATGGTCCTCCCGAGCCGGCCTGTCTTTTTCGTTATAAATATTTCGCGCGGCATTTAGGGTCGCGCCACCGATACACATCGGATTATATATAGATATACGGAGGCGGCAAATCTTTCGCTTTTAGAAACGCGATGCCCCTCGCGCTTGTATATACACTCTCCCCCATATATACGAGTCGGCCGTGTACGTGTGCTTCGACCGCTGGGCTTGTATGGGTGTGCAAAGCGTCAGGCCGGCCTCTCATGCATATGGAGCATTTCATTATATTAAACCCTTTCAATGTATAATTTACTTTTGCGTGAGTCATTTGAGGACCGGCCACGTTGCACGCCTTCTCTCTCCTTCTCCCCCCCCCACCCCTCCTCTCACTCTGCCCCCCTCACTCTCTCTCTCTCTCTCTCTCTCTTCTTTCGTATAACACTATACTGACGCGAAGATTTAACCTGGAAGCGAGAAAGAGAGAGGCAAAGAGAGAGAGAGAGAGAGAGAGAGTCTGGCAGGTCTGTGTTTGTCGCACGAGCTCGCCAATAGTAGCATACACCGTATGTTTTCTCTCTCTGCAGGCATCCTACCTATACTCTTCCTCCGCCACCTCCTCTGTTCCGTCCTGTGAGATAGCAAGAAGGGAAGAGGGGTGAAGGGGGGGAGGAAGCGAGCGGTAGGAGGGCGAAGTCTATCCCCGCGCTCCGGTATACATTATCCACACGTGCGATTTTCAGGCCGTCAGGCGACGCTCGGCGCGCGCGATCGCTTTGCATCTCGGCTTTATTGCGAAAGGCCTCTTCTTCGTCTCTCCCTTCCCCTCCCTCCCTCTCTCTCTCTCTCGCTCTCGCTCTTTCCCGCTCTGTGCACGTGCACAGGGGCTTCTCGCTTCGCGGATTTGCATGCACCCCATATGAGATGATGCATGCGCCCGCGCGCGGTCACTTCGTAAAATAAAAAGAGAGCGCCGCGCTCTGCGATGCTGCCGGCCCCACTGCTGCCGTCGCCGCCGCCGTTTACATTCAGAGGGCGCTTTCAAAGGCTAAGATAAAGTCCTATATAGTGTTTGGAAATTGATAGGCTGCGATGATTGCCTTTGAGTCGCAGGCCCGCAGCGGGGCGGCGCTGCTCCGGGTTCGGGCTTCAAAATTGGAAATGGAATTGCGACAATCAGTTTCGAAGTTCCGGGGCCATTTCCCTTTCATGCACGCGCGTGAAAGTGGCGGGGAGCGAAAAAGTGGGGCCTTCCAACGCGTAAAATTGATAATGCTCGGTTCTTTTGAGCGTCTCGAATTTTGCAAAAAAATATTTCGCGCTAATTGCGCCTGAACGACAGAATATATTGTAGCGTAACAACTATTGCTAATGTAGGCTAGCTTGGACGACTTATTTATAAAACTTTTAATTGTTTTTTGCATTGGGAATTTTCCAATTTTACCACGCTGCATCGGCATATAGGCAATTTTTCAGCAAACTTTCGAAGATAAAAACGAAACTTTGAAGAAAAAATAATTATTATTTTCTTCCAGTCGTGTCTCGGTGTACGGCGTGCGGAAAAACTGCATAATAATCGGTATTCGCCATGAAAATTACTCGAGGTAAATTCTTAAATAAATAAACGTATATTTTTTTATCTCCCGCAGAATAAGAAATTTCCGTGCGCATTAATAGTAATAAATGGAAATAAAGTACGAGAAAAAATCATAAATATCTATTAAGCATTCCGACGCTAAGCGCCGTGCCAGGCGCTTAATGGAAAATGTTCTTTTTGCGTATGCTCTTAAAAACCGTAATTTTTCAAATTACAATACGATACACGTTATCGAAAATATGTACAGCGAGCTACAACGTGCAATAATAAACTTCTCTTCGGCCGCGCGTTGCAGCTATATTTAGTTTAAAACTATAAATAATAAAAATAAAAAGCAGAGAAGGACGGCTGCAGAGCAGCGCAGATTTATATTACAATATATATATATATTTTAATTTAAAGGGCGATAAGATTTTTTTCGGTCGGTATGAATATCTGTATATATATATATATATATATATATATATATATATATATATATATATATATATATAAGGATTTATTCACAGTCGCCGTGACTCCGAGTTTGGAGCTTGAGAATTCGAGAACGCACTCGACGAAAAGATTATGCTAAGGCCTACTTAATTATACGGCATCGGCATATCTTTGAATTATGCAGCGGCGTGAATAAGCGCGTACGTATACAGGGTGAGCAGTACGCGAGAGCAGGAGGGAGAAGGCAAGAGAGAAAGAGTAAGAGCGAGACAGTGCGAGAGGGAGAGAGGGAGAAGGAGAGACCGGCCACCGATCGGCAAAAGTAATAAATTTGCTTTTATGCTCGGTTGCAGGCAGAGTCGTAAAAAAGATGCAACTATGTCGAAAGCAAACGTTCGAGAATGCGGCGAGCTCGGTCATTCGCTCGCTTACTTTTTCAAAGTACATAATTTTTAGAGCCGAAACGTTGCTTTGCAAAATAATCAGATAAAAATTGCGTTTGTCTGCCTTCCATTTTTAATATGTACTTCTCTTCTTCCCCTTTCTCTCCCCCCCCCTCACTCTCTCTCATTCTCTCTCTCATTCTCTCTCTCTCTCTCTCTCTCTCTCTCTCTCTCTCCCACTCTCTCTCACTCTCTCTCTCTCTCTCTCCTCCTTGCGTTTAAGACATAATGAAAGAGCTCGAAGAATATTAAATTAATATTAAAATTTATGCGAATTCTATTATGAATTTAAAGAGGAGCTTTTTGCTATTGTGGAAACATTTATCTTTTATAGCGCATTTCAACGATTATTACACGCTTCTTATCTAGGACTACTGAAGTATTTAAGAACGTTTCAACAACTAAGGAAGGCCATCGAATTCGCGCTGAATTAATATGCCAGGCAGTTGTCCGTCCGCATTTGCATCGTGCGATCCGGCTTTAATTACCGAAAGCCTTTAATTCATTATGCAAATGGGGCATAATAACGCGAGAACCGGCAAACGATCCGCTTCCCGTACGCACGTAGCTTCCACGCGCACTAAAGAATTAATGCCGAAATTGACGAAGAATTAATTGTATTGCGCCATTGTCTCCGTCGGCCACCGCTGCTCATCGAATTTCTTCATTATAATGCCATTCCGAGCGCGCGCACTTCACGAATATTTCGCTCGCATCGGATCTATTGCGATAATTAGCGATCGCATCGGTCGAATTATCGTCCCTACGCGCGTGTATCTCTGATGTAACGATCCTATTCGCCGTGGTAGCTGTTCCACTATTCCGCTGATTAGACGCTGTAATCTTCATTAACTGTTCGTATTAAAAAAATCAATGGCTCCGCATAAGTTGAGTCAGAATTTTCGATCGCAACTTTAACGATGCTCGAGTCGCCTTTTTCTCATTCAGATTGCACACACCTACGATGAAGAAATCGCACTCCTTCAATACAACAATAGACCCGTATTTCTATTCTTTTCTAGTTACCTATTTACGGGCAATATATTATTTCGCCGACGCCCAAAAACACCCGGTAATAGTAGACTATTTTTAACGTGGAATTTTTTGTAAGATAATAATATTTGCAAAGAGAGTGGCTCAACACTAGGTCGTAGATTTTTACATAATTTATTTACCTGTACGCTGTGCTGTATTATGCAATGCGCGCACATTTTTTATTTGATTACATTAAATTTAATTACATAAAGTTGAATATGATAGTTTTTAACAATATACTAAACTCCATATTGCCGTATAAATAAATGTAAACGTGAAAGAGTGTTAGGTAACTTGAGTAGATCTTTCTGTTATTATCGTACAAGATCGTCTGATTTTTTTTATCCTAATACTTCATAAGTTCATGCAATTTTGTTGCAATTTTAATATTTACATATGTCTCAAAACCTCAAATAAAGATTTCATCTGTTTTTAAAGAAACTAAATATATTACTAAATAAAATAAAATTTATCGTAATGCGCTTTAACTAATTAAAACATTCGAAATGAAAAACATTTCTTGTAAATTTTACGATAATTTTATCATTATAACAATAATCAGAGACGTTATGCAATAACATTTCTACAGAATATCTGGGAAATTTTATGGCGTCATTGAGTAATTTTACTTACGAATTACCTAGGAAGTTTTATGCACGTTTTGAATTGCAGTTATCGTTTGGTACACGTTGTCATAAATTCCAACTGAATATTTCTTTCTGTAAATGGTATAAATATTTTGCAGAAACGTCTCGCTTTTCTATATGTTGTAGGAAGAGAAAGCCATTCAGTATCTTAATATTATTAATATATTCATATAACATGTTTTCCTTCATGCAATTTTGTGCATTTCTACACAAATTTATCAGCATCGGAAGCAAATTATAGATTTTAATTTGTCAGTTGACATTATTTAAATAACATTATTGTTGAATATCATTAATATCTATCGTTGTGTTAAATTATTACCATTAGTCTTATCCGAATCGCGCTTTAAATATGATTTTTTGAATAATCCGTTATTAATTAAGTATAGTGCAAAAAAACTAAATAAACAAATAACGGGAATTCGAATAACATATCTCCCAAAATAAACGTTGCCTGCAATCTACAGAAAATAATAACACTTTCTCCAAAGCTAAAAAGGTCTATCGTGCCTGATTTAATCATAATATTTGCAGATACAAATATATCGCGAGGGCGGGTGCACCTTGAAAATGCAATAGCAGGCGCATTAAGCCGGAGTACGTGCCTGCGATCGGCCACTCGCGTCGCCCGTCGGGCATTAAAATACATTCGCCATGTTCCAAGGTAGTATTCTTTTCTAGCCCCGAGGCCAGATTTACATAACAGTTTTTGGAGCTTCGGTCAAGGGTTGGATCTCCACGCATTTTGACTAAATATGAATGGTTTAATAATATCTTTTTTCTACCATTGGTGCATCCCAACAAAATTAGAAAGAGTTCTATTCGATAGTAGCAAAGACGAAATTCTGAGACTTTGCCGACAGTCACTGAGTTTTGCTAAAATTATAAAAATCCGATTTCTGAAAAATTTTTGCCTGAGTCCGTAGTCCTCTAGTCTTCTATATAAACACTTTTTTAAAACTTTGTGTTTAGTGTACAAGCAAAGTTAACGAAATAAGCAAAAAACATCGCAAATATTTTAATAGAATGAAAGAGTAGCGCAGAAACAAGTTTAAATGTAAACCAGAGATCTATCTAAACAGTAAGAATGTGAAAATTATTAATATAGAATAGTTCGCAAAATATCAACGTGTCAATTGAAAGGCACTCGCAGAACATTTATTTTGCAAAAATTGTAATCAAATTTATTATAAAATAAACAATAAATATCGGTAAACCAATGTAAAGGATAACTAAAACAAGCTATTGTTTGTTTGTTTAGATTTTCAAATGCATACCAAATGATAGTTTCTCATTAGACTTTAATCCCATTTTCAGCTAAAGAATGTATTTAAAACATATATAAAACCATATATGAAACCTTGATTTTTCGTTTAAAAACGGTAAAAGATATTTGATTAAAACTCATTGCCTTCAGCATAGCTACACTTTTTGACTATCTCCGAATCGATTAGGGCCAATTTTTAAGATTTACGTCATAATAAAAGCGCTGCTCCCCCAAATTCGTTGCCTGTGATTCAGAACGAATGACAAGGAGATGGAGTTAACAGTGGTGAGTAAAAAGCGCATGCGCTGACATTCGGTAAAATTAACTTACTTCGTACTCTGTGTGACGAACATTCCTCTTTCATTTCAAAATAATGAGTGTCGTTGACAGCTTTCCGCAAGAACAATTTTTTGTTTTGGAGAAACTTATCGAATTTATTCATGATGAGATTCATTCAAAATAAAGAGCATGGACAAAAATTGGTAGAAAAATGCTTAGTAGATCTTTTGCGCTTCGGATTATTAAAAAGATTCACTGCTCTAGGCGTAATAGGATACCCTGAAAAAAATCTATCTGTTGTATCGAGCAGAGCAAATAAGTCGGAAGTAATTTTTCGATTTTCCTGTCTGCAATCGGGCAATTGTGGAGGAATCCGTATCGAGCCTAATCAAAATTGATTTACATATAATGTTCTTCAATTTGGCCATTGTCTTCATCCGGCAAAGTCTCCAAATCGACGTCCTCGGCTTATTCGGCTCCTTGGCTGGACTTCTTCTTTCAGATGCCAATAGAATCACTATTGAACTATCCAAGCTCTCTTGGGATTGTGATTTGCTGAGTACGTGCTTGGTGTAAGCGCTTCTATCGGCATTTTAGGAGACGCGACAGTGGTTTTCTGTAATTGGAGGCAAAAAATCAGCGATAGCCGAGAATCGACCTTTATTGGCACAAGCTTCGACTTTTTTGAGACGAGAAAAAAATACTCGTTTCGTACGTGTGCGTAAGTGCCCTCGTGCCCATGGAGGATCTATATCGAAAGTATTGCATAATATAAGATAACGTAGGTCACATAATATAGGTTAACGTATCGATAGGAAATTGTGGAGATTTTTCAGAAGTTTTCCTTGGAGTACACTGAGATTGTTGTCCTTCTGCTTAAGTAGATAAATTTAAATAATGCTACATTTTTACGTGGATATTTTCCTGGGTTTTACCTTTTTCTCTCACGTATGAACGACTTGTATTAATTACTATACCAATCATTTCTTTTTTCTTTTTTCAAGTCAAAAACGAATGTGAAAATCCTCACAATATGCTATATTAATTTATTGCAACAATTGTTCTAAAATTATGAAAATTAATTGCCGTTACTTAGAATAATTATTAGAAATTGATTTATAAATTGATTATTACAAAGCAGAAGGGATCATGAATTACAATTTGATTAATAAAACAATTACACATTAAGCAGAAGTGAAAGTTGAAAATTCCAAAATATAGAACAACTATAATTAAAAGCTAATTTTCTTTTGCAAAAATATATATAAAGTTATAATATTCAACGACTAATAAGGATTAATATAGAAGTAAGAATAGATTAATATTAACTAAAACATTTATGAGCACTGCTATATAATCGTAAAACAATTTTAAGACACCGAGGCAATGAATTGTATGTATTTTTTCTACCAATACACAATTGTTATTATGAAACTCAATTGTTATAACTTTTTGGAAAGATAATTAATTTTAAAGCACAGTCTATCGCAAATGATGTTAACTATTTCCATAAAGTAACGATAATTATTTTAATTTATCCATTTTACAAGAGTCGATTACACAATGGAAATTATAGTTTAGAGTAGATTTGAGCATGAATTTATAACGGGAACTGTTGGTAATATCCACCGCTTAAAATAAGGAGGATTAAGTATCAAAACAGATTGTGCATTATATCGGCTTTAACTAAAAATTATACAATCACTTTTGAAAATATTTTTTCCAATCGTCAAAGAGGGAACTGAAAACAGAAATTTCACCATCAAGAATTGAACAATATATAATTGACATGTCGTGAGAGAAAAAGTATAAGATTGCACGAATTTTTTTCCTTTCGACCGATTTTACTATTCAGAAATATAATTTCACTAGAATTAAGTCGGTTGGTATGAATGAAGTTTGAAGTTAATGATTAAATTCAATCATTTATGAAATTTCTAAAGTCTACTGTAAACACGCGTATTGTTCTAAAGTATTTGACTAGAAATTCTTAATCAATGCCACGAGCACCTTATGAAAACTTAAAATCTATAAAGTAAGTATCACATTTAGTTTGATCATTGCGATAGTACTTTGTAATTGCATCAACATGAATATAAAAAAAAATTGATTCAAAGTTAACAAAGAACTAAATTCAAAGATGCCTTTAATATGTAAATGCCCGGCGAGAGAGCGTCGTCGAAACACGCGAAAAATAGGGAGAGGACGGGGAAAATTGCGACTTGCAAGTTTCAGGTTGAAAAAAAAGAAGAGGATCCGAATCATTAACTCGGCAAACATGACACATACACTCGAGTAAGCGAACGATTTCAATTTCAAATAGGCTAAATTCGCGGGGCAAAAGTAGCCCGAGCACTTCAAAAGGGAGGGAGATATTACAAAAGAAATATAATACTTTGCCATCCATCTATTCTAAATGTCAGTGTCACACAGCGGCAAGTACCCGGCAAAAGGTTAATTTCATTCAGACTGTTTCAGAGACAGTTGCTCTTGGTCGAATAAATTATAAAAGTTATGTGTCCGACTATACGCCCCGCGCAGCATCAACCGCGAGCGTGCGCACTTCTCTATCTCGTGCTCTCGCCTCTCTCTCTCTCTCTCTCTCTCTCTCGCTCTCCTCCTCGTTTGACGGATAAAAGTTACATTAATTTTCTGGCTGTTTCGCCGGCATTAAAAAATATGCAAACCGCCTTTTTTACACGTCAGAGAATGGGAGCGGGTTCTGCCGCATTTCGGCTGAACCTTTGCTTTTATCCCTGTTTTTCTTTTTTTCATCCTCTTCCTCTACTCCACTTCTCTCTCTCTCTCTCACCCTCTCCTTTCTCTCCTCTCCCCGATCTGTCGAGCATTCAGAGTAACGCAATTAAAACCGACGATCGATGAAAAGTATCGGGTGATGAGTATGAGTAGCAGTCAATGTTTCGTTAATTCTATTCGAGAAAATTTCGTAATACTCCCACTTACCCGTCAAGCATCAAACAAATATTCATCCTATATTTATCGCAACTACGCGAAAAATACGCCAGCTTCATTTGCTATTCCCGTATGTCCCGGCACAGTGTCGGAAGGACAAAACTTTCCTTTTCAAACTTTTGCCCACGTTTGAAATTTAACCTTCGATGGGATTAAGTTATTTAATCGAAGACTGTAATAAAAAAAAAACAAGGAATTGTATACTTATATCCGTGCCCTTGAAATTGATATTCGTAAATCAATTTAAACCGGTATATAAAACGTTCCGATTGACTTGGCGGAATCGTAAGAAAAGGAGCAATGTACATGGTGAGAAAGGTAATCGCTGACTTTGTTTGGATTCACGTATTGTTCCTGAGTTTTTGCTACTGAGGATATATTCCGGGCCACCGATACCGCTTCTGCCGCGCCACCCCTTGTCCAGCATAGGATTTCATTCGACTCCCTCACCCCCTCGATTCGTTCACTCACTCTCTCTCTCTCTCTCTCTCTCTCTCTCTCTCTATTTTTTTCTCTTCATTCCCCAACCATCCCCTCCTCTATTTCTCTCTCTCTCTCTCTCTCTATCTCTCCCTTTCCCCCATCCTCTCGCACTTCGGCGTCCGCGCATCCGCTCTATCTCATTTGGCCTCATTGTGCCTTGGCGTCCATTGTTTTTTAAATTACGAAGCCCACTTGTGCGCCGCGCCACCGGTCCGTCCGGGCCCGCGCGCCCCGTCGGAACTCGATTTCAGTTTTTGTCGGCTCTGTCACTCGCCTGAAATGCTTCTCGCACTCGAAATCCGTTTAGGAAGTCGGCCGGCCAGCCGTCCTCCACCCCCCTCCCCCGCCCCCCCCGGCTCATCGCCCCCTTCCGACGACGCTACAGGCCGATAAATCCGCGGCTGGATGTACGCGCGACATGTAATGAGATAAACGTACGTTTCATTCGCATTCAGCGGTATAATTGCGTGATGCCGTGAGTGACTGCGTTACAGGCTCGCTCTGTCTTGCCTTATGACATTCGTTCTTTTAAGCCGAGGGCAAATACGCGCGCGCGCGCGCTTGCTGGTGCTTCCGTACTCTCGTCAACCCCCACCCCGCCCCCCCCCCCACCACCAACGACTGGAGCTCACAATTAAACGTCAATTTTATTTTTAATACAACCGGCCATTGGGATGCGTTTGGCGTGTCCCTTTATTTCGGATCGTAAAAAAGTTTAATCTTGTCGATGGAACGATGTTTGGACTCGTACTTGCGTCGAATATGTCTTTTATAAATGAGACCGCGAGTTGTACGTAGCTTTACGAAATAATGGTGGTAAAGAATATTTACTTAATTAAAAATACTTTTTAGATTATTATTAATTAGAGTTACTTTTGCGAAAATTAAGTTTACTTACATTGGATCCAGAATTTTTTTCTAATCGTAGATTGAAAAATATTGGAAAATATTAATTTATGCGAACATGATATTTAATTCAGTTGAATTCACAATTTGCATCTTTCATTTCGAATTCATTGTTCACGCGTATCAAACTTGATTATAAGTAATTTCTTTCCGTTCCACTTATTTTGAAATGCGCTCTTTTTAAATTTTAGGTTTTCAACCAGACATTATTCACATAACAGAATTGAATTACTCTTTAAATCGCGTTTTGGAACTTCTAGTTTTTAGAATTAGAGAACAAATGAGATTGGACAATAACGTGAACATTTTAAACTATAAATGTATGTGCGCGCGTGCGTAAGTAATATAAAGAGTTAATGTATAAGTTTAATATCGATTTGAAGAACAATTTCTGTAAATTTATGATGAACGACGGCAGTATTTGAGATTTGATAACGAAAGAAACTTTGAAAATTTAAATTTAATAGTGTAAATGAAAATTTGTTCAATGAAACAGACAATCCAACGTGAACACTTGAAAATTTTCTGCGAAAAGAATGCAGCTCACCATTCACAGTCCGGGCTAGATCGTTGGGATCCTCTTATCGCCCCGAGTCTATGGTCATATATATATTTTTCATATTTTTAGTTATTATTATACTGATAACTAATATATAAATATTAAAACTAATTTAAAAATATTATTAAAGTAATGCTGAAAATCGTATAATATACAATATGAAATTAATGTTAAGGGTATTATATTATAAATAAGTATTCATACTCGTTCGACTTTTCTCTGTTACGAAGGAATAAATATTCGGATTTTTGCATTCACCCAGTTTCTCGTGCTACCCTAGAGAAAAACTCTGCGAAAAAATCATTGGGGAAAAATCTTGGAGACAATGTTTTCCACAAATATGAATTTCTAATTTTTATCCTTTTACGCATTTAAATGTTTTGCTTTATACATATTATCTCAATTTTCTTTGTATATCACATGGTAATAATAAAGAATTTTGATATTTTTATATTTCTAACCGTAAATCGTGCATTATTTCGCTGAAATTCGTTTTGACGCCTTTATCTATGTAATCTAATTTATTATTTATTTTTAAAGCGAATTTATCGGATTCGCCTGTAACAAAATTATACGAGCCTTATCGGGCTTTTGAGCACGAGCCCTCTTGACTATAAAACGGCTTAAACGATGAGATACGTAAACACACAAAACACTTTTGTTAACTAGTTTTTTTCAAAAGAAAATTGAGAAATTTAACCGTATTTTATGTTGCCGTAGTAGGCAAGGTGAAAAAAAGAACGATATTTTTTCTATTTGCCTCAGCCGTTATCACCGATAATTCATAAAAATATTTATAATCTTAATATTAACAAATGCTCTTTAGGAAAAGTTAATTACGATCCAGGAAAAATTTATAGCTTTGAACACGCGGATAGAAGCCGTAGTATTTTTGCTTTTTTCGCATGAGCGCGCGCTCTTCGTCCGGCCTGCCCCCCTCCCCCTCGACGCCAAGCACATATTTTGGAATAGAGCTAAGTCCAAAAAATTGATCCGTGCTCTATTTACAGATTACTGCACAGCCCTATGCGCCGATTCTCCGACTCCTATTTTTAAAACGAAAACATACGTACGCATGTTATTCACGAAAAAAGTAAAATTAACTGCAGCAGTTACTTTATTAGCCGGCTTCTGTAAACAAGTTTACGTTCTCCGCTTTGTAAGTCAAGGCTGATTTTTCGAACTGCCGTGATATCTTTGGAGGGCGCGAATGTCGGCCCATCTACTTTTTTTTTTGCCTGATTGGATTTCTTCCATCATTCATAATGATTCCATGCCCATAGATTAATGTACATTCTTCCTATTGACTTATAAAGTTATAATAGTCAGTAGGACACTCGGAATAATCGCCGACTGGGTACAGCATTGTAAAAATATCTCGCGTAATTATATTATTCCTTCCAGTTTGCGATAAAGTATCGAATGGTCCTGTTACTGAATCTTGAATAATTTACGTGAAATATAATTAAACCTCTTCAGGCGCGCGAGTGCGCTCTGCTGTCTTTTTTCGCCGACGGCAGCAGTAAATCCCAATAACCTACTATAGTTTACCAATTCTACGTGTTTCCAACCCGGATACCGGTTAAAATAGACCGGGTTATCTAGTTAATAAGTTGTACTTTTGCTCATCAAGAGGACAGAGATCGAATAGATCCTGTGGTCCGCCATCTGAAAGGACGTGGAATAATTTTTATCAATATCCTTGCATTATGAAAGTCACTCGTACGCAGACTTCCTGTCGAACGCTCCAATACATTAGAATAAGAAAAGAATATTTAATAAATTTTGAATGCAAAATTATTTACCACAAATTATCCAGTTTGTATATTTAAGTGGATGTGTAGGAATATCCATTTCTATGATGAGCTCATATTTTCTTGGTAAATTTAACAAGATATCAGATATAAAAACTAAGTCGTAATTTTACGTTGATAAGAACTGTGGGAAAAAAATTATTTGGTATATATTTTGTTCAATATGTGCTTGCATTCAGCCTTACGTTATCTGTTGTATACACTTCTTGTATAAGTTATATATAAGACGTACACTTCTTTTTAGAATTTCATTGCTACATACATTTATTTATATTTTTAAAATTTAATTTTTTACGGTTCATCTTTTTTATACAACACTCCATGTTAAATAACTGCTACTTTTTAAATTGATTTTTATTTTATTGATAACCTGCCTAATTTTCTATACATTCGGTTGGTTTTACATCATTCGCATTTATATTCTTTGTCTCTTGAAGAACCCCGATAGCGCCGTTAGCGGGTGAATCGAGAACTTTCATGAACAAACAAATTAAAAATAAGTATACTACTCAGTTGGAGGAAAGGAAAGCGATTGGAAAAAGAAGATAAAAGCTAAGGAAAGACTTGTGCTTGTTTGCAGTTCAACAAGCAATTCTATTCACTTACGTTGAAGATACGAAATGGTATTGAAGCATCTACTACTCGAAGAAGCACTTAGTAGAGTTAGGGTTTTCTAACTCTTTCTCGCCCTGTGCTTAATGAACTACAATTTTCGGAACTGATAAATTCCTCCGCATAATATATGCTATAAGAAAAGAGTGCAGCACTAAACGAAACGTGAATTATTACAGGAAGATTATCTTGTTACATTGAAAACGTCGTTGCCCAAGACAAGACACTTGCGAAAGGATTGTACTAACTTCTTCCCTCTTTAGCAATGCTTTCGGTTAGTTATCGTGTTTTTCTTTATCATTTCTTTATTCTTCAACGTAATTAATTTCAATCGATCTGGTTAGGGACGACTCCAATCAGCTACGCATGACGTTGGCCGAGATCGCGACCAACCGACTGTAGACCCGCGGTCGCGCGACACAATAAAACTGAACATTAAATCCCAAATCTTAAAAGCCCACAATGGCGAACCGGCTCCCAGAGCGCTCGTACGATCCTCTTGAAAAGCCGCTCGAACAGCCCCCCTCCCCCGCCGCCGACGCCGCCGCCACCGCGATCCTCGCACCCTCCGCGGCCGCGCCGCGCGCGCATGAATCATTGAAAATGAAAACATATCCCCGCGGGCGCGCGGGCGCAAATTTACCAACAATTGCCCGTGCAAACACGGGGCTGAATGACGCCGCGCGGCGGGCGGGCCGGCGGGCGGCCGCGCGATGACGTCGGAGCGCGCGGTACACGCGTGCGTGCGCGCGGACGGCCGCTGCTGGGGTCGGCGGGCGGAAGGGGTGAGGGGGCGAGGGGGGGGGGACGGCACGGCGCGCCGGCACGGATGACTCGTCATTGCCGGGTAGGGGCGCGCGCGAATTTATACGCGCGATTCGCTTTACTGAAAACGTTCTGCCTCCGCCACCCTCCACCCCCCCCCCCCGAACCCCACCTCCCGCTCTTTCCACGGCCGGCCGAGCGTGCGTGCGTATACGCACATACACACACACACACACACACGCACATATACACATATAGCGATGCCTCTCCTTCCCTCTAGCGCGCCCGCGTGGCAGTCATCGGTGGTAGCGCTCGGCGATGCCCGCGCGCACACCACTCAATTACTCGCGTGCTGCCACGCTGTGTGAAATCATTTAGCCGAGCATTTAGTTACATCAGTGCGGCCGGCCGCACGCGCGGGTCGTGGCGGCTGCGCGAGGGCGGGGGAGGCAGGACCGCCCGCCTGGGGGGGGGTGGGAAGGGGAGTGGGAGCGCGCGAGAGCGAGCGGGACGGAGCTATGCGGCGCGCTCTACCCTGTTGATCTCGCGCTATATCGTTCTGATGACGGTATAATAGCTCGGCCGACACTACCCGCGGCCCGATTTGCCGCGATAGCGCCGCCGCTGCCGTATGGTGCGAAAATGCTCGAACGGGCCGCGGCGGGGGCGGGGGACTGGGAGGGGTGAATGGCGTTTTTACCTGCATTCCTCCCGCGTGCCTTTCGCGCCGCGGTCCGCCGAACGAGCCGTTTCGAGGTCATCGAGTCGGCGCTCGATAACGCGGCGGGGGTGGCCGATTCTTCTCGATTAAGGAGCGTCTTCGTCTTGGAAAGTGTCTTCAAGACGAAAAATAAGATTTTTGAGCGAAATTATTTTTAATCTTTTACTATGCACACTAATGTTCGTTACCTCATTGCTTTGGATAAATGTTAATTTTTACCCTGTTTAATCGATCAATCCTCCATTATGCCATCATTATTTGTATTCGTTGTTCAAACACTATTCCATCTGATCTATTTTACATATAAATCACCTTGATTAATATAGAGTTAATATTTTACCGCGAAGCCAATTATTCGTCAAATTTAAAAACATAAAAATAATTATTGTTCTCCCTGAAAATGGCCATTTTTAAATCTCTGAATATTGCATGTACCTTCTCTAATCGAATCGGTGTTATGATACAATGGAGGAGTAATCCCTAAAAACATAATTCTTGTTTAACGCGTCGAAGCAAAGCGCAGCATCCGGCGACGGCATCGTTTCCGGATTAGCAAAAAATAGAGAGAGAGAGAGGGAGAGAGAGAGAGAGAGAGAGAGATAGAGAGTGATAGAGAGAGAGAGAGAGGAAGGGAATTTTGACAGAGAGGAAAAAGAGGATATACAAGCGAGAAAGAGAAAAAGTGTATATAACATCGAAGAATCAGTCATCGTTGCCAAGTTATATCGCAAAGCCGATCGCGAGCGAACTTCCATCCCCGGGCATTCGGCAAGTCCAGATACATTTTTACAAATGGAAAAAATTCGTCGATGGGAATTCACGGAGCGGGGAGGGGGTGGATGACCGAGGGTGGTAGGGGGTGGAGTTCGGTGCATAGGACTGAAAGGGGGACGGGGCGGCGGCGAGTGGGTGGCGCGCCCGAGCCGGGGGGGGGCAGAGGAGCAGGTCGTTGGGTAGGGGAGGAGCAGGAGGAGGAGGACCGCCGCGAGGGCGAAAAGCCTGAGCGGGCGGGCGGTATATTGCAGATCAATACAATTGCACGTTAGTGCTAATAAATAATAGGCGGTGGGAGCGAAAAAAGCGCGCAATGCAGCAGCGAACGCAACACACAAATAATACGCGATACATCAGCCGGCCTGGGTGGCTATACGTACCATACCTTCTCTCACTCTCTCTCTCTCTCTCTCTCTCTCGCTCTCTTTACCACCCTCCCACCCCTTTTTATAGCTCTCTCCCTCTCCCTCTCGCGCATTTCTCTTTTTCTCGCGCTTCGCCTCTCGCACCCTTTCCCGTTCTCATTCCTCCCCTCTTTCGCATTGGCTCTCTCTCTCTCTCTCTCTCTCTCTCTCTCTCTCACTCTCTCCCTCGGTCCACCCACGTACGCGTGCATGCGCGTGTGTATGTGGACGCTCGCGCGCCTGAGCGATCCCCCGCCTTTTTTTTCCCCAGTGTCGCCGTACGACGCACACCTATAAAGCCTGGGCGCATAGGTACCACCCACGAAGCACCACCATTTCCGGACAAATAAACTCTAGTCGACGTAATTTTTACGCCGAACGAACGAACGAGATCGCCACCGTGAACGTGTGTGTGTGTGTGTGTGTGTGTGCGTGCGTGTGTGCATGCATGTATGCCACGGTGAAAACGCGAGGGTTGGCCGCGCTGGAAGGAATAGAACTGGCGGCAGGGGGGGGGGGCGAGGATGCACGCGGAGCTTTGGGTTTCGGTACGCCTGACTCGTTCGTCCACCGAGTGCCGAGAAATTAGACTGGCGCGCGTCTTCGTCGCGTCGGATTCCGCGAATCGGTTCTTTTCGACGAGAGAAAGGGGGGGGGAGGAAAAGACTTCTATGCACTTGACAAGGATTCAACTTCCATCGGCGTTGACGAGACGACTCGGTGCTACTACGTGTTCACGGCACGAAAGATTAAATGCGGCCAAAGTGAAGCCGTTTTAAAAAGTTATGATTGATTTCTACTCAGATCAGATGCAATCGATCTTGCGAATATTGTAGTCGCATGGAGGGTACGAATCGCTTTATTAGGAATCTTTGAAAAATTAAGTAAATAACAAATATCATAGTTGGATAAAAGAAATAATTTCGGGGCTCTCCGATTTGCCTTATCATTTAATTAATGCTGAACTCGATTCAGCTAGGAAGGAAAATTAATGATGTTAAAATATCAAAACCATTGTTCACTTTAGGAAATTGACTTATTTAAATTGACTTATTAAAATAGTTCAATATAAGAACTAATCAAAATTTAGAATTTTTGATAGATTGATTTGTACATAAGTCAGGAATTACAAATGTAAATGCATTAGTTGCTGTTAAAATTTTATTATCGAAAATTCTTAATTCTGAAATTTTATAAGCTAAAAAGTAGTCGATTTTATAGTATCTACCAAAGTTTGAGAATTTTATAAAATTAGTATTGATTTTACTCATATTACTTATTATATTAAATGTACTGATGGCCTATAACTTGACAATGTTTGAAAGCAAAATTCGGCCATAATTTTATAATTTTATCAATAAATAGATAAGTTAATTTTAAACATTTCTGTCTATAAAATTTAATTTGAAATAACAAGCGAAATCCTTCAGTAAATTAATAATCAATTTATTACTCATCGGATGAAGGCGAATAAATATCTGCACTTTAAGTATCGTCATGCTCCTTCCTAGAATAATAAGAACGCATAAATACCCGAGAGCCGACTGCAGTTCCGCATAGAGCAAAAATAAATCGATTTTTGATCGATCTCTCGATTAGCAAAATTCTCGGGAAAACTTTCAAAGACTCGGAATGTCGCTCTTTACACGAGACGAGCTCCACGGCAATACTTATGGTGACGGATCGAAATATATATATATATATATATATATATATATATATATATATATATATATATATATAGAACGAGCCTTCGCCGCGCGGGCTTGTCGAACATTAATTAATTTTGAAAAATTGAGGCTAAACGCGCGATGCAGATATATATCGACGGCTTGTATGCTCCGGGGCTTTTAGCAAGCCAATCGGGAGACGTAGACGAGCCCCCTGCCTCTTCCTGGCGAGTCTCCCCCCGCCCCTCTTTATACGCTGCATCGGGCAGATCTGGTAAAAACGCCGCTCGCGCGCGCGCGCGCGGCACCGCGTTGCTGCTACTGCATGCTTTGCGTGCATATATATATATATATATATATATATATATATATATATATATATATATATATATGTATATATATACGTATTATATACACGGGCGCGTGCATGTGGCAGCGAGCGCGCCCGCTGGCCCTCCTCCCTCGTCTCTGCAAACATCGAGAGATCCCTTTTTCGACTCTCGCACACACCCAGGCGCTCGCGCATATGCACACGTGCACAGGAGCCCGGCTGCGTGTGTGCGCGCGCCCGTCCTCCCCCAGCCCTCTCCCCCCCCCCCGCCGCCCACTCCGAGCGCCCGGCACCGTTCTATCGCACACCGCGTGCCACCCGAATCATCCCGCCGCTGCACCCGCACCGCCCACAGGTTAATGCCTGAAAAATGTATGGCAATTTTTTATTTTTAATACGCTCGCCCCCCATTTTTTTCGCCGACCTCGCCCCCCCCCTCTCGCTGCTCGCCCCTCCCCCCTGGCCGTGGCTCTCGTCCACTTCCGCGCGCGTCTATGCGTGATACAGAGGAAGAGCGCGCGCGCACGCTTGCACTCGCACACACGTTCAGGATACAGCGGCCCGCCGACGCACCCCTACAGTTGCACAGGAGCGCGCGCGCGCGCGCAGGCCTGCGCCCAAACTCGGCTTTTTGCGCGAAAGCTGCGCCGCCCGTGCTTTTTTCTTTTCCCTTTTTTTTTTGCGAAGCCACCACCGCCGCGCCCTCCCGACCCCACCCGCCGCGCCGGCCGATAATTTCTTTGGATAATTTGCACTCGTATTGATCTGGTTGGCAACATCTCGATTGGATGTATACAATGGCTTTGATGTTTTTTCAATGCGAAACCTCTCCGCCCCCTCCCCTCTCTTCCGCGAGCTCGAAGTGCAGCCTGATGAAGGAAAGTTTGAGGGGCGGGGGCAGGGAATGCAGGCTGGGCACCCCGGTATAGCGAAGCGTTTCAAGTTTTAATCTAGGTTAGATAGCCGATGCATTTGAAGCGCGGCTGATTTTGAGAACTGAAAGGAATCGTGTATTTGATTTATTGTTTGCGCGACGCTATCTGCGAATTACTGAAAACTCGGGGAAGCTTAGAATGATATTTACTGCTATTTTAGTTGTAAATGCTGATATTCATTTAATGCATTCGAGAATAACGTGCGCCGTTATTGGCAATGGATTTTGCAATAAAATAAGGGAAACGGCGCACAATTAATTAAATAAATTGGAGAATGTGATTAGATAGAAATTGAGAATTATATAATGGGTTATTATGAAATTTAATAGACTTTATCGAAATGCATGTCTGATTTTAGGAATATGCATAAAATCTATATATATATATATATATATATATATATATATATATATATTTCTTAATTTTAAAAGTTTTTCTATTACTAGTATACGCTATATTGTCAAAATGAAATTGCGATAAGAATTATAGTAAATTATAAATTCTTTAAAAAGGAGAAAAACAAAACTGTATATGTATGTATATATATATATATATATATATATATATATATATATATATATATATATACATTTCGTAAATCAATTTTACATATGCTACTCTTGAAAATTAAAATGAAACATTAAAAAGCAAAGTTAACAAATTTATATACACTTATACTTTATATTTTTATATTTTCTAAGAAAATTTTGAAGCAGTAAATGTGCTCTAAACTATTTATTGTCATATTTACTTTATTAACTGCGCTGGAGAAGTTTATTTAATTGTTTTTTGTAAAAATATTGTATGAGATTCACTTGATTCAATAGAAATTATATAAAATCTAGTGATTTTTTATGAAGCTTGGAGACTCTATGTTGTACTTAGAAAAAATCGAATTGATGTATCACTTGATTTGAAGTTTAGTTTAACTCTTTCAAGTAATTTTGAAAAATAAAATGTATATTTAAACTTGAATTAGTTAACAAAAGAGATACTTGTATGAAAATATTATTAATTAATGAATTCATTTTCTTAGTCAATAGTGTATTGCTTCTTGTTGTATTGATCGTAGCTTCATTAATGAAATGGCGGAATTACTGAAATAGATTTAACTTGATAGAGCAACAGTTTGAATTTGGATGAATTTTTTTGTGTTTATGAATGAATAAATGAACAATATATAAGACATAATGGCAAAATTATTGTTACTGAGAAACTTATCTACTTACTGACTTACTTAGTAAGTCTCAAATTTACATTATAATATCTTCGTAAACTCGGTTTACATTGCGGAGTTGATAGAAAGCAACCTTCTGATCTCTCTGTATTTTAATTCAATTTTCGTCCAGAATAAATGGTATATCAACTGATGATGTAGGCGAAGAAAATTCTAATATAGCATATGCACTGTATTATCACGTGGAAGGCACAATTAGGATCGGATTTATGAAGGATACGACAGATTACTTTCTGTTACGTGACTTCTTCTCATTTGCGCACTTATATCGAGCATTCGTGACAGGATATATATTATAACACATGTCTTACAATAATATAATATCTTATACATAGCGTTTATTACAATTTAGCAATAAAGAACATAACAAGTGAATTTTATTTTAAGTTTTAATCAGTATTTTTCTGGTTTCTGTCAATATCGAATGGTGCTGTAGTACATGGCCGTCATTTCCGTTGTCACATATACATTTAGCGCCTTTCGTTATTCCCACTCTAGCGATCGCAGCAGCAAGATTTTAGTGATCGCCTCTGTACTTATTAATGGAGAATGAACTGTAAAATATTTCTGTCTATAAGAGGATCTATTCATTTTGAAAAGCTGATTGAAAAACCAGTATCTGTATAAGTAAAACATGTATCTGTATCAGCTATACTTAGGTATCGCTTATAAGTTGGGGAATTAGATCCATCGTACCCGTCTGCCAGGACTCGGACGGTATCTACTTCCAGTAGAAAAAAAAAATTGTAAGCCGATTCATGTTACATCTAAACACATATAATTGGTATGTAGATATTTTATGTGCATATCTATCGAAACAAAGTAACACGCCCTTAATCGCATTAGCGAGAGAAGTGAAGACTATTATATTTTAATGTAAAAGTATTACAAAATGGAGATCAATGGGCCATCTCTCTGTGGATCTTTTTTTTGGGTGGGTTAAGCTTTTACCGAACGGTTTTCTGCCGAAAGCAGAGCAGCCGAAGAAATAAAATTTTTTGTTTATTGCTTTTAATAATCTTTGTTTTTGCGGATCTTTTGTGACTTTAAAACTACTTGTAGCTATTTTATTTCTTTCAATTGGAACCTCGTTGATACGCTACATTTCTTAATCTTATGCAAACATATTATGTCTTCCGATCTAAATTTGTATATAATATGAAGAGAGGGAGAGAGAGAGACTTCTAAATGTCTATTTTAGTGGTTTATTTTAAAGTTTATTTTTCTTCTGCCCTGTTTAATATGCATGTGATTATAATTTGAAATATTTAATGAATCTTTTTACAACATTAGTTTTTTAAAAAACATTGCAAATATATATTTAAATTTACGAAAATTCATTTAAATTTATTTCAATTTAATATAAATTTTTACTAAATATTGAATATTTGTCCTAGCAATATAAAAAAATATAAATATTTATTCTCAATAAGGTTATATTTCTTTAATTTATTTCATTCATATCCAGGCATTGGCTTCAAGATTTTATAATAAAATGTCTATGCGCTTTTCTAAAAAATTTTGGAATAGCATTCTACGAATTTGATTTATGCATCCAAATTAAGCGCTTCCTCTACCGTTATATTATTTTGTAAGTGTCGGGGCCGATGCATTTGCCAAATTGTCTCTACAGAGGAACTGTTTTGAAATAGCGATAAAAGCGCAATCTATCATTACGTTAACTTTTTCATTGTAAATACTAAATTCAACGCTTTACGCCGTTTGAACATAAAAAATTCGAAATATTTCATTACGTTCATCATTCTAACCCAAACATTAGATTCGGAAAAATGAATATAACATTTTTCAATTCTGAAATGAATAAAAAATTAATTTAAAAAATTTTTTAAAATAATGGTAAAATACAGATTACTTAATATTATTTGTTATTTTATCATGCTCTATTGGGAATCTAAATAATCTATGCGCCACTAACGGAGGTAAGTCGAACTAATAAAATAAAATAAAAAAAGAATATTACTCAATTAGCTTAAAATGAAGAATGAAACAACGAGAAGTTAATATTGTGAAAGAGTTAATGTGGATCAACTCAAGATGGATCGCCAAACATAAATAGGGAATAAATTGTCTAGAATCTAAAATCATTTTAATCAGCTAAAGACGTCTATAGTATAAGTAAAGTATTATATACAAAAAATAAATAATATGTGTTATGTGAATAACATCTTAATATTCTAACAATATGACAAAATCACGTGTAGATGAAATTATGATAATATTTGGCGTCAAGCTTAAAATAACAAATAATATTGAGTACCCTGTATTCTATCATTATTTAAAAAAATTTTTTTGAATTTTCTCCAAAACATCGAAAACGTAATATTGAAGGAGATTGTTGTATAAGAAACTATACGTCCAAAAAAAGTATCCATAATGATTGAAGATTCTATTATATCTCGGAGCATTGGCAAGCTCAAATTACACGGGTCAATGTATAAGTTAGAATAAGATAAAAATAGTAGATAAACGTAACAATCGAGAAAAATATTAAACATTAGTAGCAATACTAAACAACTATTTGTTTGTGCACTACATTTTGTTACAAATGACTATTATTTTCGAAGTGAGTAAAGTGGCATATATTTAATTTAATTAGTAAAATTGAATTAAATATATAAATGCTATTTATTGAAAACATTCATGGTCAGGTCAGAATTCTTAATCAAGGCATACAAGAAAAAAATATAAACAAAAAGATTAATCTGATATGTTTTATTAATATATACTTTATGTGTACATGGCAATATTTTCAATTATTATAATATTATAATACGCAATAATAATATTTTTCATGTAGTTAGACAAGCAGTGTCGCTTATACGAAAAAGAAATAAATAAGAGAAGGACGAGGAATAGAAAAGCATTACCAATAATCTTATAAATAATATAATTGAAGATATAGCATTATTTGTAATAAATTTTATTATTTTTTTTTGAAAAAGAAAAATTACTTCATTTAATGTTCGTAGAATTATACGTCAATTCGAGTCGATCATATTTATTTACGTACAGCAGCGCCTACCAGAAGACGGTGGACCGTTTTCTTTGACAATAACTCAATTTACTCCAATGTATTCTAGCATGATTCTAGAATTCTTCTTTTGTTATTTTAATCAGAAAAAGAATTAATTAAAAAAAGAAAGACGACGTTATCATTAAGGAGAGGGAGTTTCAAGAAGTCCCGGCATTAATTAACACGGGGGGGGGGCAAAGGTCTTTCAATCTTGGCAAGGCGTGAACCGTATTGGATACAGCGGGAGGGGCAAAAGTAGCCGCGGTCTTCGAATGGTTTCGCCCTAGCTGGCGCTGCTTATACCCATTGTCGGCAGGAATATACAGCCTTCTTTCGGGGAGATGAGGGAAGCGTCTCTTCGACTACCTTCATCCCGCCTCACCTCCGCGCGCTCTCTCATTCTTTCTCCCGTCCGCGCAGCTCTTTGTTTCCCCGAGCAAAGAAACTCGGGAAGCGGTGAGCCGAGCTCGGCCACATCAGTAATTCGGAAAAGCTAATTAAAACTTCACTCGTGACTATATATACGCGGACTTTTCCAACCGAGCCGTACCATCTCTGACCTTCGAGGGCCAGCGGGCCGGCCAGTGAGCGAGAGGGGGCAGGTCGCAGGAGGGCTTTCGGGTGGTGAGAGTTAAGTAGGGTGAAATTTAACTCGGGGAACAAACGTCCGTTAAGGCAACCCTTGCGACCTGCGTCCCCCGGACTCTTTGTCTCGTCTCTCTTTGCTTCATCTTCTTTAACCGCTCCTCGCTCCTTCTCCTGTGTACCACTCACGACGCTCTCTGTTTTTCAGATATTAAATAATTAATTCCTTCCCAAGCTTCGCGTTTCTTTGACACAATTGTGCTTCTTCAGTTTTCTGTGAAAATTATTTTGACGATAATTGTGACGGATGAGAGGACATCGTATTTTTCTTTTGATAAAATGGTAAGCTGTTATGTAATACTGTAATCAATGGTGCTTTTCTGCGTTACAATGTAAGTTTGACCTCAAATATTATAATAATTTCAACTAATCGTGATTTTGTCATATTGTGAAAATATTAAGATTTTATTCTCATAACTCATATTCTTCAGTTGTTCTATATAATATTTTACTTATACCAGAGGCGTCTTTAGTTGATAAAAATGATTTGAGATTCTCGAAAATCTATTCCCTATTTATGTTTGGCGATTTATTTGTTTACAATAAGACAATCAATAAATGCGTACATGAATGTGCCTCCCTTTATATATTTAGTAACAAATTGTGTACTAGCACTTATTTTCATATCAAGAATTGCAATCGAGATGGCTGCTACAGATTGTGTTTGAGATGTTTTATCTCTCAGACTTTTCTGCGAAAACAGGAACTGCTAATAGTCCAAGAACTACAGTACTCTAATGAAGCAGACTTTTCTAGAATGTTTGGAAAATCTTAAAATCTTTTATTATACTTTATTGCACATTCATTACTTCATTTTTATTATATTATAATTAGCACTGAGATTCATCTTTACAGATCTAATTTTCTAAAAAAAAAATATACGTTCTTCGAAGGCCTACGTTAATATGAAAAGTTGAGATAGGGAGGGATAGAAAGGGCTAGAAATAATATTTCTGATTAATACGAAATAGAAGCCACTGCACTTGATTTCCTATGTACAAAATCAAAATCAAAAGAAGTGGTATAAAAATTATTACTGAGGACGATATGTTTTGTTTTATTCAGGACAAGATGGGGGCCATTATTAGGATTTGATCAGATGGATTTTCTTCCATATCAATTACTGATTTACGCAGTTTAGTTACTAAGTTCTTAGTTAACGTCACCTTCAAAAATCTTGACCATCGGAAACAGAGGAAGTGTGTCGTGTGTCAGAGATAATCTGATTTTATCCGACCTAGGATAGGTACCAATAGAATTTGTAATATTTTGTTAGATAAACTGAGATACTTGAGGTATAACCAAGATTCACTGTCTTTGCTCAGTAAAATAGTCAGGTTGGTATTTTAATTGTTCAGTTCAGAGACCATGCACTGTAAACGTGGCGCTGGTCTATCATCAATTCTTATACTTAATTTCGCATCTCTATTTAATTTTGAGCACGGATTCCAGTTCTTTTGGAGAATGTTCTATTACTTTTTTTATTTTTGAAATAATAAAATTAACATTTCAATAATATTGTTAAATCATGCGTAATTTCATAATTGAAAAATTATTGCGTGTTCTTCTGAAAATAATTCTTTTAATTATTCTTTATATTAAGTTCTAATCAAAATTTATATTGTTCAGGGAAACGGAGGTCGAGCCCAGTCAAACTACGAATCATTAAGAAGTCGCTCTCGAACCAATAGATGACCATAACCTAAAAAATTCTGTTTGGACTTCGATTTACTTGTCGTGCCTAAAGTACAGGTACCATTCCGATCAAATCTTGGCTTTGGACAAAATTCGTCAGGTAACACTAAGAAGGATGCAGATACATCAGCAAGGAAAACACGAAATATAGCATCCAGCCTAAACTACTCGTATCCCGCCTAAGAAGAAATATCCGACAACTAGATTAACCCTTGTGACTTGATATTTTAAAAAGGTTAAACAATTTTAATAAGAGATTAGAATTAACCATATCCAACATGACTTCGATTTTGAATTTCAGAATATATATCTTTGCATTATAAAATATGCAATCCTTTAAAATTGTACGTTTAGGATCTTTACGATGCTTCTCCTTTTCAATATGTTCAAGTATCGCTTGTCCATACAGATTTCTGCGTCTTTTTATAAATATCATTTTCCTACTTAGGCTTCAGAACTATTTTGTATCAGTATGATGAATTTCATATTTTATCAAAATTGAATGAGAATAGTGACATCTTATATTTCCATTATTATCCAAATTTTTTAAAAAATAGATGAAAAATTTTTTGACAGTATTTTTATAGAACATTTATTATATACGTACTAAACAGCGTTCGTGAATTCTTCAGATCTATATAAAACAAAATATCAAATTCATAATGAGAAGCTTTTGTTTTTCTTTACTAAATGAGTCCGAAATCATAAATCTGTTGAATTTACAAATATTATTGACCAAACCATTATGAACCAAAAAGATTTCGAAATATAATGATAATTGTTTTGAGAGTACGTAAAATATTTTACTGGATAAATTTCTTTAAAAATGTCGCAAAAACCAGTCATAAATTATTATGTAACAATTGAAATGTGCAATTGATCGAAAAAATTTTGCGTTTTCGTCAGGCAAAATAGTTTTTAATATATACATATGTATGTTTAATACAAAATTTTAAATCACTTCTATGAACATTGATAGACTATTCGTTTAAGCTAACGCAATTTGTATCTTCAAAATTTCATGATTAATTAAGATTAGTCTAATCATTAATGTCAAAAACATTGCCTTGACACTTACTTAGATTCTCAGAGCAAAAAAGAGACGCTTTGCGAAAAAATTTTCAGTGTTTTTTGTGAATTTCTGGAAATTCATTAATAACAAAATACTCGAGTAAGAAAATATGTTGATCTACGTTTTGAATATAATTATAAAATTATTTAATAAAAAGTAATAAAACTGTATACGTAATATATTACAGGAGAATTACATATTTAGCATTGCACATGAAACATTGCTGAATATTTTAAGGTGCTATCAACTCTAAAAGTAGGAAATATATACGATACTTAAATGCAGTTCGATTGTCGCTTCGAACAAGGAAAATTCTCACTTCACAATTTCTTTTTTTTTGGAGCAGATATATCAAGGCTTCCCGTATACACGTAGTTTGGCATTTCCCAATTAATAGAAAAATCTTGCCCCTATATCTACCAGATTCGCTTTCTCGTTTTCTCCACCCTCCAGACATGTATGAATTGAGCAAATAGACTAAAGAAAGAAAGAGAAATAAAAGGAAAATAAAAAGTAAGCGAAAGAGAGGTCTAAAAAGCGGAAGAAGCGAAGCCGGTAGCGTGTATATACAGATCGAAGCGTCAAAATACATCGGATAGCAAAGGCGTGAGTCAAAACACACTCTCAGGGTGTTGAGAAAAAGGAGAAAAAGCGGGGATTTCAGATAGCGCACGCCGACGCTCGGCAAGAACAGATATACAAGTAGAGGATAACCGCACGTATATGTGTGCGAGCAGCTGGATTCCTACATATCTATACTCTTGCGCACTTGGCTGTCCGTGATGGTCGCAGGCATTCCCGATAAAAAGATTCTATATCGAACCGATACATCCTTTGCCCGATCAGTTCGTATAAACAACAATGGCAAAATTGAACGATTCAAAACGTTTGAAAACATAATTTAATGTCTCCTTTTAATTAAACAGAGGAGCTGGAGCGACTTCTGGCAAGAGGACGAGGAAACGAGATGCAAGGCCGAGCCCACGGGTCAGCGAAACAAGGACGGGGCAACGAGCTGGAGGGTTAGAGGTAGGGAGGGATGGAAAGAGAGAAAAGAAGAGGCGAAGAACGAGCGAAAGAGAGAGAGAGAGAGAGAGAGAGAGAGAGAGAGAGAGAAGGTGAGATAGGAAGAGGATAAAAAACTGAAAGAGGAAAAATGCCGGTGGTAGGAGGAAAAGGCACAGTGACGATGGGGTCGCGGGTAGGAGGAGGCGCGGCTCGGATGGACGCGGAAATTTAAAACCTGATCAATTGATAGGATGGAATGAAAAAAAGTAGGGTTGAGGGGTTCGTCGATGGCGCGGCGGTCGGGGCGGGCGGGGGGGGGTGGAGGGTGCGCGCACAGAGAACCCTGTGCGCCGCCGCGGGGAGGGGTTGCAGAACCCACACACGCGCGCGCCCGGTGCATCGCGGAGGCGAGTTCGACTCCCCGTACGTGTGAGGGAGCCCCGGAAAAAAAACCGGGAGTGGGGCACGTGTTCGCACACTAACGGCTGTATGCACCGATGCACCAGGGTTCCAGGAGGGGGGATGGACGGAGGGGCCCGGAGGCTGAAAGGAGGCCAGACACACAGCCGCACACAGGTAGACGGGATTGCCGGGCATTATTCTGAAACGTGAATTTGTTCATTTGTTTCTTCCCTCTCCGTGCAGGCCGCGCTGCCTGTGTGCGCGTCCTCTTTTATCGACTGAAATCCCAAGCTTCGAATTACCGTGCAAATGATTTTTTCTCGCTCCGCTCTCTTTTTTCGGGCTCTCGCTGCGGGGGGGGGGTGGGGGTGGGGTGCGCACGCCAGAGCGGCAACCCCGCCGCCGCGACTCCACCCCCCATTTTTCCGGCGCCCCTTCCTCCGCTCGCGCTGCACTTCGCGCGGCGCCGTAGTCGCACAGGCAGACGGGTACGGGCGGCATGGCGCTTAGAGAATAGAAGCTGCCGCGAGCTGATTCGAACTCAAAAGGAATTTAAAACCGCTCGCGCGCACGGGCGCAGCTTTATGTGGGAGGCGCCTGCCCGCGTTCCCGAAAAGCCTCGAAAACGTACCCGTTCGATGCTCGTGTTACGCCGGTGGCATTTGGAGCCCGGGCGCCGAGCGCAGATCTCGCCCGTATGCGCGGATTTCGAAAAGGTCGAGTGGAGCAGAGGCGCCGCGTTGTCTTTCAGTCGGTCGCGCCGACCGCTGTTATTCCGAGGAGCCGCTAACTTTTCACAGGCTGCACTCGGCCCTCTTTTCGGTCGAAGCACTGCGCGAGCCCGCTCGCCACGCGCAATAATAGTGTAAAAGCTGGGCTTCGCGTTTATCAGACGCGTCCTGTTATCAGCTGCGCTATCTTTGTACGCAGGCGTGCGTTTTTTACTTGCTCGGTCCAAGGAGGCATAACCCTGGTTGTTGTATATCGCCATCGAATATTAGTCGAAATATAAATCGTTCCTTAGTATTTCTCATAAACGCTTTATTATGATTATTTTACGATAATGTATTGTAGAGTAAAAGGAAATCCATTATTTTTATACGGAGATATGGCTTTATTGCACCCAGCTGAAATAAACTAATTTGGATTTAGCATGCGCTGTTTTATTTACAAAATTCTTGTGCCTGGTGCGAAAAGCTGTAGAAGTTCAATCTTCTTAAACCTATTGTAATCCAAATTTTCCAAGAGAAAAATAGATTGCGAAAATCAAAATAAGTTATAATCATTTGGTAACTGAATCGCATGAGTAGATGAATACATAAGTATTATACTAAACTCTTACTATGCTGGGATGTTTGATTGATTTTTAAATTAAAAGAAATTCGAAGTAATGAAATATAAAATATTTATTATAAAATTAAACTGAACAATAGAGATAATATAAAGTTATATTAACCTGAACAGAGACGAAAAAATAATGAATGTTAGTGCTCTTTTGGCGCGTTTATATAGACTCGAGGCCCCTTCTCGCAGGGTCAAATTACGGGAGATAAGCTCCACTCGCTGATCGCAGCCCAAACTCTAGCGCAGCCGGACGGTCGGAGCGCCCGAGGTGTCAAACCGAACACGTCACTTCTTTCGAAATTCTCAAGATTTTCACAAAGCCAGAATACGATTCACTTAAATGAAAATCTGTAGAAAGGCTTTTTTAGGTAAAATCTTCGAATTTCCCGACACAGCACTGAAATTGCTTATATAAGCATAATCATTTACCTCTTTGGAAAACCTCAATGTTTTTCTTTAGCAAATATTCGGCCACCTCTTTGTGAAACTGTATAAATTCTAATTTTCAGTAAAAACTTCGGTTTTCCCGTCACGGCACGTAAAATGTGTACCAAATTTGTACACGGTATGTGGGCCTTTAACTAGAGTTCGCTCGCGATTAATTTTTTCTAACTATGAACTTCTTTTCATATTTAATATAGAAAACAAGATATTTCTTTACGCAAAACAACGATACATTATTTGAACATTCCCGAATATTCGACAATTTCCCGTCTCTGCTTTACATGAGATTTCATCATAGATAGCATACATTTATTTTCTTCGACGCAATGCCACTTTGTGCCGAGATTTTAGGTTTTAAGTTACAGGGATCACATATCAACCAAGTCGACAATTGATATGTATACAAATTCGCACTTACAAATATGAATCTGAAAATTATTACGCATACAATCTAAGATTTAATCTAATAATATTTTACATTAACTTCTACGAAACAAAAACGTATTTATCTTAGTATTTAAAGAAGTAAATTTTATAAATGTATCACGCTTAATACATATTCAGGAATTTATAGAAATAAAAGAAATTCAATTACTATATTAATTTTATCACGTATAACACAAACTAAAATTTATGACGTAGAGAAATTTTTTATATTAAATAAACTATAATTCCCAGATAATAAAATACGATCTTATATTATGAAATTCAATAATCTTTTACTTTGAAGAAACATACCTTAAATAAATATAAAAGCTATACAACTTTAGTATAAAATCGTTCATTTAAAGTATCCTAATCTACAAAAACACAATCAGCGCAAATAACATATTTTTTAAATAATCTTATTTTTCTATAAATAATATATACGAAAAAAACATGTCTGTCTGTAACAAATATATACCAATTTTTATATACCAAGCCTTACAACTTTTGGCGAGTCGAGCAAATGGCCTAACGTTATGCTGGTTAGACAAGATTAATTTACTATAAGCATCTAGACAATTTCTGAAATTTAAATGATCCCATTGTTGACAGTACGGATTAGAATAAAGATTATGTTTGTAAATAAAAATAGAAATCTTATACTAATTTGTCCTCTGTTGTACCCATGAAGCACAGAGAAAGACTATTTTGTATATTACTCCCGGCTACCGTTTGTCACGATTGTCGATGGTTCATTCAGAAATCCCTTCTGCTTGACGTTGTCATGAGTGATGAAGCTTACATTACCTGTCACAATCCGCTTCGGATATGGATCAATTTTCTTACAACTTTTGAGACTTTTTTGTATTATCGTGTTCGATACTCATAATTTGAGTTCTTTTTGACAAATGAACTCATTGTAATGATTCTACATGGTGTGTTGAGCAATAATAAACTGTTAAATAATCCAAAAATTTCTTACCCGATAGCTCGACTGATGTTTGTTCTTAGGTCCTTATACATCATTAACATCGAAATTCTCAGAATAGAATTGATGAAACCGAAATGGTTCACGATTGAATATTACAGTAGCGCTTAAACAGTATTCAGATTTTCAACTGTTGCAAATAAAACTAGGATAAACAATCAAAAACTTGACGGAAAAGTTTTCAATAATTCAATCGCACTTTTACGACACAAGGTATATACTGCTAAAGCGATATACTGGAAAAAGACTAAAAAAAAATTTATTCCAGCTTATACTGTCTATTTAGAGAAATCTCTAATCCTTATAGAAATTTGTAGAATTGTTGAAGATACTTTATTTAAATATTCCTTAACAGTTGCTTAATCCTCATATTCGGAAACTAAGATATTCGTCAAGGATTTTGAAGCGTTAAATCCTTAAAAGGTAAATTTTTATATTAAGTTGTAGGATATACTTATCCAAATGTGCCACAATAATCATATTAGTTTTTATTGAACATTATATATTTATATTATATTATTTTTTACAATTCTGACACCAAAGTCTTTAACCGTCATTTTTGGGGTGTCATATTGTTAAGTACATCACAATAAAATCCAAATCTGCGAAAGTTGATGTTCATTCGCGAGGGAAATCAGCTATTTGCTTGCCGGTTTTGAAATACGGGTTTTTTTTATATACATTACATTAGAAAAAGCCTTATTTTATTGCTACTTGAATCCTTAAGAGAACTATTAGGACTATACCTTGTCTGATATTTTCTAGTAAATATTATAATTCTCATTGTAGTTTTATAATAGTCTTCACAACATATATTTTAATCTGTATTATCTGTTTATGCACTCACGTTATTAATGTATATTGTTTTTGTATCATTTTTATAAAGGACGATTCATTTATATCGATCTATTCTGAAAAAAATCACTTTAAAGCAAAACTTTTACTCTTTCAAAAATCGTTGTTTTCTGAAATCTTTATTTTCTGACTGATACATTTTTAAATCTTTTATACTGATACACATGAAAACATACATGCAAGATAACTTAGAGATATGTGATAGATTATAAAATTTTATCAGTCTTACACTCTTTACACAAAAATATATTACTATATTAATATAATGACAGACAGACTTTTTTATAATCACCCTCAGAGAATCGGAAATGGAAATTACTACTAAGAAATTTAAAAAAATCTTCGATATATTATTGTTTGCAAAAGACAACTTAGCTAACTTTTTAATCGCCTCGGCTCGAATGAAATTAAATTGTAAGTTAAAGACAAAAAATTATATTGAACAATAGTGAAGAAAAACATGACTGTCCCAACCATCTTAAATTTAAATTTACCTTAAATGTCCAATGTTTCGAACCACTCTGGTTCATCTTCAAGGATTAACAATAGTGAAGAAAAACATGACTGTCACAACCATCTTAAATTTAAATTTACCTTAAATGTCCAATGTTTCGAACCACTCTGGTTGATCTTCAAGGATTAAAGTAAATTAAGAATAAACAGTTTAGTCCTTGAAGATTAACTGTAGCGGTCCGAAACGCCGAATATTTAAGGTTAATTTAATTTTAAGATTGTGGGAGCAATCAGGTTGTCCTTTACTAATACTCAATCGAATTTTTTGTTTTTAACATTTAATTTAATTAAATTTTTATTTTATTTTTTCGCAGTAATTTCTATTTGATATTAGTATAATATATTATTCTATGAAAAATATAAGATCGATAATATTTATTAAGATAAGAGATTAAGAGCTATAATTTCAATGTAAGATAAAGTTTATCCTTTTCTTTTTAATACATTTTTAAATAAATAAAACTGTTGCTAAAGAAATGCAAGTTTAAGCGAAGATTATCATTTTTGCAAAGTAGAATAAGATATATTGCAATTCCGTGAAAATTCAGATTCGAATTTTAATTTATATTTTTACATAATGTAAATATAAGAAAACATATGTCAAAAGTCTGTTATAGAATAATTGTAATTACATTTGAGAAAACATATTCAAAGATAAGAAACAAATATATTTGTCTATCGAGCACAAAACTAATTTGTTTGATTTAAATAATTATTCATTTATTGATAAATCACTTAAGTCTATATCTAATTTATCAGTAAAATATGAATTCATTCAATTTCATTTCTTATATATTATAATTTGTTTATTTAAATATTAATTCATTTAATTTCAAATATTCAGAACATTTACGTATATAAAGTTATATTTACTTGTAAAATTGTTAATATGTATAAGTTGTGGGGGGTGTGACGTGCTATATCTGCTCGAGAAACTGAATTGAGACTAACTGCGATAAGGTTGGAGCATTAAAAGTTATCGAACGAGATAGACAGAAACCGATTTGTAATAAAAAGTCTTATACTGTCTGCATTAAAGTTTGCGTCCCTAATATTGGCCTTATCCAGTTCACGTAGAAACCACCCAAGTCTGAACAGCTTGCAGCTTTCATATTTAGATTTTCATCAAATCAATAATTTTGAATTTTCTCTATCTCGCTTTCAATTTTTCATAAGTAAAACTGGAAAACCTTTGTACGATATTTTTCAAAAAAAATTTTAAAAATTAGTATGACTGAATGTTTTATGAATAAGCAGATTACAAATATTTATGTTTAATGAGATATGCGATAGACGCTATCGCTGTTTCTCCCACCTTCAAAGACACAAAATTGTAGCATTCGTAGTTATCAAATTTGCATGCATCTTTAATTAATCAACATAACTTATATTTGATCGTATAAAGGCAATCAAAGAATAAAAACATATCAGATATTTAAGATTAATGGCAAATTATTAATATTTGTTAACATAGTTTCGAGACATGAGGCCCAATGAATTTCTCAATTTGAAATATTTTAACAATTATTCTTATATTGTGCGACGAAAGAAATTGATTCAATTTACTGCTTTATTTTCCAGATAGAATTTTTTGTGTTCATCGATATGAATGTATGAAATTTTGAACATTTTCCAAATTTTAAATTATTGAATGAATCGACTTTTCGATTAAAAAATAAAACAATACAAATAAAATAAAGATATTTCTAAACATATAGTATTTGAAGATTTAATTTTATTAATATTCACTAAAAAGTTTAAAGAATAAATCACTATGAAAATGCGGATACATAAAAAATCTCTATCTCGAAACGAAAATAAGACTCGTTGCTGTCAAATTGAAAATTGTCATATTCAGAATTTTGTAATATTTAGAATTAACATGCGTCGTACCTTGTAAATGCTATGCATTATTATATAGTTTCTATATATAATAAATAAATGCTATACATTTAAATGCTATATACCATATATATATATATATATATAGTATATAGTATTATATATATATATATATACATACAACCATATATATGTTATACATTATTATATCTACTGTAATACGAACTTTATTAAATTTATATACCCTTTGAAAAGAAATTATGTTTTGAATTGTCTTATTTATACTTTCTTTATCTTCATAAGAACTATCCAAATTGCCTGAATTTGAAACGTAAATAGCTCCATAATTTTCGGAGGCATTGAATATTCATTAAATAATCTCCACGAAGCTTGCTAAGGCTTATCACATATAGCTATTGTATTAATTTAACTATTAGTAACGGAAAGAATGATAGTATATTTAAGATATAAGAAAATTGAAATTTCAATAATAATAATGAGATATCAACTGTTGATACATATTAAAAGAACAATCAATCGAAGCAGAAGAACGAGTATAAAATACTAGCTGTATATAGAACAATTGAAATGTAGAGAATAATTTACGAGAGAGAAAAAGTAACCACAGCATATCTTAATTTTATATTTAGCTTTATATATCTACGTGTATAAAAAATGAATCCAACTTTATGTGTCATACATAGAGAAGAGAAATTTACGGTATTTTAAGATATACTTTAAAATCTATGTTAAATCTGTAATGATGAATTTTGATTACTTTTAACGTCACGTTCAATATCTGAATGCTGGTTCAAAATAAATCTATCGAATGTGTCAGATATTGAGCTTGATCCGATCCCATCATCACATCTAAAAGTTAGTGCATGTCCATTCGTAATATAAAATTAATATATCCTGAAAATTTCAACTTTTTATGCAAAATTTTCATCGTATATGAGAGAGTTTCATTTGCTGTTTCCATTAAAAATTGTTAGAGTGCTACTTTTGACATCCAATGATGGTTTGACCACCCCAACAGATCATTAATACTACGTCTATGCGCGTGTAGAAAGTTGCTCCAAAGGTAAAATCGAAAGGTTTGTTTTTTTAATAGCATCATGAACTGGCAACGAAATATATTTATATTACGGCAATTCCAATCGCAAAGAATCATGCATGGGACGTTGCTGGCTATGCCTCCGCGTTAACGACCAAACATAACATTAACGACGCCAAGGCGATATTTCGGCATTTTGTAAGACCAGATCGATGTGATCTGCTATGAGCTTATTGAAAGCTAGTAAAAATGATCGATACAAACGTTATTAATGCGTTTGATTCGAGCATCGAGAACGATCACAAAATGAGTTAAGGCATCCCCAAGTTACGCTTATAATCGTTTAAATGGTAGGTTTTATTCCAGCCGTCGTACTGTCTGGAAATTGCGCCCTATATAATGACCACCATTCATTTAGATCGATGATGCGAATGACGTCGATAACGTGAAATCTTCCTTATGGCATTTTCTATACAGCCAGAAAAATTATTGACGAGCGACGGCCAGTATTTTAAATACTAAGAAATTATTATGCAATTAGCTTTTAAAAAAAGCGTAAGTAAGATGCTCATATAATTTTGATTTTAATTTTATAAATCAGTATTTTTCAATCGCGCATTTTGCTTCAAATGTAAAAAAATTTCACAAATAAGGTTCCAAATTATATTTTACGCAAAAATATTTAACGAAAACATTTTGAATAAATGTAATTTTTGACGTAAAATAATAATAATTCTACAATGCATATCGTATATATTTAATTAGTGAACTTTTTAACCACATATACATTCACAATTAATTGTTAATACCTTATATTATTACTTTCAATGAACGGGAAACTCTAGTATTGTGTTCGACCGACGTGTGTACATTTCGTATTTAAAGTCTATATAAGTCGAAATAGTTCAAGGCCGAAAAGACAGCTCATATAACTAGATATTGCCAGATTTTCAACTAAAAGCGACGTAGTATTTCCAATGGATATTAGCACGACGTCAGGTGAACCATGGATAAACTTTGACCAAGGATATCCCAGTCGTCACTGCGGGACGCCCGGCAATATGAAACTTCTCGTTCTAATATGACTGGAGGCGGCGACGAAGCGTGACGTCACATCCGCCGTCCTACATGTCCAACGGTCATCTTGAATATTGAGCCCTGCGCCAGCCGAGCGGAAGTTATGAGATTCGGATTCAAGTCCGATTTCCTTGGTCCCTCTCGCCATATTGCAACACTGCACTTTATTTCGGCTGCTCGGAGTGTTTGAGGAAAGTCCCGCTGCCGTGCCAAATAAAAACGCCGGACAGGTCAGCGCGCGCCTTCTGCGGGGATTTTTAATTAAATTTCACACTCTGTATAAATAAAATGTGGAACAGGAGCGTTTGTCGCAGTACAGGTGTATAATGTCCCGTTCGCGCTGTATTGAAAAAATAATTGAGCTTGTACGGAGCGCTGAAAAATTTAATGTATTGTTTTTCATTTATTTTTCTTTTCTTTTCTTGTCGACAAATTACCGTCGGCGAAAAATTAATTTAACGAATAATTACAGGAGGCATTTATAGACTTAGTATGGAGCGAGAGAGAGAGAGACCTATTTAAAAACAAGCTACCCGCTCCAGCGAGCTCGTTAAACGTTTTATTAAAATATTAGCGTGGATTAATTATGCCCGGCATTAGTCAAAGTATAAAAATTTCATATAAATGCATACGCATCTGCTACATAAATATTTAGCAGAAGCAGAAGAAGCGAGCCATCGGTAATAAATTCTCTGATCAAGCGTGGTCCAGCAGTGAAACAATCGATAATTCGACCGCCCTCTGCGTCAATTAAAAATGTAATTTAAAAGTATATTAAAAGGGTGGAAGTGCGCGTTCTGGCAAAACACGAGCGCGCGCGGAGTAGCAGGCGAAATGCAAATGAATTATTAAAAATTTAATCAATCGAATTGGCGTTGCCTTGCAGCACATAACTCCCCCCCCTCCGTCGCCGCCGTCGTTTCTCCCTCTCTCTCTCTCTCTCTCTCTCCTCTCTCTCTCTCTCTCTCTCTCTTCTCTCTCTCTCTCTTTCTCTCTCTTTCTCCCCGTCTCTCTGTTCCATTCTATCTGTCCCACTCAGTCTCTCGCCCACTTGCAATGATTATTCATTTCCCAGGATTTTATTTTGCCGCGGACGAGCGAATATTTATAATTTGTTTATTTAAATTACTCGGCCGAGCCGAAGGGCGCGGAGCCGAGCGGAGGTTATAGCGCGAGCAGCTTTTACTTCTCGCGCTTGCCTTTGCGACGCCACTTTATTAGATTTATCCTTTCCTCTCCCTCGGCGCCTCCTTCGATTCTTAAGCGCTGCCCAAGACAGCGCGGGAACAATTAATACGAGTTTGCATGTTAAACGTTCGCGTTCCATTGCAGGTCACAGAATTGAATTTGTGCGCGTATTTTTATAAATATGCAGATGATTTTTGACAAACCGGGACGCGGCGAATTTTTGCCGAACTCCGCTGTACGCGCGCTTTAAAATCACAGCGGCATTCGTTCGCCGGCAGGCAGAACATTAGCGTCGTCGGTCTAAGTTCAGCGATATTAAATTATATAATTTATTGAATACTTCTAATTAAAAATTTAGCATATCATATTTGACGCAATCGATGTCGAAATAGGTTTTAATTAAGCTCTTTAAGAGTAATTGAAAAAAGCGGTATAAATTAATTCTGCCCACGTGATTATCTACGGAATTGTTGATCTGCAATTTCGATCTCTACCTCCGAAATAGCATAAAATTGCGAATGAAAAACTAGTCGACAGAAAAAAAATTTACACAAGACTATTTTCAATTTATAGATAGACGTCTGGTTCGAATTGTAATTGTATTAATTGTAATCCTTATTGAACGCCTAATAATAATTTTTAAATACTAGTATTGGACGAATTATTAGCTTTCTAGGGCCTCTTAATATCGACATTATAACGACAAAATAAACCTTAAAGAATTTACTAAAATTTAAAGAGCACTTTTCTGGTCTCGTCTGATGTAATTGTTTAAAAAAAAAAAACAAAAATAGTAATTTCACAATTTGTAAATTTGCTTAAAATTCAGTAAATTTCATTATAATTCCAACTCGCCGAAGAAAAATCGTGAGTTTAATTAATCTTGGATTTGCGACTACACCGTTCAATTTAATTATATTACGATTCTCGAACTATAAAAAAGTGTAAATCTGCAGCGACTGAATAAAATAGAGAAATAAGCTGGAAGATGAAGATTTAAAATTCAGGAAATATCCTGCCTTATAGCCTTATCCAGGAGCGGTGAGCCAGCGACCCTTTTCTCATCCCTTCCGAAATACGACGATACCTGCTAAAGTCCTCGCGGGTAAAGGACTCTCCTTCTCTCGCCCTTCAATCCTCTTCCCGATTATATACATATATATCAGCGCGTAAACGGACTTCTCTCCTGCTACTCCTCCTCCTCCTCCTCCTCCTCATCCCCCCTCCCGTCGCCGTTCTTTCTCTCTCCGTCGAACGCGCGCACGCACGCAATACATCTCTGCATCTCCGCGGATTTCATGTGTCCGGTCATCTTCCGCGGCCGTATATAAAGTATATATGGCGAGGGAGAGAGGGCGGCGAGGCGGGCGGAGGGGGGGGGGAGGGAGCGATAGATCCGCTTCATTTGAATGTTGACCGCTCGGGCGAATGTAAAATTCAAAGTATCTTTATAGGTATTTTTATATGCGGCCGCGCCGCGCCGCCGCCGTCTTTTCCTCCCCGGAATCTCTCTCCGGGGGGGGGGGGGCAGAGCAAGAAAAAGAGATAGAGTGATACATGTATACATATGTGTGTGTGTGTGTGTGTATACACACCCATATAACGCGCGCACATCATTTCGCAAATGTACATATATAACCGCCGTTCGTTCGTCTAATGCAGTTATGCAGGGATATCAACGTGTATGCATCATGTATGCATCATGCGCGCGCATATCTTCGCGAGCCGGGCGTATATATGACGCCGGGTAGAACGAAATAGATATGTATGTATATATATAGATAGGATGGAGAGCCGCGGCGGGGATGGGGGCTGGTGGGAGTTGGGGGGAGTATGTAAAATTACGTGTCATCGCGGCGAAAACCGAAGCGAGCGAATAAGTATATCCGATTTTTATTATCCCCAAAGATTTATCGTCGATTTCTGCGCTTTCATTTCAGGAGAGCGAAATCACTGCCCGCGCCCGCGGTCCATCTGTTATTGATGATTTGCCGATTTACGTTTTAGTGCATTCTACGTATAAATGCTTATCTGTTTTATTTGCATATATATGCTCCGAAACGATAACAAATAATACTTGTGAATAATACTAAACGTTTCTTCTGGACTCATTGCCTGCGATCGATGTGTAAAACGTTCTGTTTTTTACTCAATTTTTGTGTATGGAAATTTATATATATATATATTAATTTAACGCTTGGATAATTTCTGTTTTAACTCGTCAATACATTTCATATTTATAGCCTTTTATGCATGCAAAAAAGAGATTGCTAATTGGAATTCTAATATTGCATATGGAAAATGTGATACAGTGTATGTTATGTTAGAGCACAGAATTTTTTTTCTTCAAGTTAGGTCCTGCAAGGAGATATTTGTGAAATATTTCCAAATAAATGTTATCGTATGCTTAAAATTGTAATAGGTGAAGAATACGTGTGATTATGAATTGGAATGAACATTAGGAATTACATGAACTACTATACATGTAATTCTTAGGATCCATTCGATTCGAAAGTAGAATCTATACAGAACTTTATTGAGAAGTAGTGCATATAAATATGAATGTTGAAGTTGATTCATTCTCTCATAAGTTAGTTTATTTCCATCGGTTCCTTGTGCGTCGGATCGTCTCAGGAGGTACCAATTTGCTTACGAAATTAATCACAGGATTTTGTTAAATACGTGCTTCTACGGTTAGAGCGATGTAAAGTAGAGACTTAAAAATGCGTTTTTAGATTTCATTGAGAATTTATAAATAAAAGAAATCTTTTTATATTTTACGAAACGTATATATATATATATATATATATATATATATATATCTACTTCATAAAATCTAATACAGTTTTATAAAAATTCTTAGGCAATTAAATTATAAAGCTATACATCTTGTTTGTTTATCGCTTTTGATTATATCTTAAAATTATATAAATTCTTTAATTAAATTCATTATTGTAATGTATGTTTCAAGAATATGTTTGCACATGTATTAGAGACTTTCTTTTCAATTTTTCAAATTATGAAAAGTAATTGATAAATTAAATAATTGTTACTTTAATTGAGATAAGTTTTTATGCGAAAAGCTCAGATTGTATTTCTTTACGGATAGCCTTCTATAAAGCGTTGACACTGCCAAATGAAATTCGGAGTATATGTTATATCAACGAAAGTCGGTTAGTTGCGCCAAAAAATGATTTACGAAGCTTAGCATTCAACAAATCATTTAGTTAAAAGAGTGCGCACCCCATCGCATTCCACGAATTCAGTGAACCCAATGGCATCGAATCCGCAGGGAAGATCAACGAATTTCAGTGTCATCGTACGCGTTGTATGCATATATATATATATATATATATATATATATATATATATATATATACATATTTATGCGCGCGCGTGTGTGCGAGTCATAAAAACATCACACGCTTTAGAAAAGCGGGTAAGCCGCGCAGGTGATATGTGTGTATGTATGTATGCTCTGTCAAATATTATTTCTGGGGAAGGGTGTGTTTATATATATGCGTATATATATATATATATATATATATATATATATATATATGTTTCTGAAATAAAAAATTCAGTTACCTCGCGAAACGCGAGGGCGGGGCGGAATGCGTTTCGTTAAAAAGCGAGCAGAATGTAACGAGGAAAGCCTGTCCATTATATTCCGGCGATGAACGTGCCTTTTCCCCTACCACGGCCATTATACCTCGTTAAATTTTTCTTGCTTTTAATTGACGTATTTTCCTATTACTCTCCAGTTTCATAATTGTTGCCCGGCATTATGTTTCGCTCTATCTTTGCACACGCGAGTTTTCGCGTTGCCAGCGTCAAAGGTATATATATATATATATATATATATATATATATATATATATATATATATATATATATTGATAACAAGCGCAGATTTCCTGCGTTCAAGTGTCGAAATCGCAAGCTGTTTAAAGAAGCTAGAAAACTTTTTTTTGTCCGTATCTGGATTTTTCATCGTTCCTAATTGTATCTCTGCCTCGTTTGCAAAAGCAACCATTAAATAACCCAAAAGCAACTGAGGGAAATTTTTAATTCTCACGCGCCGACTAAAGTTTCATTACGAAGCTTCCGAATGGAGAGCCGGTCGAGAACTAAGAGCTTCTGATTTCTGGCATTTTCAAGCGACTGGCTTCCTTCCCGAGCAGGTGTAAACTTTCGCAACGATTCAAACAGCCCCAGTCTCTCTGCCCATCTGTTTAGTCCCGAAGCCGCCGCGGGCGATCGTTTTATCTCCGCTCTCGGCGCGATCGCGTACATAATAGAGACAGTCGCCCGAACGTGGCGCCGAACGGGCGACAGAGCAGGAAAGGGCTGCGAGAGCTCGGATTCAATCGGAAAATGGCGACGCCCAGTTTCGCTCGCGTGGGTTCGATTTTTCAAACCTGGACGAGCCTCGCGTCTCTGCGCCCTCGCCTCCTCTGTCCCGTCGCGTCGAGGGCCGGCGGTGGGGCGGCGGCGGCGGGGGGTGGGGGGGGGGCCGCGCGGACCAGCGGGCAAAGGGGGACGAGGCTCCGCGCCGGCCCGATGAATAATCATAAGCGCGCCAGCGCGAGGACTACTCTCCACTCCTCGTGCGGGGCTCGCGCGCGGCTACTGCGCGATGACGCCCGGGCACTTTATCATCGCTATTCTTGCCCGCGCGAGAAAGAGGGATGGAGCATGAGGGAATGAGAGATAGAGAGAGAGAGAGAGAGAGAGAGAGAGCCGGAGAGAGGGAGAGAGTGAGTTTAGGGGTAGGGGAAGGACGAGCGAGAAAGTGGGAGATAAAATCTGCAAGAAATATTGCCTCGCTTCCGATATTTTGGGAAAGGTTAATTTGCGGATGACGCTAATCCCAGACTTTGCGAACTTTTATGCCGTTGCAATTTCGCTCTGCCCCTTTTGTACGGCTTTTCCGCGACGACGCTCGTAATAATAATGCAAACTTCGCGTAATATTGCCCCCTCCCCCACCTTCTCCCTCAACCCGAATAAACTGTCCGAATGCAAGCGAGAGAGGGAGGAGAGAGAGAGAGGGGGGGTCCATTTCGAACATCGTTCTTTGCCTGCGCCACTGGGAAAATAATTAAAATTCACTGGCACTTTTCGTCTCTTATTATATGAGCTCGTTGCAAATAAGAAAGTGCGCTCACTTTAAAATGCTTGATTTAACGAGCGTTTAAAAAGTTTAATGCGAATTTTTCGAATACTTTTCAGCAGAGCATTCTATTAAAGATGAATTAAGTCGGTGTTGTAACTTACCGTTTTCTACGCGCATTATGTGTATACAATTTTCTAGGTAAGTCGCACGCTAATGTCCGTTTATAAGATACTGTTTAAAAAGAAAAAAATCAAAAGTCGATCGATTATTTCAACATTGATACATGCGCGTACAAGAAATTAAAAATATATGGGAAATTTAAAATGCACGCTGAGAGCACAATGATATGATTGACTGGCTGTCACAGAGAAGATCTGATATATGTACACATGTATTTTTTTTTCGTGCTGTCAATGCGAGTAAAAAAAAATTTGGCAATATCAATCACAGTATATAAAATTTTTGCTGGGTCAACTAAATCATTTATACGGTATCGCCAATTTTTTTCCATACCTTCGAATACTCGCGTGCTTATAAAACTTCTTTGAATTAAAAAAAAAATGTTCATACAGTATTTGAAAAAGTTTTATGAAAGTCTATGAATCAGAAAAATCCCATAAGAAGTAATATTGCAGATGCTGTTCAACACAACTCGCAAATATACATCTGTTCTTTTAGGGTTTTTTTTTTTAATATTTTTTTATTATACTTTTTATCTGCTTTTTAGATAAATAAAAAGTATAGGTTTATGGAATGGCTGAATCGAAGAGGACCACAAGACCGATCGATAGGTAGAGAAATAGTAGAGAAATAATCCTTTATTTCAGTCTGTATCCTACCTAAGCAAGACAATGAATATAAAAATATATATATGGAGGGGGGAGTTCATATCATTTTTACAATATAGAAATAAAAATAAGGAGAAAAAATTCTACATGTAGATTTTTATATTAATAAAAAAATATAATGTTTCTACAAATGCTGGAATAAAAATAAATCATAAATTAATATCAAAGCAAGTAATTGTTATATAAACACATAAAATTCGACATTTAAAAATAGCATAAATAATAAATATTAATACATACGTATAAATAACATAAACGGGAAAATAATGAACATGAATTCATACATTTTCCAGTCAATAAAATTTATGCCTACTGATATATATCCAAAGATAAAGTGCAGTAGCCTCTTAAAGTCTCACACTAGATTATAATTGCATATATATAGGGTATTCCGTAATAAATTAATATAAAATTAGACGTAATTGGTCCATTACTTGTGACATTCCTGCAACATTTAATTTAATCTGCTGTGCACGAAAATCGGGCTAATTCCAAAAGAAAGAAAATTTAAAAATTTGCAATCTCTGACTGAAAAAATATGCCTTCAAATTTTCATAATAAGTTTTTGTTATTTTCAAAAAAAAAAAAAAAACTGGTTTAAATACATTGAGAAGCATAGGTAAAATATTCTAAAGGACCTGCCCTCATCATTGCATTTAAAATCCATTTCACAATTCAAATAGAATATTTACAGTGTCTAAAGTCTGCTTCTAATTCCTTACGCAATATCCAGATTTTTAACTGAAGAGTAACTAACGTGAGAAAGTAATGTTTCAGACACCTAATCTTTAATCATCTACTATGATATATTCCATAAATACGATAGTAATAAATGTAAGACATGTGCTCACTTTAGAAATGCAGAGGAGCATATCGCAAACAGAATAACTTTTGCATTAATTATAGTAATTGTAAGAGCATGAATTGCTACAAAAAAGGTAAAGCTGTCACGTGTTCTATTGCCATATCTTAATTAACAATGCTAGGTAGAATCTAGTAATTGTTGTTATACAGTGCCCTCAAATATGCAAAATGTATCAGCTCGAAAACATTATATATCTAAGATAAGACATATATAGCTTAGGAAAGGAAAGCTTAGTTAAGAACTATGTGAAAATTTTAAGTTACCTTCGATGTTTTCAATTCTACTGAAAAAATTCTGGATTAACATGAACTAATCAGTAGCTCTATCAGTGAACAGAGCTCTATATGACGCTACGTTATCTTAAGGAAACTATGTTATTGATTGACGTATTTTAAGATGCTCGAATACAAAAACAATGTTTGACAAAATTAAGACCATAGAACGAGATTATCGAGCGAAATCATAACTTTCAGTGTACGATGAATTTTTTTAGATTTAGACACTTATCTTATTTAAGATTAAGCTAGAAGCTAGACTATTATTAGTAAATTACGTGCATCCGTATCGTTAATTTTGATAATCGAATAATTCTGAACAATAAACCTGATTATATGATGTTCAATTTATTGATTTAATATAATTCGCTCTATGAACGTATTGTACACAACGCTAACATACACTCATTTATTTGTTGATTTATCCTACACTGAAAAAGATTCGGGATATAAAATGAATTCTATACAATAGGATTATCTTTGGAAGATCAGCATTACTCCGACCCATTACATAGCACATATGCCGAATATTATGGAATAACAAAAAAGGGGCGATTAAATAGTTATTTAGAGTTCGGTTGTGTAAGACAAATTATAGAGGCAACAAAATCGTGATTAAAATAACAATACAGCACGATAATGACCTTATTATTTATTTCGAAATAGCAATCTTTAAGACGACGTATGCACAGAAAGAAAAATATGAAAAATAAGCTAAACAATTCTACTTTTGTCCGTTAGTGAGATTTACTCGATGTTTCAATCCATTTAAGACTCACAGCATGCCAAGGGCGTGCGCAAAGCGACTGACAATTCACTCCCCATCGCTCAAAATCTTGCCTCGCGCCTCGGTCGTTAGGCTGTAATACACGCACACGCGCGCGCGCCCTCGAATTGCACACGCACACATCCCTGCCAGCGAGCCAGCAACGCTTCCGTAGGGTCCCAGCGGACGGGCGCGGTGCCCAGCGTCTGCGCGCGATTGCAAATAATAAAATCTGCTTTGCCGTTTAATTAAATCCGCCGCTGCGGAATAAAAGTTCGCCGAGATTATTGAATTATTTTCGGCGCACGACGCCGAGGAGGACGGCGGCGTTCGGCAGCCGCCGAGCCGGCCCCAGAGCCATCCGCGCCACTCGCGGGGTCGGGCTGTTTATTTTCCTTTGTCCCGCTCGCACGCGTTCGTTTTCCTATTTTTCGCTCCGCATGGTGAACGCCGGCCTGCACGGAGCGCCGGCGCTGTTTTGTTTGCCGATAAAGAAATTCGCCGAGCGCGACAAACTATGAATAAATTACAAGATTCTAGAATGAATATTAAACAATGTTTCGACTATCGAAATTATCAAATTTGGAGTCGACGGTTTTTATTGTATTACGCCGGTATTATTTGTCTTTCAGCTTTCGGTCGTACCATGAAACGACCAAGGACGACGACGATGGGCCAAGTTTGTCGAGATCGAAGCGTAGATCGATCCTTTACATCTCGCGTTCTTCCGAACTTAAGGGGTTTTTTTTATCCCTCCTTAATAACAGTCCAAACTCGTTTGACGTTCCAAAAAAAGGAAGATAAAAGAGGCTATAGAAAATCAAGGGAACCTGGGCCTGAAAAGTGGATTATTAAAAATTTTACATTTTTTCCATCCGTAATCCAGGCCGGCGCTCTGCTACCGCTCGGCGCGAATAAAAATCGCCCAACTTGTTATTATTTTTCTTCTTTTTTTTTGCAGGACATCCGACCATCAATCTTCCTTTTTTATTTCGGCCGAAATAGATGAAAATTTAAAAAAAAAAAAAAAATTGCGCGCCGCCGCTCCCCCAGTCAAAGGCGAATGTTTTTTTCACTAACTGGAATGTTGCCCCATCCCCCACCTCTCCCCTCCCAATCGCGCATCCTCGTCGCCCGCTCGCCCCAGGTACGTATACGTACCTGGAAAGTCATTTCGCTACTCCCGATGGCCGTTTATTTATATTTCGCAAATAGTTTTCGAGAGAGAGAGAGAGAGAGAGAGAGAGAGAGAGGGAGAGAAAAGGGCGCGATACTTCGGGATTAAGCGCCCGGGCTGCTCGAGCGCGGCCGCGGCCCGGCAACGAGCGAAGGGACCCTACGCATTGAGCGCGACACGGGCAGCAACTTGCGGCGGCGATCGATCTATTGGCTCGGCGCGTCGAACGCGGCGCCGGCACGACGAGGCTTCGAAGAGACGACTCTCCTCGCGCCCGTCATAATAGACGCGCACGCGACCAGGCAAACGCGTAACGTTTCGCGCCGTGAGCGATAATATATATATATATATATATACGGCCGCACGCAAAAGCTGTTATAGAGCCAAAAAGCGCGCGCGCGCGCGCCGGAGATGAGGCTTTAGCGATTCCTGTACTTGCGGTCGGAAACAAACTGCTCCGGCGTTGAAGATGGGCCGCGATACTACGCGAGCCCGGGTTTTACATCGGGCATAAATTTATTCGCGATCTGGATACGGTAATACTATATATATATATATCCTTTGCATAAACGTCCCTATAAATATGAAAGGGCAAATCTGAGATTATAATGTAAGAAAAGAAGCGTATCTACGTTCGAGCGGCGCCGAACAATTTTTACCATCGTTTGCATTATAGGCTCGGCGCGCCGCTCTCGTAATACACCTTTGCCAAGTTCAAATAATTTCATAAACGAGCAGGTTCGATAAATAATGCATCCGTACGCGGAGCCCCGGCCGCGAAGTGGCATTCCGCTCGGTGGCCAGCGCGCACGGCGCGGCTCGCTACGTTTATTCATCCCGGCCGCTTGTGGATTTACGGCTCTTCTTTCCTTCCTTCTTTCGTTCTCTCTCTCTCTCTCTCTCTCTCTCTCTCTCTTTCTTCCTCCCGTCTCCTTTCCACGGCGCTAACAGAATCCTTCTTCCGCCCGCGATGTGTATGTATTTCCCGTTCGCGCCGCCGCGCCGCGGCCGTTCTCTTATTATACACGCGGGCAGGGGGCATCTTAAGTTAACGTCCGCGCCAATGTGCGCCATTAGTCCGCGCGCGGGTATAATACTCTCGATATTATGCTCTCGGCCCATTTGCATAATGACTCTATTTCGCTCGGAACGCGAGGGGGTGGGGGTGGGGAAGCTGGTGTAATGCGCCTCCGTCCCCGCCCAGTCGACGTAGATGCCGCGCGGCCGCGCGCCCGGGGAACGCATATTTCGTTCGGCTCCCGTGATTTTCGTGAGAAGTATCGATTTCTCACAATGCGCTCCTCTCGACGCGCTGGTCTGCCCTCCCGACGATGCTGTCTCTCTCTCTCTCTCTCTCTCACTCCCTCTCTTCGTAATTTTCTATACTGATCATGACTGCGCTGCCGCGGGCATTCCTTAAGTATATCCGAGCGTCCCGCGGCCTCGTCGCTCTCGTTACCAATTCGCTCGCATTATGTATACTCTATTTACGACAAACCAGGGGGATCCGAGAATAACAAATGCCGCGCATCCATCCCGAACTCTCGGGTGGAGGGTGGGGGGCTCCCGTTCGCGCGGGAAAGGACGAAGCGCCTCCGATGAGTCGACGATTGTAATGTAAAAATAGCGAGTTCTGTTATATATGTATATACGTAATTTCCAAGCAAATACAGCGCGCTGCGGAATTTTTGTGAAATGAAGCCTGTATTAACTAGCTATTTATGTGAGAGCTGACCTTACGGGCGTCCGAGGGCTTGGGAGAAGAAAACTGAATGCAACTTTCTCAAGGAAATCCAATATTGTAAAATCAAAGAAATTCTGTCTTAACATTTTGCAGTACTTCGGTTAACGAAACTGATGAATATACTTGTTGAACATTTTTATTAAATCAAGAAGTAAAAATGATGAAATAAAAATCAAGGAATACATTGTTATATATGGCGTGTATTTAATTTCTTTTGGACAGGCATGTTTTTATTTTTTTTGTTTCAATTTATTACTTATATTATTTGATGCCAAAAGAGAAATAATATGCTAATTCTAATGATGAAATACAAAACAAGGAATATAAAATATCTGGTCTGACATATATGCATTTTTTTTTATAATGACGTTTGAATCGAGAATCTTGATAATTGTTAGAGGCTTATTGATATGAATCATTTTTGAAGCAATGAATTATTTTTAAAGGAATTAATATATTTGAAGGAATTATATTTAAAGGAATTATATAGTCGATAAATTTAATTATTTCATTTTTTTCCATGGACACGAATGTAATACTTCCCATGCTTACTTCATCTAGTAACAAGCGAGAACATAATCCACCTACGACCCTATCCAGTATTTAAAAATTCTGGGTTAACGAAATACTTCTTAGGAGTTAAAAAGATAATGCTAAATTAGATTTCTCTATATATTAGGGGTAGTGATAAATTCCGATTTATCATTTTCAAATACGAACAATTAAGGGCGTATATATAACTTAAATTTAGGGAGAATTTAATATAATATTTTAGTAAATTAGAAAAATTAAATAGAAGAATTAAATTCATTATACTGACGTGCAACAACTGTAAGTTTAACTAATAAATATCTTTATGGGTCTTACAGACTCGATGAAATAATATGATTATAATTATATAATGACGATCCTCGTTTACGATCACCCTCGTATATATAAAATAAAAAAACTACTACTAAAAAATTAATTTGTTATTTATCAAAGGTAAATCTAACTGCCCTGTCCACCAACATAATGAAATCGATGCGTCTGCTTCGTTCAATGTTTCGTAACGCTTCGGCTATCCATTAAGGACTAAACTGAAAACAAATAATGTAATTATATATACCTAACCCTCACCCCACTAAACTTTATTTGTAAAGCGCAAATGTATTAATTAATAAAGGATCATAAGTGTTATGTAATTTACTCGACTCTATCATTAAACACACATTATTGCAATTTCTTAAAATATAAATATCCTCAAGACCATCTCTCTTGTATTTATTTTTCATATGTTGTTCCACAATATTTACATGTTAAAAATCGAATGAATGCAAAAAATTTATGCAATGCTCTTTTAAAGCGGATGAACCAACCGTACTTCTTGTGTATACCGATGTTCACATGCTCTGCTTCCCAGATTTACCCGTTTGTAAGTACTGCTTTGATATGTTACATTGTCTCAATTTTTAAAATCTAAATTTTTTTAAAGAGGATACGAAAAATAAATGTAAAAGGAAAAGTTTTGAAAATAGTCATAGCTTAAGGAATGTCAATAACATGAATTTGATTTTAGGATAGAGCGTGATTCGAGTTAATTGGATAAAGCGTAAAGTTCATTATTAATATAAATTTGTGCTTTACATTTAGAGATAAGTGGGGCAAAAGAGTTGGATATATAGAATTACGTCATTAGTTTACTGCCTAATGATGAGCCGAGGCAGTTCAAAACATCAATTAGATTGTCTTTTGATAATAATAGTATACTAATTTTTTTCTGTAAGTACTAGTTTATATATTTAAGATTCTAAGAAGCTCCATCATAAACAACGAAAGTTGCATTATCATTATATAATTATAATTATATTATTTTATAAAGACTGTAGGACACATACAAATATTTGTTAGTTTCAAATGATAGATATACTTCATCTGAAATAAATAATTTATCTAACAAGGGTGCAGAGTGAGAGGGAGATAAAAACTGCGAACAAAATGGATTACATAATTTATGGACAGTCCCTTAAATTCAACGTCCAGCGACATTTATTCCCTAAAACAATAAGTTTATGTCTTTTTGTAGCACTATAACTTAGTATATAATCATTTAGTAGTAGTGGTAGTATATATACACACACTTATGTCCACGCATCGGTCCGAGAATTGTTAATCTATTGGTCCAGGATGATTAGCCAAACAAATCCTCATCGTGCATTCGTAAACGATCGCGGGCAAAAACGCAGTGGCAGCGCAATATCGAGGATCGCGCGCTGCTTCATTTGTCCTTAATTAGCTTCGCGAGGAGAGAGAGAGAGACCGAGTTCGCCGCCAAGGAACATAACCGGGTTATTCGACGGCCCGAGCCGGCTAAACATAGCGCTCGGCTCGCACGACTTTAATCATCAATTCGACACGATACAGCCGCGTGCGCGTGCGAACGACAATGGGCCGGCCGTACGCAAGGGCAGCGCCGCGCGACCCGGCGACAATGACGCTCCTTCGGCTCTCCCCGTTCGTCTACTCGCCGATTGATTTCCAAATCGGCTCCGGGTGCTCCTCTCGCCCCCCCCCCTCGCGCACAGAGACGGCCGGTGAGGGGGGGTGCGCGATGGCGCGACGCGACGCGACGACGGATGAACCGGAGGCGCACTCGCGCGCGTATTTAACAGGTTGCCATAAGACCAGGCGAGCATATATATATATATATATATAATTCGGTATAATGAACGGCCACTTTGCGCGCGCAAATGGGGGGCCCCGCGCGTCGACGACGACGACGACGACGCGCCTCTTTCGACTTTGGCCGCGTGATAGGATAATAGTAATGTGCTTAATGGTAAATGGAGGGCATTGAAGAATTGCCGTGTGTCGTGGTAGGAAGGGTGACGGTTGGGCGGGAGGGGGGGGGGAAGAGGGAGAAGAGGACTCGAGATGAGAGACTCCTATATATACGTATCTGTATGCATGCATAATGGGACGGTGCTCGGTTGCGGCGGCCGCGGGGCTTAATATCGCAGCGACACCCGTAATGAGGTACAAGTGGCACAAAATAGCCGATGGTAATCGCGCGCGAAGCCGGGGCAAGCGCGCGGCCTGCGCCGTGCATGAGATTGTATCCAGATGCCCCCTCCCCCCCCCTCCCTGCGCCGACCCAACATTACGTGGCGCGGACTGAAAAGAGTGGCATCGGGAGCAATGACCAAAAGCCCCCCCCCCATCCCACACCCGCCGATCGTCAACGAGCCCCGCGCGCATACGTCCGACTTGGCTTCTCGCCGCCGCACTTTATTATATGCGCATGCTGCGCTGCGCTGACGTATGTGTCTCTATATGTATACGTATATATATATATATATATATATATATATATATATATATATGTGCATATACGTTTACGTATGGATGTATACACGGGCTTCCTGATTCTTGACGGCGCGACGTGCGTATATGCCTAGACCGAGTCATTATTCTACTTATGCGGATTGCTCGTATACACAGCGCGCACGGTCGCCGTGTCCAAACTAATTCTATTAATAATTTAATGATCCGGGGAGAAAATTATATGGCGACCTCTGCGATTGGGCGGAGGGGGGGTGGGGAGGGGGCCGGGCGTGCGATACGGAGCGCGTGAACCTTCTTGCGGGGAGACGCGCCGGTCAGGGTCTCGCTATTCGTTAATTCGTTATGCTTTATGATATGACGCACTGATTACCGGTGGCTTCGATTCGCTGAATGGAAAATTACGAAGTCTATACCGTAGCCAAGGCCATGACGCAAATTACCTAACTAGCTCTTTTTGTGAAAAATTTTTTTCATTTTTTTTTTTAATTACAATTAAGCGCGTTAGTGTTCTAAAATTAGATTATCTATTATTGAGATACTCAAATGTAATTTTTTTCTCTGTCAAATTACTGAGTCGTGATTGAGTCGCCGAATTCAATAAATGATAAAATGACGAAACTTTTAATGTAATAGGTGGAAAAAATTTTAATCATTCAAAATAATACATTTCAGCTTTCATTATAAAATATTCGCTATCTTATTTTTTTGCGTCTGTTTAAAAAATGTAGTAATATAAAAATTTCTGATATATAACTTTTAAGTAATTAAATATTTAGGCATTGATAGAAAATATTGCAATATCATCCTGTTATCTTTTGATAAAAAAAGATTGATTATATTTTAATTTTTGAAACTCATTTATCATAACAGTGAAATATATAATAACAGTCAAATCTGAAAACCTACCGTTAATTACTTTGTAATATTAAAAGTTGTTATATACCCTTTATTTAACCATATATTTCTATAAAATATATGATAAACAAATAGTGTCTTACTGAGATGTACATAAATCTTTTAATTCTATTATTATTGCAATTTCTTTTTCAAGTTTTTACAATCATTTTATTATTATTGCGCAGATAATCTGTACGTTTTGTATAACTGTATGTCAATATTTCAATCTAATCAAAGTTTACTAAAAAAACATGACATATGAAGTTTTTCTAAAGAGAATCATATACCGAATCAAAAAATTATTTAAAACATGACACAACAATTGATGCAAAGCACAAGAACACTGGGTGTATTTGCAAAAATTAAACGCGTATATATCTACAGACATACACGCACAGATTAAATTTAAAATCGAAAACCAGAGCTACAGAGATATGGAGAGAAAGGGCGAGGTCGGGGGCAAAATCCAGTTTCAATTTCGTTTATATACCGAATCAATTTCTTCGCCCATACAGACCAGGTCGATTCGCTCGGCTCGCCCCTCTAAAAATAGACGGCAGCCGCGCGGCTCCGATCGCCGCTCGCGCGCACGAGGCAGGCGCGATCGTCCGCGCGACGAGGCGCCCGAGCTGTCCCGCGAATCGACCCGTCCTCGCCAACGCCCCAGCCGGCCGCGTCTTATCGCGCCCGTGTGAATGATACGTCGGCGCTGCTACGTGTCGAGGCGGCGAAGTTCACCGGGGGGGGGGGGCGAGCGCGCGCGGCAGTAAAACGTTAATGGATCGTCGAACGCGCGCGCATATATTAAATCGCCAACTAATAATAGGACTAGGGTTGTGGGGGGGGGGGGGAGGCCGCGCAGCAGCACCCGCGCCCGCCGCGTCTATATATAGGCATTACCTCGGCGCGCATCGGGCAATTCGAGTCCGAATTTAACGTCGCGCTCTGCGCTCGGGAGCACCGGGACGGCGGGAGGAAGTGCACCCTTCGGGCATTATCTTGCCGTGAGTCGGCGAGTGTTCTTCTTGCGCTCTTCTTCGTACCGCCCTGTCCGTCCGGTTCGAAGAAAAATCCTGTGTTCTAATTAATCAATCTGGATACGTGTTGAGCGATCGAGCCCTGTCTTACAAGGGACAATTGTACGATGCCGATCGCTCGGCGCCTCTTTCACGAGCGACGAGTTTCGTCTTTTTACCATAACGTTGAATCGCCAGGCGGCCTGCTCGTGTCACGCTTTAGGCTCGAAATCCGCTGGGTTTCCGCAGTTTTCCTTCTACGCGGTGAAATGTATGGCAACGATGGGGCCGTATTCGGCGCGCTGTCCCGCTCGGTGATCCAAATTTTGGATTGGGAGGCGCGGAAAATGAAGATCCAAGCGATATATCTTCTAATAATTAATAGGTTTTCGGCATTAATAATTTCGCTTCCTAGTTGATGAAATTGATCGTTCTATTAAAACGAAGTTACATCGTGATATTCTAGAAATTTCGATAAATTTTAACAATTCATCATTATTATCATTATTACTAAAATTTTATTTGTGCTTTACAAATTCTACGGACAAAATCCAAGAAAATAACTTGTACGTTAGATAAGGCATACAATTTAAACGTAATACATTCTAATGGTATTCTGTTTCAAATTATTATTTTATAAAAATATCTTTTCGAAACACTGTATAAATTAAATCTAAGATTTATTCACAGAATCGCGCGATCGACCTCAAGCATCGAACAGGAACAGAGCACTCGAAGTTCAAATTCATTAAAATATGTATGTAAATTTATTCACATAAATCACATTTAAATGTAATAAACATTATTTTGATTTGAAATTGTGAGGTAATACACAATCAAAGTCTATGTCCTTTTTCTATACCAGTCGGATATTTTTGCTACTTTTACTTTGCTTACATTACCCTCAATCTTATCATATTTTAAATAGAAAAATTCTCATATTAAATTTTAAGCACAATGCAAATATAATATTTTGCAAAATAGTGTCTTATTATTTCCTGGCAATTTCACACAAACGATATTTCATCATTTAGACGGCATTTCGTTCATTTTATCAATGTGAAACTTAACGAGATTTTCAATTCTCAACATGTAATGAAATTAACGGGGATACTCATTGTTTCATATAAATCCCGGAGAATCTGTCGATCTGACCGGTGAGGGCTCTGTGTCGGTTTCTTGACGCCTCCGTACTGCCGGTCCACTTTAGAGGAATTTTTCAAGCAAGGCCAGCGACTGAGGAGAGTTCAACGCAAATTTGACGGTAAAGGAGGAAGCGCGGAGGGGCTCTCTGTACTGTATGATAAAAATCGATAAAATTGATAATTTCGTTTTCCACGAGATTCGAGGGAGTGGGACGTGCACCCCTCCTCTGTTCGAGCCGCGCCCATGTCACTGATACTTCGCTGGTTTCCGAAAGTTTTCACACACTCTCTCTCTCTCTCTCTCTCTCTCTCTCTCTCCCTCTCGCCCCCGTGCAGTTTTTAACAGTACGCAAGGTTATCGTATACATACACATACATACAAACGCGCGAGCGAAACAGGCGGCGTCGATATCGCCGGTATTAATTATGGTAATGGCCAAAACTGTTCATTAATTTAAAATTGTTACAAAGCCAAACAGGCGAGCGAGAAGCGAGGCTCGCCGCGCCGCGCGTCGTCGCCCGAGCGTCGCTGCTGCAAGCGGCGCGCGCGGGCTCTCGAAAATTGACGTTAACGGCTTTAATCAACGAAATAGGCATTAGTCTAGTTTTTACGAGTATCTCCTGTAATCGATGATGATGAAAAAAGTTCTTCTCGCGAATGCCGAAATCGTATATATATATATATATATGTATGTATGTATTTGCATGCACCAGTATAGCATGGTTAATAGTTAGTTCGAGTGCGCTAGTAGAGTATGGTCGAAACTGAACGAGAGATTTCGCGAACGCCATCAAAAAATTATTATCGCGCTCTACTATCAAAATCATAATTTTAGCGCAATTTTATTGTTATCCTAGCGTAAAATACGTATACAACCTAACGTTGGTGCAGTCTAGGTTCATTTTAGCCCTGGCTCTGCTCATCCGTAAACTGCATCACCAAGCGAGTGGTCAAATTTTATACCTGCATTACAATGTATAGTTACCAAAGAAAGTGCGCAAGAGCTGACCTCCCATGCTTATTTAAAATGCGTAAATGATGCAGTCATCTATAATAGACTGAGCTCATGCGGAAGTCGGCTACTTTGCACAATTACATTGTCATGTATCATTTCGTAATGGGTGGATTTTATAGATAAATTTCAGTGCTGAAAAAAAAATCAGTTGTTCGATTTCGCGCCAAAATAAAATACTTTACATACCAGTGAAGCACCGGTCACATTTATTTCAAATTTTATGATTGAACGTTGAGTTTTACACGTTCATAAACAGTTTGAAAAAATTCATGCATCAAACAACAGATGTCTAGAGTAGATGAATCGTGAATAGGCTTTCTTTTCACCATGACTTCGGCGCCAAACTATATCAGTGTCAAAAATTTAATTTAAACATCAGTTGCATAATCTTCTATATTTCTATAGTTCATCTCATAAAATTCAATTTTATAGTAAACATTTATCATTGTGGTGAAAAATTATAATTTATCAAATAAAAAATCTAAAAATAATGATTATATATTCTGAAACACTTATTGTAGACACCAATTCGCAAACACTCTTATGAATATCCTGCTGAAATAATTATATACTAATATAATTTCAACGATAAAGCTCAGCAAATTAAGAAATATTGGATATTAATGTCTTTATACTCGATTTAACTTCATAGTTTATTTATATTACCACGAAATCGAAATATATAGAAAGTCTTATTAACCAAATTAATTGATTAAAAATTACTAATAATTAATTACAATCAGTTCGTAAAGAAAAAAAAACAAATTATATTTCGAAATTCTTGAGAAACAAAAAATTTGCTTACCATTATGAAATTAAAAAATACATCCAGAAATAATAAGAATACGACGCTAAAGAGAAAGGGAATTGAAGAAAAACGCCAAACGTCTGGGCGAGAGAAGCGGAGTGAAGAGATAAGAGGGAAGAAATAAGAGGGGAAGGGAGAAAGAGCAGGGAGGAAACATACTTGTCAAGAGTGGAAGCAAATGAATAGAAACGGCAGGAGAGGACCGTAGGCGGGACGGTGGGGGGGGGGGGAGGGAGTACTGCGAACAATGACGACGAGAGAATCGTCCCAGCGCCTCTGGCCACGCGCGCGCCCCGCGGCCGTGTACTTAGCCGCCCGTTGGATTTGGAATTGTCGCTGCACAGGCCAGCAACTTCCACGTCGCAACCTGGCAGCCGATGTATGATTTTACAAAGTCTCGCGTCCTCTCCACCCCTCCCCGCCCGCGCCCTACTCAAGATACGAATTGCATTGATGTCTGGCTATTGTGATATTTCTTGGGCTTCGATAGCGAGCGAGCGTCGCTGCTTTACGTAATTCCGCACGAATGTCCAATGCCTGCTCGGCTACACGTACAAGCAGTTAATGTTGTAATACCTTGCACGATTGGTTTATTAATTGTCAGTCCCTACCGGGCTTGGGCCACAAGTTTCAAATTTCAAAGATTTTTGATTATAATTATAAGCAGAAATTATACGTACAATTCGCTTCGTGTATTTTTTCAATAAAGTCTTACTTGATAGCTGATTTATTTTCTCGATCTATCAATTAAGTTTTAAAACAAGAATCGAGAATATTGTCAAACGTACGTTGAATTACGAAAATCTTTACAGTAAAATCATTTTATAATATAATATCAAAATAGCGATGAAAGAAGCTTAATTAAAACTTTCGACAAATAACTATATTCATTTACAATAGTGTATAAAAGAATATAATTTGCAAAAAACTAAGTGAAATATGTTGATTCTTGTATACTATCAAAATATTATTAACATAATATTATTTTATTACACACGAGGTCTGATGACATTTAAATAAAAATCTTTTGTACGATTAATTTTCAAAAACGTTTTTATAATTGGTCAAAGCTTTTCTTTAAAGAATTTTTTTTATAAATACTACTACATCATTAAATGTAACCGTTTTGATAATTTTTACGTACTGCTAGATTATTGATTATTTATCTGAATACATGAATATTTATACAAATTGTGTTTCCTACAAAAAGAATTTCAATAAAAAATGACTAAAAGTCCTTAATTTATTTATTTAATTATACGCTCCAATTATTGTGCTTCAATAATTTATAATTTGCTCGCTATTTATTCATTACTTTGTACAAAGTTAATTTTTATTTCGTTTCAAGTTACATAAAAATATCATTTTCAAAAATATTATTAAAATTCAAATCTGTATTTTAGTTGTAAATTTTTTATTTAACGAGTTTACCTCAAGCAAATTATGTTACATAAATTCATTAATATGACGCTATTATAAGAAATTGTTGCTCCTAATAATAGTCCTTCATAGAACATTGATTTAATGAAGTTTTAAGCAGGCTTCATTGATATAGTGTTGGAATCGTATGATTAAAATGTACTTCTACAGATCTATGCTCATTTCTGCGAATCAATAGGAATGTACTATACATTATTTTGACTGCCGTAAAACATTTTCTATACCTTAGTCATTCTTTGAATTATTAAAAAAATTTAGTTACAAAATTAGTTTAAATAAAAGATTTCATAAATAACGGGTGCAATTATTTTTTAATATTTCTTAATAAAATTATTTATTTTAACGCGTAAATTTATAGTTCTTACCGAAAATATGAATTCACATATATATTAAGAGTTAGAAGGGGCGAAACAAAATTTGTATTCTTATTCAATACAAGAAAACTAGCACTCTAAAGTATTCTTCATTCGGTAGCATTTAAAAAATTAAACTATATTTAATCTACATTGCAAACTGAGCGTTTCATCAAGCCCGCGTCATTAGCGCTGAAAACGGAATTTCGTAAGACGGTAATTAAGCGCTAGGGCCCGCGGTGAGTTCGCGAGCGTAGGAACGCCGATATGACAAAAGAAAGCAGCTTCCCCCCCTCCCCGCCCCCTCGAGCTGTCCGACTCCTACCCTCGCCGCCGCCGCGACTCTCGCGCCGATCTTATTAAGGAGCCTAGGTGGGCGGGCGGTAGTGGTGGGGGGGGGGGTGCAGCATTCGCCCGCACTCCCGAGCCCCGTGCCTCTTGCGCCCCAGAATGCAGGAGCAGTGTGTGCACAGTAAGCGTATGCCGCGAGACTTTGCTGCAGTGCAGCAGCTGTCGAGGACCCTCGGAAAAGCCACCACGGGCGTCACCCCCGGCTACGAGGACTGGCTCACACACATACGTCCACTCGGTCGTCCGCTCGCTAAGGAGGAGGCACCGCCGCCGACTGCGACGCCGAGACAACGGTGTATATATATATATAAATATACATATACGCGCGTGCGCTGACCCTGCGAGGCCGACTGCCCGCGTAGCGCCGGGGTCGTCCCCGTCGACCATTTCCCGCGCGAATGCTCAAAATTCATTCCGGGTCACGAAGCGCCCGTCCGTTTGTTTGTCTCGCCCACGCACGTCGGTTGCGTTCTCGTAGTTCACACCTCCCACCGCCCACCACCTACGTCGCGCTTCATGCGCGCTTTTTCCATCGACAGAGGCGCGCCTCAACCTGCGCCGTCGAAGACGCGTGGCTCTTTCATGCTCGCGGACGATACGGACGATACGCGGCCTGCTGATGGGGACGGTTGCCCTCTCGACGCTCGGCGACCGTCCAGCTCGGGGCATGATCCGCGTCGACGCGCGATTCCTGTTCTTCTTCCCGTCCACGGTCTCGAGTCGCTTTTTGCTCTTGTTCGTGACGATGCGAGTGCATCCCTTGGGGCGCGATTTTGCGCCGAAATCCAGGGTATTGATAACTGCGAGCGTTGGGTTTTGGATTTCGATATACTGAGAAAATTGATGCTTTGGAAATTGTTATTCGAGCGTGTGCAAAAATTGGTGATACTTTTTTGCTGCGGTTAATTTGACTTCGTTTTCATTTTTTTTTCTTCGTAACATATATTACGTTTTGGTAAAAAAAAGTTCTCGTGGATAAAAAACAGAAGAATTTTTTTTATGATTATCTTTCCGAGCGTTTAAACTATCGATGATATTCCTTATGAAGGTTACAATTCAATAAAAGAAATTATATTTAAATTTATACGAATTTACTTATACGAATTCTCTAAAAAAAAATTTTTTTACAAAGAATAATTGAAATTCAATATATTATCTTACTGTGTTACAAATTAATGTTGGTTAAAAGGTAACGTTGTGAATCATGCACTTAGAATTATTGGCAGAATTTCATTAAAACATGAAACAAAAAAGAAAATAACATAATAAACCAAGAATTTGAACAACGACATGGAAATGACAAAAATTACAATTGATCAAATGAAAGTTATTTTAACAGCCAATGAGCAGTGTGCCTAAATCTAGAAGTAAAATCAGACTTTTTCTTGCATATAAAGCTGCTTTACTAGTATAATAATAAAGCAGGAAGCAATTAATATACGAACATTAGGCATGAGCAAGAGAGGAGAAGAGAAACCTGGCGGAGATAATTTAAACTATCGTTATAAATGCCCTCAAAATTTAGGATGTTTAATTTTCAATTTATATTGTTATGACGTAGATACATATAGATCATTTCAGAAAAATCTTTTAAAAAAAATTTTAAATTTTAAATTTAAATGTATGATTAGAATTGGAACAATGGCTCGCTGGGACTCACTTTTCGTTCTTATTTTTCACTTACACAGCTATTTTGTTCAAAACTACCTTTTTTCTTACATTTTTCTTGTTTGCCCAATATATTTCCGAGCACAATCACAACATTCAATTTGATGAACTACATCTTTTTTACCAATTTTTTGAAATTATATTTTACTAATTTAACAAAAATCCTACAAATGTTCGGATGACCAATAATCAATAAAATGTCATTATTTTCGCAAATCTTCTTAAAACGGGAATTTAAAGATTTAATCGAGGCCTACGATGGCTCGATCACTAGAGCGAAGGACTAGTAACTCGGTGATCCGAGTTCAAATCCCGGTCTCGGCTGATTGATACAGGCACCGCTGTAATTATTTACATGTGCTTTGTTTACAAACACATCGTAGACCTCCGTCGCTGATTAGCACCGATAATTGGAAGCATCAATAAAGCGACGTTAAAGAACATAAACAAAAAAAAAAAGATTTAATCAAAGGAAAGTCTTTTTTAGTTAAAACGTTGGTAAATATACTTTAAAGTACAATTTGCCAACGTGTACAATTATAGTTTCATATTTAATAAAAATAATAAAGATATATTTATTACATTTACAAGTGTAAATATGGCCCCTTCAAATTACCAACATTCAAATTTATTACTAATCATATTCAAAATAAGAAATCAAAAATAATCTAGAAAGTGAACGTAATTATTAGAGGCAAGAAAAAGAAAAAGAAAGTAGTAACGATTGAAAAATTAAGGACTAAATATTCGCCAAATAGTAAAATTTTATATTGATTTATTTAAAATGTATAGATTTCAAAAAAATGTTGTGTGAATAGCAGAATGTCACTTTTGTAGTTCGTTTTTTCGATTTGCATTTCTTCATTTATAATCTTGACATTCGGTTGCCAAAATGCAACGACCATCTTCTGTTTGCGCATAACCTTGTTGGCTACAATAACATTTTCGACCCAACTGACAATCCTATGAAATATAATTATGATTTAGCATTAGTTTAATTGTATAAAATATAGAATATTTATAATTATTGTAATGTAACTTTATATTGCTCACATAAAGTTCGCAGGAAACTCTTCCACAGTATCGTGGACAGGTAGGACCGCAGGTGGTATATGTGAAATTACCAGGGCATGGATTTATTACGCCTGAAAAAAAATGAAATGCCATTATTATATTTTTTCATCGTTTTCGTTATAATTTAAGTTAGCTTCATCTATTGTTTAAAACTCTTATCAGCGACATGGCAACATTCATTTATTTGTTTAATAACACTTTATCATAGTAGGATAAACATTAAAAATATAAGGAATAAAATATTTACAAATTGTAATATTTCATATTGTAGCTTATAATCTTAATTTATATTCACATACAGTTTTATTCATCTTTATAAAACTAATTAGGAATTCGTCAATGTTATTAATCAAAGTTCATTTCAATATGCAAAACGAATTGGAGAACGATAGTTAAAGCTTATGAAGATTAAAATTTGATAATTGAAATTAATTTATCAATTGTAATGTAATCTATAGTTAATATGACATTCAGTATTTAATAAGTAATTTTTTTAAATAAATAACATATGTTTAATTCGGCTAGAAATCTTAATTAATACGCTGATTACTTTATAAAATCGTATTAAATCTTTGCAATCGTTCAAATATTTCTTAACTTTCAGTTTTAAGTAAAAAAGTAATCATACTATTTCTGCATAAATAAATAATTTTTATCCGACATTTATATAAGTTATTAAAACAAAATGAGATGATTAATACATTGTTGAAAAAATCAAGGTAATATGAATTTTCTAATTGTAAACGATTATTTTCTTCTGATTATTATCGTAGAATATTTATTTGTCTCGAATGGTATACAATTTAAAGAAAAATATTATAATGTATAATAAACCATTGAATACAACCATTGCCAATTATATTTTTGTTGCTAACTGTATTAATTTTGTATTAATTCACTTTTTGTCATTAAATATCATTCAATAATTCAAATTCTAGTTTAGAACATTTTCTAAAGCAATTAATTTATTTGAATTTTTTACGTAATTTTTCAGTGTAATTTTATTTTTTCTTTAGCATAAAAATTAGAAAAATTCGCACAAAACGCAAAAATTTTTATTTGAATTCGATTTTTTGCTCTATAAAATATTTTATTTACAAGTTGTGTCAGCTATATTATTTATCAATAACATTATATATTATTTATAATGAATTTATAAACTTACTCATAGTAATCATCTGTATGCCAACAAGCAGTAAAAAGCAGAAAATGAATACTTTATTCATTTTTATTCAGATTATCAGAAACTACTACTAGCGCAGCTAGAAAAATATGCTTTTATATACTGGCACGTAATATGGCTCCTTTGATTTACGCGTCTTTCAATTGTAATCGCAGATTCAATTGAAACAATGATAATGATAAGATAATTGTTCCTTTCCTTCTTACTTTTTAACAGTATGTGTTAATTTTCTATGACAACGCAGCAGTATAATTAAACTATTATCTATTTTATATAATAATAAGGCATTGAACATTTCAATGTTATTAAAATGAATAATTAAAATATCTTAGAAAGCATTACGACAATGTTTCTTTATTAATCTAATAAAGCGAATTATAAGATTCTGTATTTTAGACAAAATCATACAGTGATTAATAAATTAATTACTGAAAATATATTTTTACATTGTAGAATATATTTTTATACCCATTGAGTAAATGAACGAATTAGCAATTTTTAAAATAAGTTTGTCCCTTTATTAAATTTAAACACTTAAATGCTATTTAACTATTCTGTTTATGGTACTTTTTATTGACCATCGGCAACATCTTATCTTGAAAGTAAAGAATTCGATAAATTGCTATCTCTCATTATTCAAATGCGTACTATTATCGGGTATAAAATAAATAAAAATAAATACAATATGCATCTATTTAATGAAAAAATGTATTCTTTAAATTTTTTTATTTCATATAGAATTAGATAATAAGTTCTTAAGCCATCTTCTTCTGATTTCAAAGATTATTAGTATCAACAATTCTAACTACGAATTTCAATATAATTTATGAACAGTATTGATTTATCTAAATCCAATTAATTAAACTTCACAGAGGATTTTTGATACATATGCAAAGTTCTGATATAAAACTAAAATTGCATCACGTTTTATACTTTCTGAAATTATTAAATAAGAACTTGTCATTTTCCTTTATTTCAAAATTATATTGTATTATAATATGATTTAGTTTTATAGGTATACATTTATTTTCTCAAAATCGCTATAAAGCATCTGTCTCTTTAGAGACTATATTTTTATTTTTAAATTCGTTCTTGACAAACAATCTTTCAATTTTCAGTAGTCTTAACTTTGTTTCACGATTATAGATCACGTGTGAATCTAATTTTGCTTACATAGCGTAAAAGATAATGTGGAATTATAATCTAGAAAAGTTTTTGATTCTAATTTTTCAAGTTCACTTTACTATTTTAGAATGAAAAAATTTGCGATGATACTACTGTATAATGGTTGGTTTGAATGTGTATCGTATAATTTTTTATTTTATGATTATTGAGAATTCGCTTAAGCCAAGCCAATAATTTTGTGTCCTGGTTATTACAGTTTCACAACAGACGAGAGGCTGCTGAAAAATAAAAATTTGTATTTTCAAAAATTCAGCTTATGTCAAAGAAATTAGTAAATTAACCGTGAACCGAAATTATGATGTTATAGAACTAATACAAGAATTTAAATTTTAGAAAATTAAATAACGAACCAGATATTTTATATTTCATGCACGAAAATATTTTGCACGAGTCACAACTATCTGCGAATCTTGTGATTAGGAATGAATTAGAGTTAAGAACTCTAACAACAAGCTCCTCAACAAAACTATATGTCTACATGTAATTTTTCGAACTTGCGAGTCAATCTATATGTCAATTTTCATGAATATCTCATTATGTGAAAAGCATATTTTATTTTGATTTAAGCAATATTTCTCGTAGTTACGATCATTAATATAACAACAACGAATAAACTATGTAACAATAATTCATATTTATGAAAAATGAGACATTTTAGATATTAATTCTTTATTATGCGAATACATAATAAAATAAAATTCACGCTCGTAAGTGTTTGCTTTATATTGAATAAAATTAAAATTTTTTTTAAATAACTTTGCATTTATATTTCAGATTACTTATGTTCTTCTGTGCAAAGTGTAGAATTTCTAAGTTTAGAAAATTCAGAATTGAAGCAGGAGATAGGAAGTACAAAAAGACCAGAGGCAGACGATTGTTAAAATGTCGCACCTTTTGAGGTAATAAGTTAATCTAATTTTTTTATAGATTAATAAAATGTAAAAAGGTATCCGGCCAAAGTATCGCAGACAGCTTGCCGGGATTTCATTCCCAAATAGATCTCGAATCTCGTTGTAATTTACGCTACTTATCTGTAGCTGATACGAAAGTGGACAATTGCGATGATGCCTTAATTAAATGAATTAACCTTGAAGCGTAATTGATAGTTAATTAATTTTCCTATCCCAGTCAAGCTCTTCTATTATATGCTGAGTTCTTAGGATCTTACTACGATATATACTTATTTTTTAAGTATTGATTGTACGTATCACTGCGATCTAAGCCATTATTCTGAATATCCTCATTTTCAATTCCCTTAAAATATATGAATTATATAGTTCTTATGCGTCTCCATTAACCTAATTCTTAACTTATATCTTTTCTTCATACGTCCAGAGCCACGCTTGTATAGATTGAAGCAAATTTATAGAAAATCTTTGTATAATAAATAACCATTAGCGAAAAAATCTCCTAGTCTGTGAATGATATGAGGATAAGGGAATGAAGCCACATGACCAACTAAAATGGCTTAGAGTTAGATAAAATAATATCAGCTAGAGTTTTGGACTGTTTAATCTGAAAAGGGAAAACATATTACTGAAGATACTTCAACGCTCGTCTTCTTTATTGTATGAATTTGAAAATAATATTGCATGATAAAATCCTAAATGAACGGCATCTACGACATTTATCTTCAATTCATTTTATTACGGATAACTTACACCAAACCATTTGTCAAAAGATACCGAGAAGAATTGAACAAAATGAAACCTCATCCAATGTTATTAGATTAAGAATTTCTGAGTTAATTTCTTGTTCAGTAAAATTTTATTTCCAGGGGCTTGCAAATATCAATACTGGATTATTTGTGTAGAAATAGCGGGTTCTTACGTGCGATAATCGAGCATTGAATCTGGTATAGAAAATTTAACAAAATCTTTTAAAGCGTATCTAGAAAACCAAAAAGCGTAACGCACGTACCGCTTGGGATCTGCTCATAATGCCAGCAGACGTGGGACAGAATCGACTGTGATTTATTGGACGAATGTCACGGTTAATTAGTTTTTATTTGATTATAAGAGCACATGTCACTACACAATGGGTTGAACTCCGGCTTCATTATTCTATAACTAAGGATTTAAACGGCGAATTTACTTACTACTATATGTCCAAATTTATGTAAAAATCTCATGAACAGGCGTTATAGAAAAATAATGATGTTTCTATGTGCTCGAAAAATAGAGCATTTCGAGAAATATAATAATATGCTAAGCAATTATGTCAGAATTTTTCATTATTCATATAGGAATTTTAAATAAGTGCCATAGCAATCAGATTATAAAATTTCAACGTCGCTCCGAAAATCGTAAGCACATTAAAACTTTTAATCTAATATAGCAAATATTGAGGATCAAATAATATGTTTAACGATAAAAACCGAAAGCTTAATGACGTAATGCCAGACAAGACATTCAATGTGAATGACGGTTCGCAAAATCAGATATTGCTGAGTATATGTCTCACATGTATATACAATAGAAGAAAGAGTAATTTGTAACAAATAGCGAGTTTAGATTCTCCTGCATATCAGGAAACTATGTAGAAATGATTGACATGTAGAAGAAAAAACTCGCTATTTGTTACAAATTAGTCTTTCTTCTATTGTACATACGTGTCAAAAAATTGAGTCTGTCAAGAAACTATGTAGAGAAGCTTGACAGGCTCCTTTTTTTGTAAAAAGTATGACTGCATTATAAATTACATTACAATAAATTTGAAATGAGTTATATTTAGTTTATACGCTTTTTGCGGAAGTACATCATCAAGAATTGGATGAGGTGTTATTATTTCCACACCAAGTGATTATCACACCAATAATTAAATTAATGATTATTTCCATAGTGAATATACATTTGGAATAATATATTCTAATGTACGTCCATGTTTGTGACTGTATAAGAATATGCATAAGACTGCGACAAATCTAAAATTATATGATTTTTACACTTATGATAGGTGACTTTAATATTTACTGATACAAATGTACTCGATTCCTAATGATCACTTAATATGCAATTCGATCAGATTTCTTAAGTTTTATAATGCTCATGACAAGTTTGATTTCATGACTAAATGGATAATTTTAGCCTATGACTTTTATAGATATTCGGTTGGCAAGATTCAGGATTAATAATAAATCTTTTCCATGGATAATTTCTTTGATTAAAACATTTATTGTATAAATGAATAAAGTATGGCGACGCTATAAAAAGAATCCAAAACTTTCTTAATTCGAGAATCGTTATTTTTTACAGGAGAAATTGTTTTACTTAGTAATTTTTGCCGTCCTTCAGAATCAAGTACATATGGAGCTTAAGAATGCAAAACATTTTTTTCACACGTTTTTGAAGACTGAATTATTAAATTTCTCGAATTCCAGTGATATGCGCAACTGAAATCCGTGCAATGAAGTTAGTCATCTCGCTATTACGGCAATTTACGAGCATTTTTGATAACGCCATTTCAAATATCGTAATAAATAGGTTGTACACTTTTTAATGATTAGAGGCGTATGAAAGGAATTAATCCTACTGCAAAAATATTTTAAGCCTACGTAAATTTTTGGACATCGTCGAAAGCTTCATGAGCCCAGCATGAAAAGATGGTAGAGAAGGAGCGATAAAAAAAAAAGGAGAGAAGGACAGGAGCAAAAAGAGAGGCGCTGCTAGAGAATCTCGGACGGGAGAGAAGTAACCCTCTGGGTCTTACTAACAATGGACCGAGACTCACGTGCGCGAGGAATCAAGTGTGCTCTCGCACCCGCTCGCACGGAAATACACGAACGTATACGGAGCAGCGATGCCCCGCCCCCCACCCTTTTTCGACCGGAGGGTGGAGGGCGCGCATGCATAATACAATGACCCCGCTAAGTACTATTTTAAAACAATGCTGAAATTGCTTTAGGGGATAAAAATGAAGGAGACGCGGTAGCTGGGTATATTTTTCTCCCTTCTCCTTTGACATGGAGCAAGTGTGCCTGGGCACACGTACACACACACACACACACACGTACTCACACATGAAACACCGAATCTGTTCTCGTCCCTTTATTCTTGCCTACTTATGTAGCAAGGGAGAGAGAGAGAGAGTGAGAGAAAGAGAGAGAGAGAGAGAGAGAGAGAGAGAGAGAGAGAGAGAGAGAGAGAGAGGTAGAGAGAGAGAGACAGAGAGAGAGAGAGCGAGGAGGAGGAAGAGAGATCCGTGCCATGCTTCCCGCTCCCCGCTTCAGTTTTTCGCTACCCCTTTAGTCACGAGCCTCAGTCTTCCTATATATCTTAAGCCTGCGTGCTCCAGTCCATGTACAAAGCTAAGCCTTTGAGTCGGAGTCTCACCGGCGCACAATAAGGCGTCCGACTTCCTTTTTTTCCCTGCCTGCTTTCTTTCTCCAACGTTACCGCTGCTCCCTCTTCTTTAGCCCGGTTTTTGTCTCTTTTCGTTTTTTAAATTCACTTTGAGGAACAATCGCTGCTCATTCTCTCCATCTCTCTCTCTCTCTATATATCTCAATACTGCTCTTTCCCATCATCTCTCTCTCTCTCTCTCTCTCTCTCTCTCTCGTGCTCTTTATATGCTTAGCTCTCCGACATATAATTTGCCGTTGGTTGCAAGGTGCTCTTAATATATGTATATATCTAAAGTGCTCAAATTTGTTAAATTTTTGTTTACGGCGCACACGGTAATATAAAGGGATCTAAGAATGTTCACGCATTTTTAAAATCATAAATACTATATGTAGAAGTATATAAATTATTGTTTGCTGTAGAACTCATAATAATCATGAAATTCCTTAAAATTTTTATGCTATCTGTTAGGAATTATCATTAAAACGATATATTACTTTCTTTAACGAATTTTTTGATATTAAGAATCTATAGTTTTTATACGACCTTTTCAATCCTTTTAAATAAAATTACTGAAACTCTATGTTCGAAAGTTAATTGATCGAGGAAAAAAAACGTAATTTATTTTACAAGTTCTTTGTTTTGAACAAGGTCATAATTATGGGTTCGTGCTTCGTCGTTCACAGAACATTTAAAGTTTTATAATACTCGGCCACTCGAAATTAATTTACCAATTAATAGTTAATTAAGGACGGAAGACCTGTTTCGTGTTTGATATTCTATTAATAATAAAGCATGCAAAGTGACTTCAGAAAATACTTTTTTTTTTCAAACTCCCCAACAACGGACTTGACAATCAAGTTAATAAATCAGATTACTCTGCTTGAAAGGGGGCCTCGAATCGAGCCGATGATACGATGGCACGTGGCCTATTTTATTCTCTTTGTCTATATAAATGTATTTCAAATTTTCATTCAAACTAGTAATGAAAAAGAGGAAAATTATTGGAAAATTTCTTACAGGAATTGAAACTGCTAAATAATATCGGTATCTTAAACACAATGCTTCTTTTAATAACAAAATTAGTTCACTAGAATTCAATGTTTTAGAGATTGTTCAGAATGCTGATTTTTCTTTTTACAAAATAAACAAAAGATTCTTATTTTAAAAAGAGCTCAAATAATTATGACTGATTCATGTAAATCTTGTAAATCTTCAGATGAAACCCTTTTGCTTTTTTATACAGTACACTTAGACTAAGATCTGCTAATAAAGAAAATATACTGGTTTTGTGTAAGGATAATTTTTACAGAAGCACCAAGGATTGATAGATTCAAGAGAGCTTTATATTCATTTAACTGTAAATGTGATTGATTAAGTGTTAGAATTCTGTTAATATAATGACGGCAAAGTTAAATATATTCAATTTGGATTTGGAAAATGTTTTGAATAGCATGTCATTGAAATACAACATAATGAACTGTTTCATACGACCAGCAGTACGACTGAATAGGCATGCGTCCGAAAATTGCGTAATTTTCAATGCTTAGAATAAAGGAAAAAAATCACACTTCGAACGTAAAATTCTACTTTATGCCCACAGAATTTATCGAACAAGTAATAAGAGCTACATCTAAGTCATTTGAAACATGATCAATGGTCCATATATATTATGGCCTCTCATTGTAAAATATGTTATATATATATATACATATATGTTACAGATTAGGTCAGTATTGCATCATGCACATTATAAACTCATGTAAAAAGATATGTAGAGAACGCGAAGTTTCTTAATTGAAGTGAAAATTCCATAATGTTGAAAAACCTGTAAAACTAGTTCTGAGCAATTGACTGGTAAATATTAAATCTCATTAAGTAGTAAATTTGTAAATATGGCTAAATTCGGTAATTTTATTAATTTTATTATAATCAATTGTTTATAGCAAACGACCGTGCAACGCATCGTATCGCCGCATATAAATAAATAGTTTAACAAACCATATAATTATAAGGTAATAAAATTAGTAATGAATCAGCTATTATATCATCTGTCCCGGCAGTCCGCGGGCATATTTGAATATCGAACATTCCATAAAATCGCGTTACCAGAATCATTGAAAGAAGCGCCGAAATCCCGAACGTTTCATTTTGGGTTTTAGGGGCAGGGCGACGGGGAGGGAGGGGGGTAGTCGCAATAACGCATAGGACCGCGGCGTAAAATTAAAATTGCCACCCTCCCCTCCCCCACCCCTGGCCATTCATCGGGACGGTATAAAACAATCCCGGGCGCACGCCCACCGTTTAATTCCGATGCGCCGTACGGGCCGCGCGGCCCCGGGCTTTCCCAATGCGATCCATAATAAACTTACGACCCGCAAATTACTATAATCGATTCGCTCGCGGCGCAATCCCCTCTATACCGGGACGCCTTCTTGGATTAGCATAATATCGTGAGGCGCGCGCCTATGCGGCCGCGCGCGCCCGCGCGTATTCGACTACCGAATTTCAGGGGGGGGGGAGAGGGCAGGGGCTATAAATTTGCGGCTGTATAAGGAGGCGCTACCGCGAAAGGAGGCCGGCCGGTGCCGACCGAGGCTTTATGCCTCTGTGTGTAAAATAAAGCAACGAATCGACTTATAAGTAATGTTTAGAACTGGTTTTGAGAAAAAGTTCGCGAGCTCCTTTTTTCGCTTTCGCCTTTCTTTCGTTTTATTTTTTTTTTTTTTTGTGGTCATTCTCTTCAACCGAGCCCCGTACAATAATTGCGAGTTCCCATTTTTGTTAAATGATGAAGTAATGGTAGCCCGAGGAGCTGTTTTAAATATTGACGCAATTATAACGCTGACTTTTTCCTTGGACTTTGAAGCATGAGTAATGTGTGTACAGAAATATTTGAACTTCACAGATTAATTCCGTTTCGAATCTTTGTTTATTTATTCGCTCCTAATATGCGTCATAATTATTAATAACGATAATCATAACAGCGGCAATGACCACCATCACGGACATAATAGTGATCGCAATAATAACACTTTTATTTTAATAATTGTTTGTTTTCTAATTAGTATTAATTTTCTATCCTTTATTCGCAAATTTTCCATACGAGCGTTTTAATGCGTCTTAAAACCATCCTTTGTGATATGTTTTAAACATTTAACACAAGATTCGAATATACAATAAATGGAAATTAATATCAAATTAATGTAATAAGTTAAGGTGAGTTTAGACGAATTGAAACAGAATGTGCCTTTTAATCGGCAGTAAATAATTTGTTTTGAGTAAAAAAATATATTTGTTTTCCACGCATACGCAGTTAAACATATGCCAATGATATCATAATTTCTTTTTGAAATGTTGAAAATTCTATTAAAATTCTTCACATGGGAGGAATTATTAATTGAGTCAAATATAATTCATATTTAATGCAACGATTTCTCCTTACCCAAGTCGCTCTTTTAATAATCCAGTAATTAAAAAAGATTCCCACTGCAATGTTAATGTTCCATTGTGGGTGTGTTCTTGAAAAGGCATTAACGGTTTCGAGAAATAATTCAAGTTTTCATTTGACGCGTCCCTCTACATATTTAAAGAAGCTAGAGAAATTATGCGCCGTAATTGCTGGAGTTTCGACGAAAATTGGTTCCTGGCTCGGGCGCTTCCGTTGTGCCGCCCGTCGTACGGAAAGTCGATTCCACGCTGTCCTCGCGCCCTCTCTCTCTCTCACCCGCTCACTCTCGCGGCGGCAATTTTTGATATGTCGAAGCGAACGAGATACATTACCCAAACGCGCGCGCGCGGTCCACCGCACGATGTCACGATGACGGTTCTCCATTACACCATTCCCGTACCCATACATAGTGCTTGCGCACGCGCGTTTCGCGCACAGCTACTCGAATCCACATCCAGGTCGACTCTCGAAATTGCCATCGGACTCGTTCCCGAACGAATCGGCCATTATAATTATATTATATTGTGAAGAAACGAATTATACGCGCGAATCATCGAGCTCGGGTCTTCTTTTCCGCCCCGCGTCCAAGAGGATAATACGGCGAATCTTATAAGCCGTTTTATTTAAATCTAATTTCTCCATTGATTGGTAAAATCTAGCTATTTCTTTGCTCGATTAAGATGTAAATGCATATTTGAAGCTTTCAATTGAACGTGCCGCATCTTCAATTCTCGCTGGTTTATTGATCGTAAGCGACGAAAATAATATTCGGCGAGGTATATAAATGTATTTTGAACAATTTTTATCGTGAATATTTGATTTAGGAAGAAGCTATTTTACCGATAATGTATTAAAAGTTCGAAAATTACTGAATCGAATTAGGTATAAATATTCATGGCATGTATTTTTCAACAACGTCAATGCATCTTTTCAGCTGAATGTACAAAAAGCGACTTTCAATTAAAGATTACATATGGATTGAAATTATTGGATATTATTTAGAATCTGTCCCAACGTACAAACGTATATGTATTTGCTGATCGTATTAAACGCAATTCTCAATTAAGCTGGATTTTCAGTACATCCTGAATAATCTTGCGTTGAAAAAATATTTTCTCATTCGAATAGATTGGTTTTCTCACTACGGTACAAGATAATTTTCACCCATTACTAGATAATATTTCCTATAATAAAGACCTTATCGGAATAAGATGCATGCCATTTGAACAAACGCGGTTAATAGATAAGTTTTCTTCGCCAGCGTCGGCCGGCAACGATTTTCGAGCGTAGAAAAACCGTCCAGAAAACGGCCACGACATCGGCCGATCGAGCGTCACGTCGCGTCTCGTCGAACCAGGCATCGAAGACTGCAGCCCTCGGACGAACGAGGTTGCTTAATTAAACGCAATATTTGGGCTTAGGATGTAATTAAAGTACATTAGGGGACGGGACGAGGGCGGAGGCAGGCCGTAGTCGACGTAGCGGGCGGGCGGAGGGCGAGGGGGAGGGGTGCGGGGGGCAAACTCGGTCCGCTCGCGATGCGTGCAGCCAGCGCCGCCGTCGCCGTCGCCGTCGCCGCGCTACTCCTGTTTAACGGCAGGCCAATGTCAGAGGGCCAAATTATGCCTCCATTAGCCAAGTTGAAATAAAGTTAGCGATCAATAGCGACACCCGTGCGCGAAGCCCTACCCGACTTCTATATATATATATATATATATATATATGTGTGTGTGTGTGTGTGTGTGTGCGCGCGTACGTCTGTATATACACCGGTGCGTGCCGCGCATATACAGCCTTTACCTGCGGTCGCCGTAAGTTCGCTTCTGCGGCCGGTAATGGGAACGCGCCGAAATTTCGTTTTATACTTTTCTTTAACGCGGTTAAGATCGAGCGAGCGAGCTCTCGCGCGGACACTGCGGAGTGCCTTCGGCGCAAAAGCGAAGGGTGCCCCGATCGCGTTCATTATGGCCCGACGTCGGAAATCTGACGGGAATCACGGGATCTTAATTATTATTGCCCTCGATGTCAATTTTGGACTTTTAGACGATCGAACATTGACGCTGTTTGCTCAAATTGCTCGCTCAGTCTGTGCTTTCTACTCTGTCTACAGAGCCTCTTCCGATTGGCCATTAAGGTTGACGAAATATAATCAATGGAGATTTCGGCGATATGGCAATAATGTACATTTTTTCACAATATTTTAGTAGTATCATCGAAATGATCATTTTTTCCACAACGGTTAATTAGGAGAAATCACAGATAAAAAGAGCAGGGCGTGGAAAACAATTTTCATCAATTGCGTCCAATTTCTAGCGCAATAAGCGTGAAAATGATCCTTTCGACTTATAGAGCGATCGATTCGAAGATATCGAAGTATCTTCCGATCGAAAGCAATGTTTGAATGATTTATTTTTTATGGATTCAAATATATTGATTATCAAAAATTAAATTATTTTGCCGTAGTATATAAACGTGTTCATAACATAAATAATTTACAACTGCGCCCTTATAAATTCTTTTACAAGCTGTCTCACTTACATTTTACTCGAAATTTTAGCGCTACATAAAATTATTAAACGTTATAAGAATGCTATTATAACCTCATTATATATACACGAGCCGCTGCTGGGAAAGTACGTAAAGTACGGTAGAGCGTTTAACCAGTAACCGTTAAAATTGTCATAAAAATACATTTGCCACCTAGTTCTACACGAAAGCTTTACTCGTTTATTTTTATTTCTATAATTTGTTAATGAATTCTTGACAAAAGTAATAATAATGCCGAAAAGAAAAAACATATCAAGATTCTGCTTTTCAGTGCATGTAAAGCGACGATATTATAAATTCTCCTCTGTACAGCATGGATTCCAGAATGAATCAAATATGCGTCGACTTTTTCCAAACGGATGCTTAAATATTCGATGTTCATTGTTCATAACACAATATCAAACAATGCCGAAGCTCGAATGAAGTTGATACGCTGAGAAAGGAAGTATATCGCCGAAAAATTTATGATGAAACTTTTATACCCGAGCGGCATTAACGGATTAAATAATGAAGCTCTTCGGTATCCTCCTCCCCATATTATTATTTTCGTTTCCGCTCCAGAATAAGAAATCTCAACTTGCACGTTTGCATAATATATTGTAGGAATGAAAGAATTTAAAATAACGTTTGTAATAATAAAGAACTGGCAAGGAGCACAGTAATGCCAGTAAGAATTTAACGTGTCATATCGATTGACTAATTTTAATCTAAATTAATTCCATTTGAATTTGTTTCAAGTAATGATGGAACTACCAATTAGTGTAGAATCTCGAAAATCTACGATTGCGTTGTCTAATTGTCGATAAGTAATGTCGATAAAAATTATCATCGGAAAGAAAATAATCTCCTGGAAATAAAGAATTCCATATACGCATGAAACTTGGAGTTTTCATGGCTTATTAGAACAAAAGCAAATTGATTGTCTTCAAGGTTGATCCCCTTTAAAACAAAACTACTTTTCATAATAATAGCTCTACGACAATGACAATTTCCCTGTCCATAAATACAATTACAAATATCCATCGTCATTATCCATGTATCCTCGCATGTTTCTTCGAATAAGAACGAACACCTGCGACTGCTGCAATTTTCGATTATCCCCAACAAAAAGCCAATATCCGAATCCTCTGTATATCGTCGTGAGCCGCTGTATCGCCGGCATCCCTCAATGCAGCCCGTAACGATGCGAAGCATGACCCAGTCGACGTACTTTTCATTATCGCTCGCGCGCGCTTGTAAAATAATTGTCCGGAGATCCAGGGAGCGCGCTCGGACTCTCTAGAGAGAGAGAGAGAGAGAGAGAGAGAGAGAGAGAGAGACAGAGGCGCGTGCGCATAGAGCGCGTGTTGCGGGTCTGCCAATGTATGCGAGTGCACGATCTCGCCGGGCATAAATAAATTTCGCAGGAGGTGGTGCAGGAGATAATCTAGGAGAACGGGGATGGGGGAGGCGCCGGTGGGCGCGGGCAATTTTAGCTCAGCTCTCACTTGAAATTCCTGTATATATATATATATATATATATATATATATATATATATATATATATAAAGCACGTTTTACGCAGCTGCGCTCGCGCTCTGGGTAATCGCGTCGATTAAAACATCTTTAAGCGTGCGAGCGCCGCGTCGGCCCTGGCCCCCCTCAGGCCCGTGACGACGGAAATGGGCGGGAGGGGGGAGACTGTAACGACTCCAAATCGAGCAAACAGCTTCCCTCGGCCGACTTGCAATGATCGCGTGGAGCGCCTTTCGAATGAAATCCAACGGGCGCGGATCAGCGTCAGGCGCATACTAATGTCCGCTCGCGCCCCGCCGTTTCGTGTGGACCCGACTGATCGTCGCCTGTGCCAAAGAGCTCGTTTTTTCAGCTTCCCTTCCTATAAGCAGGTTTCACCTGTGGAGAATTCAATGTCATTGTTCCTCAGGCAGGGTCCGATGGTAACACGAAAAAATCTAGTGGAATTTTATTCGGAAATTCCGACCTCATTAGCTCAAGGTCGAGGGCTTTTTAAGGTTAAATGTCGAAAATACAATCACATCGTATATAACGAAAAAACGAAGAGGTTTTTGAGCTCGGTGAATCCGACTTTAGTGTCCGTTAGTCGGCTAGGGTCAGGGTGAAGAGCTCCTAAAGGACAAAACAGGATTCGACCTTTTTTAATAGACGAAATCTCAGATACATCATCGATGCTACAGTAAGCGGCAAAATGTTTGGACGCCGAACTAAAATCTGTCATCATGTATTCAGCCAATATTTTCCAATATCGAGTTTGCTCCACTTTTATTTCATAGTGAAAGAGTTTTTCTTGTTCTTCTCCAAGGCCTCTAATAATTGGGGGGGGGGGGAGGGAATTGATCAAGATGTAAGTGTGCAAAAGGAATTTTTAACTTTATCAATTTTTTAAAATTTTTAAAGCCAATAATTTTTGTTATAATTCTTTCATACTGTGGACTTTTCTTATTCCCTCAAGAGTTTTCTGCCACTTCTTCAAAACTGAGTCAAGCTGCTTTCTCAGTTCAATTTACTTTAGCAGTGAAGTTGATGTCGCTAAACATCTTGCGAATTTATAGTCCATCAAATAGGCCTTCTTTGAATTTTGCTTCACAATAATTTTTGTGAAAGACTCAATTCTGCTAAAATGTTAGCTGCTTTAACCATTTTTCTGGTAGAAGCTATTTTTGTATTATGCCCAGCCTGATTAAGGCGAATGAAAAAATGTTACTATTATTAGAAGCGATTGTTCTCACTGAAAACATATTGTATTTATAAAAATATATGAAGTTCCATATTAATATATAAAACGCCCATTCGTAGAAGAATACATTGCATTTAAAAGAAATTTGCAATTCTGCCAGGTATAATGCATTGAAAATTTTGATTAATCGTATATATTTGTGCGTATATATTCTCATGAACATTACAAAAGTAATTTATTATCATGGAATAATGGATGTTTAATCAAGTTTTAGTTATATTTAAGAAAGTATGTTTAACAAATCGTATTTATTCGATATTGTATAGACTGATAGATCTTATATAAAACATAAACAATTCAAGAAATTTCGATAGACGGTAAGTTATATTAATTGAAGAAGCTAAGAAACTATACTTTATAACCGCAGCTCAAGTCGGATATTGAGAATCGATACTAAAAGTTCATTTAGCGTTTTCCTTGTAACAAATGCATCTCTACCTTCGGTCTAAATTATAGAAAAAGGTATAGACGTGCGCCTGCATTATTGTTTTTGATAAGATAAAATTCAAATAAAGCACCGAAGCGACCCGGTCTAACCTAATTTTTGTCCCGAAAAACCGAACGTCTGATTCCTTCAGTTAGCCGAACGTCTAATGATACAATAATCGCATCGCCCGCGATTCGATACTTCGGATAATCTATTATTCGCCCCGCAACGCGCTCGAAATAGAGGCTCGAAATATTATCCGCGAGTCCCGAATCTCCGGCTGGCGGGACACGAGCCCGAACGTCCCTTCGTAAATAAAAAACGGCGATTATAACGTACGGAGCGTAGCGCGCGTGCGTGTATAAAGGAGTATAACGCCGTATAGCGTTCGGGGCAATGTGACGCGCCCCTCGATCGATTACCGATCGATCAGAGGCCTCGACGCCCCGGCGAACCATACACGCGCGCTCGGGGGCTCCTCCGGCCTCCTGCCTCTCCTCCCCCTGCTCCTCGATCCTTCTCCTCTTTCTACCGCGCTTTTTTCCTCCTCCGGCATACGCGCGGGCGCGCATCATATCACATCGCGACGACGAAATGCCTTGGCGCGATAAATCACGATTATTTGACCGAAGCTTTACCCCGCTGGCAGTATATTTTACTTACGTAGTCACGCGGATCACCGACGCCGGGGCTGCGGTGGGACGTAAAGGGGGGGGGGAGGTGGTATCCGGGGCGCGAGAGCGCGCGCTTTTTTTTCTTCTTCTTTTTTTTTTTATTTTTTATTTTTTCGTCGCCAGCGAGTGCGGGGGGTATTACATTTTTAAATGGTTTTGTACGTTTTGAATAGCAATGGGGGTGCTGCGCGCGCGAGAAAAGAGCGAGCCGGGGCTAGTGAGAGTTCGGGTTCGGGGGCAAGGGGCAGAGAGGGATGGAGAGAGAGAGAGAGAGAGAGAGAGAGAGAGAGAGAGGGAGAGAGGTGCGCGCGGAACAGCGGGCGTGAGAACGCAGAACCGCGCCATCTTTCACGAACGTAGGCCACGAGAGACGGTGAACGAGAGGGATGCCAGGGGGTTGGGGCCGCGGGCGGGGGTGAGGAGAGAAAAGGAGGAAGAGCCGGTCGTTGTGTCAGACGGGCGCCAGCCTCATTTGCGGAGCTTTCGCTGGAACTTTGCGGCCAAGAATTATAATTAAGATCCACCGGCTCCTTCCCGCTCGTTCGCTCTCGCTCTTCCACCCTCTCCTCTCCACTCGCCAACTCTCCCTTCTTGTTTCGTCGCATTACCTCGGCCCACCCCCTCCGCCGCCACTGCCGCCGCCGCCGCCACGTTTGATATTACATTCCATTCCGCGGTGGATCAATCCTCTAATGGCCGGAAGTTTAATTTGTGCCGGGCTACAAAATAACAGTGATAATTATTGTACATTTACTTCGTCGTATCGGCGGTGGCTCAACAATGGATATAGTAGAAGATGAGAATGAGAAATTAAGAAATGGACGGAATGAGGGCAGGCGCGGGGCAGGGGACAAAGAAGTATCTTACAGTGGATGAGAAAGAACGAGTGAGAGAGAGATAGAGGGAGCGAGGGAGATTTCGCAAAGTTCGAACCCAACACTGATTCCTGGCGCTTATGCCCGAGCCAAACTAAGACTCATAATTAACGAGCTGAAAGGAATAAACTTGCGATGGCCGCGGACGCGATGTTAATGCGCGGAGTGGCGAGTTTAACGATGAATATCCTGTTGCCTCGTTAACATTTCAAATTTTTTTCCTCGTCGGGGCTGGCTGGCCGCCTTCCTCTCCTTTTTGATTATCGGAGGATAAATTTTTATCCTCTTTATTTTGCCCGCCCCCCCCTCCCGCCTCTCGCTCGCCCCTGGCCGCCGCGATACGTCTTCGGCGCGCGTACCGGTTTGGCAGGAGCTAAGTGAGACTTTACGAGAAAATTACTTTAATTGTTCAGAAATATAAAATTTGAAATCGGCTTAAAGGAAAGCCAATGAATATTCAACGTGGAACGCGATCATTTCCTTTCCATTAAAAACTGGTCCCCCCCTCTTGAACAGATAAGAGATATTAATAATGTTAATAATATGGTGAGCGGAACAACAAGTTAAACATCGTTGCGGAAATTTTAAAAAATAAGTGATATAATTATACGCAGAGGATAGCGTGCGCAAAAAAGTCGTATTGCTCTTGTAACTATGTAATTATTCAACTGGATATTCCAATATCCCTTTTTAATGTCTTAATCTGTCAATGTGCCCCTTCTTAATAATTAAAAGCAGCCAGGAAACTTTTTTTTCTTCAGCTGCGCGACGTATTTTAATATATAAGATCGTGCTGGCAATGCATAAAAAGTATTTATATTAAAATTTTTCAGTAATAATAGTAACATTAATAACGTGTAATAATAATGAAATCCACAGCGTTCATTGTTGATTGTTTTGAATAGAGAAATTTCCGTTTTTTGAATTCGTGCCTTTGACAAGTTAATTTTGATTTATAACTGAAGATAAAAAATGCAATCTATCCCTCTGCTTATGCAGCGAAATTTAACCGATAGAATTACCGCCTCTCCGAGCAGCAACCGAATCTACGCATGGATTTTTTTTTGTAAGGCTTGCCTCTAACCAATTTTCGTTCCCTTAACCTTGGAAATTTCGCATTTAAATAGCATTTGCCGCATGTCCCGTATACAATCGGGCGCAAGATTCCGGCGCGCGCTTCGGGCGCCCACGCGCACGTCTACCTCCTCTGGACGCAGAGACTTTTGCCGCGGCGTTCCGCGCAGATTACGCGCCGGCGTTTATATCGGAGTCGGGGCGTCCGTATGCGAAGCCGTTATCTGCACCGATTCAGCAATATTTTTACATTTGCCGACTCTCGCCGCCCAGCTACCCCTACCGCCCGTCCCCTCCCCCTCCCGGCGTCCCTCCAGCGCGCCGACCCTCCATTTTTCTCATTCACCTTCTCTCCCTAATCTAATATTGGCAGCCTAACGAACGCGCGTGCGAATACAATGCTCCCGCTGGATTATAAAACTCCAATTGCGTCGTACGCACGCGCACATGCTCGCGCACGACAACTTGCACACGCACGGGCGCACGCGCACGCACGGACAATCGTACAGAATTCGAACTGCAATTTGCAAAGACTTTTCTGCATATAGGCTCTATTATTATAGTTTCTACAGCGAGCAAATTTATATATTATCAAAATGAAAAAAGGTGTGCGCGCGCTTCTGCAGTCGCGCAATCGTACATTTCAAAAAAAAAAAAAAAAAAAAAAAAAGGAGAGAAAAAATATGGGATGAAATATTACGATTTTTCGTATAGAACGTCGAATTTCGAGATTTTTAGTTTGCAACTGTTGGCAAATAATATCAATATATAATATCGTAGCGTATAACCTGAATATTAGATGCGCAAAACTTGAATTGAGCCCGGCGATGCGCGACTATTGAAATAATACTTATATCAACAATCGAGTCGGTATTGATTTCTCGGATGAATTGAACTATCGTAATGGGACTTATTTCCGCCGTTCGCGTAATCAGCGCGAATGAACTATCGAACGGAAAGTTTCCTGCGCACCTATGTGCCATTAAGCGGTCGCTGAAATACTTTTTGGCCAAAATTGCCTCTTCTTCGGTCTCATTTCGAGCTATAATCGGACGATTGAATTTCGTAAATTTAATTGTTAAATAATAATTATTGTGAACTGTGTCCCAGATATCCCTTCGTAAATATTGAAAGTGAAATTAAATGTGAAAATAATGAGAAAGTACGCAGAAATTAATAGACAAGTGTAAAATAATTTATGTAAATTATTGTCGAACATATATTGACATAGGTAAGCTGCTTAAGTAGAAGATTTGAGATTTATTACCATTTGAATAAATGTAAAGGTAAGTAAAAAATTAATGAAAAAAAGCTATTATTAAAGCAAAATATACCTTTTGTCCTAATGCACCTGTTGGACTACTCATTATCCGCAGAAGGGTAGCTAACCCATTCTTGAACGTAATACGAAAGTCAAAAAATGCAGCAGCACGAATTAGGGAGGGAATAAATATTTTATTTATAAGAGAGGCAAACGATATATAGATCGAGAAAGGGGCAAGAAAATGAATTTTGTTCACTTTAACGTTACATTATCCACACGAGAACGCGATTTCCTTCTTCGTAAATTGTGATTCACATTCGTACTCATTCATCTCGTAATAAGTCTGTAAGGCAGTTCTCATTATATTCGACATTTACGCGGGAATAGCCGGCAAGCGTTAAAAATTAAGACATCGAAGTCGGCAGACCTGAGCTCTCCTAATCGGCCCCGCGGCAAGAAGGAGAGAGAGAGAGAGAGAGAGAGAGAGAGAGAGAGCGCGCGAGAAATCGCGGCAAAAGGAGGCCGTAAATAAAAGATTTTTAAAGCCCATCGTGTAAAATATAATGGTCTTGGAAAGAGCAGACTGCCGGTGGCGCGCGGGTCGCGCGCCCGATCCAGCGCGACCCCAGTTCGAGCGCGCCCTTGTATAATTCTACCCTTACAATTATCCCCGGCATTAAAAACACGATGTTAATTTCCCTCGCGCGCTCTCTCTCTCTCTCTCTCTCTCTCTCTCTCTCTCTTGGTCCGCCCGAGCCTCGTAGAGCGCGGGAGCGGGGTGCGGCGAGAGCACCCCTTTCGAATCAATCGATTAGTAATTCCGTGCGCTCGGGGCCTCCGCCTAATCGAACTCCCCAGAACGGACCTGATTCTATATATCGTACGTATACGTATATCTATACATACGTATAAATATATATATATATATATATATATATATATATATATATATATGTATCAATATATACTTGCCGGGTACGGCTGCGCGGGGGTTGTCGAGTCGCGCGTGCCTCTCGGACAAATCATTCGAATTTAATTAAAAAAAAAAAAAAAAAATTAGAGCATGGGCGGTAGAATCGAGGATAGCCCCCCCTCCGCCTTCTTAACAAGTCCAGATTTATTCTGTTATTCATTTTAATTTTTTATCTTAAAAAGTAGTTTTTAATACAAAATACTTCTATTTATATAAGTTTCCTTAAAGCATATCGTTATGCTTGTTTAAAAAAGTGCGTGACGGAATTATTTAGTTTTTCTTCTTTTTTTTTTTTAAATAATTCATTGAGAGATCTAGAAATCTGAATAATACAGTAATTTATATGCTATATGCAAATAAGAACGATTTATATATCACGTTTTTTAACAAGCTAATATATATATATATATATATATATATATATATATATATATATATATAATATAGATATATAATATACATATAGTTTTTGTATGTTGTCAACTATTTTAATCAACCAGAATATTCGATCATTTGAATAAAAAAATATATATATATATAGACATGTAGGTTTGATTTACTGATTTACATGAATGCAATAACTAATATACATATAATTACAAATGATATTTCGATATCTTTAAAGAGTAGAGCTGAAGATTACATAATGAGAATAAAATTTTTGAACACAATAAATTTAGCTTTCCTCTCATAGATATCTTATCTCATCGAATCTCAAGTCAATTTGAAATACAGTTTGGTAAAAATACGGTATTGCTAAGCGATACTTATTTTGCTCACATGCCTCTCTTATTCATTCCCTGACTCCACTATGTTGTAGTGCGGATTTAGACAAATTTCTATAGCGACCTACGTAAGGGTAGTAATTTTTTTGAAAATTTGAAATATACTTTATATTGATAAATTGATGTAAACTGATTTCGAACGCAGATAATTACGAATTAATTCTAATAAATCCCTTTTCAATAATATCGTGAAATGGATATTCTATGAAAGCAAATATACTTATTTATCTACAATTACAAAACATTATAAAAAATATTTTACACGTTTTCTGTCTTCGCTCTACAGTTTCAATACTCAGTATAGAGAGATTATTGCAGTCGCTTCAAACACAGATATCCGTAATCTATTTTCGAGCCATTAAAACTAAAAAAGATCTTTCACCGGTACAATTTTACGTCACTGATAATAGATAAATTTAAGGAAATCTAAATTTTCAACATCTGAACTTCCATTTACTGCATCAAATCACAACGGCTCGGAGCATCTATGACCGATTCGTAGAAAGTTCTTCCGTTTGAAATGGCGAATCTATTGATAACTCCGCTGGCGAGCATTATATTCGAAAACTTTCTAACTTTATTTTTTAGAAAAGTAACTCGAGGTTTATTCGAGACCTGTTTATAATTTTGAACGTTCACTGTACTGTAGGCACCATCTAAAGCCACTGAAACCCCCCGCTTGAATTGTTCCATCGACAGACATAATTCAAGGGAGCCGCGCTGCCCGTACCTTCCCGCAAATACAGCTGGATGCATTTACCGAAGCGCCGATCGGTACGATCTTCGAGTATAAATAATTAACCGCGGGGCTGCGATCGCGATAAAATCCACCCGAGCGTCGTAGCGCCCCTCACGATATACCACTCCAGGCCCGCCTCACGCTTGACCGACCGACGCTTCGTCGCTCGCGCGCTTAATATAAAATCGGCGTCCGCGCATCCAATATATATGCATTATATATATATATATATATATATGTATGTATATGGCGTAGTATATAGTACACAGTACGTATATACACCGATGGCATAATGTACACGCGGCCGCCAAGCCAGCGCGAGAGGCGCGGAGGGGGTGGGGGACTCAGCCCCCGATGTGCTTCAGTTCCGTGCGTGCCCAAGTGGTCCGGACGCATTATACAGACGTGCATGAGCGCCTACGTATGTATGTACACACGCACACGCGCAAAACGAGGCGGCTTCGGCGGTGGGGTGGTATAATTAGGGACCCGAAGGGGTGGCCGTGTCATTGCGGGGACGATGAAAGAAAGGTAGGAGAGAGGGGCCGGGGGGGGGGGTTGGCGCGGTAGAAGAGCCTGACAGATGTGGGAGCATTGTTTTATGGGGTGTGCGCGTGCTCTCTCTCTCTCTCTCTCTCTCTCTCGCTCTCCCGCTCCGTCTCGCTTCTTATACTCGCGCGCGCGCGACCGCCCGCCCGCCCCACGGGGCGCTTGGGCGCCCGCGCGCGATTTTGCGCCGAGGCTCCGGCGTGGTGCTGTGATATAAAATGGGGGGGCTTCGTAATTTTTGCCGCGGGACCGTTGCCGCCGTCAATGAGCGCGGCGGCGCAGGCTGCTATATAGGCGCGCCGATTCACGCGAGGCACGTTCGCCCGATAACCCGCGCGCCTTCCACACAAATATATGTATACGTATATATATATATATATATATATATATATATATATATTTCTATGTATTTCCCTTTGTTACGTCGCTCAACTCTCATTCTTGCCCACATATTACATCGCTTTGTTCTTTCAACCTGCTTATTCCTGTGTTCTTCGCCTAATGCGCTTTCATTGTTCGAGTTATTGCTGAATTTTTATTGACTCGAGCAGCGGGTGTCGCCCCGGTGGTATTTTTCGGCTGTGAGAAAAAGTTTTAGAATGGTTTTTGTTATTCTAAAAACTGGGCGCGCGCGTTCGTTTGTAGAATGGTTTTCGTAAGGTAGTTCGATCGAATGGCAGACGCATTAACCATTAGTCGCAACACTGAATCACACGCGTATTCCAAACGTAGCTTCAATATCAATAGAATTCTTATTGTTCTATCTGAAAATTAATGCGTATAATAAGAAAATACTCGACAATTATAATTGAAATACATTATTAATTGGTAAGGGTATGTGCCGTGAAAATACTGCCGGACTTTTTTCATTTTTGTTACCGAACATTTCGCTAACTATTATTGTCTATCTCTTCGCTTGCTTCAATATTCACAACATGAAAATCTTACAATATATGAATAAAATCGAACAATAATGTTCTTGTACTTTTCTTGTTCGACATCTAGCTCTTATTGATCGACAGAGAATTTATTATTAATTAAAAACTTATTTTCTAGTTCTAAAGAAGAGGCAAAAATAATTTAATTTTTCTACTTGTAATTTTCGTTTAGCTTATCACAAAAAAGTTTAGATCACCATATTACCATAACTATCATATTTTTAAATACTTATTACATTTACAGACTGTATTATCGATTTCATATATGTTCTTTGAATATCGCGTAACTTTTACAATATTCCTTTAGAATTTTATTGGCTGAGGCAGTAATTATTCCAAATGAATTTAGTGTAATATCGATATTACGTGAAATATTATACAGTGTTATGTGCAGTTATTAAAACTCGCGTATATGAGTAGAGGGGCGCATCGGCATTAAAACGAACAATTATTATACATCCATCAATTCCGTTCGAAATCGAACGACGGCATTTCCATTCTACTTTTGTCCGAAATCGAAATGCAATTTGCCCTCGCGCATTTTGCACTGCACATGTCTTCGTTGCACAAACTCATCCTGCATTCAAACTCTTTTTATCTCGTTCCCTCGCGTCGCTCTCCCTCTCCTCCCTCTCCCCCCCCCTCCGCTTTGTCCGTCGAACACTTTTTTTCTCTCTGCGAGCAGCGAGCAAATTTTTTTTCTTTTTTTTTTTTTTTTTGGCCAATCCTTTTTTCGTGGCGCGCGCGCGCGCGGGCGCGGGAGCCCTTCTATAAAGCAACGGTCGATGATCGTCATGAGAAAATGCCAGCGACCGGGGAAGCGAGCGCGCGCTCGTCGAGTTTTCGACGCGATTTTCGTTATATAGATTTCCGACGGGCGCGATTTTATTCTTTATTTCATTTCGAAAGGAAAAAAAAGGGATATAAAAATAAAATCGAGCGTGAAATACCCGTCCCTGAAATATGCATAAACGAGTCTCAAAGGTGCAGGGATTTTGATTTTCCGCTGGCTTTTTAATTTTCGTTGCTCCTGAATTTTTCAGCTCCCCATCCTCCCCCTCCTGCTGCTCCTCCTTCTCTCCCACCCCCGTCTCCCCCCTCCCCACACGCTTATTTCAGACTGGAATCGGACTTTTTAACAATGGACACTATGTTATATTTACGCGTATTTGCCCCGCTCGGGCTCAAACTTGTTAATCCCGCGGCGATCGTCGGTGAAGTGTATTATATAAGTTCCGAGTAAGCGGGCGGATTTAATATTTGATTAGAACGCGACATCGAGAGTTGCCCGCTTTTTCCGGGCCTCGCCCGAATCACGCAGCTCTCAGTTTATTATAATATATTAACGGTATATAATAAACTGGGCAGAAGAGGGGAGATTTCTCGGCGGATTTTCACCGGCCCTATATACGGACGCGCTGCTCGCTCTGGCACGGGAGGCCGCGCGGCGCCGGGAAATATATCGCTCGTCTCCTCGCGCCGCCGGAATTATTTTATCGCCGTACGATTAAATTCAATAAAACTCAGTTCCGCGCTCGTGTGCGCGCGCTCGCCGCGGTAATGCAATGAACGGAGAGCGTCCCGCAGATCTCTGCGCGCCCTCGTAATAATCAAACGAACTTCCGCGCGGGAGTTTATGCGGTGCATAAACCAGTGTATATCTGGAAAATTACAAGACTTAACGCGGCCGTTAATGACGCGGGTCTGAAAAAGAAAGACGTGGAGAGAGAGGAGAGAGAGAGAGAGCGACAGAGAGGCACCGAAAGAGATGGGCCTTCGAACTTTATTATCGGCGTTAATCCGATTCTACGACCCTCCCTAATGAAGCGACGCATTACAGGAGGCGGAAGCGTCCTCCTACCCCGTCCTTTCTATAAAGGGGGTCGAAACGGGCGGTCTGAGTCACGTACACAGAGAGCGCGCACACGGTCGAATTTTAATTTCTGCGATCTCCCCCCCCCCTTCCCCCTCCAACCCCCGCGCAACCACCCCCGCCCCCGACGCCGTTCTCCTCGCGTCCTCGAGTATAATTACGGGAAGCGAACTTCGCCGGGAGCATGTGCAGTCACACCTCTCATTAGGTTTTTGACAGCCCTTCAAGCACGGATCAGCTCCCCGTGCGCCTTCCCCCCCCCCCTCTCTCTCTCTCTCTCTCTGTCTCTCCCCACATCCCCCACCCCGGCGAAGCGATGCGTATATGTAGAACCGAGAGTCCCGAATCCTATGGCTTCGCTCCTCGTCTTAACCCCCTTTGCTCGACGATTTCGCGCACATGCGCACACGTGCACTTGCGGGCGTAGCCGTGTACAGCAGCGTCGCGCTTCTGTTTCTCGTTCTCCCTTATTCTCCCATCTCTCTCGCTCTCTCCTATTTCTTGGCCGGTCACCCCCCGCGACACTCCGGCTCGATTTTCATTTGGCCCCTCGCGACTCTTCTTTGTTCTTAGTCCCGCTGCATAATACCCCGGCGGCCCCTTTTATAGGCCGTCAAACCGCGCGCGAAAGCACGGAATCGAAGCGCCGGCCGGCAATTAAAATATTCACCGGTCTCGCGGCTTAAAATCGAGTCAACTGCTCTCCTTGACGATTAAAAAGCAGCTTTTCCGTTCTCGTGTCCATGCTCGACGGGACTCCGTCAGCTGAGAGCCAGTTTATTTTTAAATACATTGTTTTTCTTCCATTAGACGGCCGTGGGTGAAAGTGAAAAATTACATTTATATGTACGAAAATTTCTTAATTGTTATTTAACTTTTGAAAGGGGTTTATCGTGAATTGAAACTAAAGTGACGCCATTAAAAATTAACACCGATGTAACGAAAATAATGCGCGTCCTCGGGTCACCTCGGACGAAGTTACAAAGCAATTTTTAATGTGCATTTTACGTGTGCCGGGTGTATAATATGAATAATTATTCTCTTTACAGGGTTTATTATCCAAACTCTTCCCATGGACACGAACACCTTTCTGTTTAAACGAGTAATTATCTTTTGTTATGAAGTGGACGTTGGTAATACTATATTAAACATAGCAATTATCATCTTGATAAATAATACTTTCTTTACGAATATATAACAGTTGGATTTACGTATTCAACGAGCACCAAAGGTTTCAAACTAAAATTGATTACATCAATGAGCGAAAGAATAATTCTTGCTTCGAACGATATTTAAAAAATTATACGATTTATACTATAATAACAACATTCAATTACGGATAATATGTTATTTACAACAGTTACTTGACCTTTTCGAATATTCGAAAATTTCATATACTGTTTTTTTCTTATTATTACAAGTACTAATAATTACCATAGAATCCTCATTGAATAAATTATCCAAAGTTAATTAACAGGAAATATTTATTCATTAAACTATTAATCTCGAAGATGCTTTAACAGTATTTGCCAAGATGATAGTGATTTGCAGGATGCCAGTGGGTTGCAACAAGTAAGGAGGACATTAATTTATTAGCCGACAGGAACGAGACAAAGAAATCTTCTTCATTATTCTCTGCTACCTTTCTTTGATGATGAAGCTAAGCTTTAAAGGTGCGAACGAGAATAAGGATGGGATGAAACGAGCCGTTTCATCGAACAAAAACAGGATTTACACCGAAAGGTGCGAGTAAATCAGTGGAAAAAGTTTGTCCTGTCATTAAATGGATAAAACTTATAAAATTAATAAATGTAGCTTCAGGCTATTCCTGCAAAATAAAGTGCTATTTATTATTAACAAAGTTTTACAACTAGGTCATTTTGTTTTTAACAACAATTTTATTTTCGAGTACACAATAATAATTTATCATCAAGCTCATTGTACCACTGTTTCAATTTAGGAAATACACGTTACTGCTTTTATATATTTATTCATCTCTCCTGAAAATTCTGTCGTTATATCAGTATACCCAGTTGAAGTTATGGATTTTATCATAATTTATTTTTCTATTTATCTGGCTACTTGATAATTCTCTACATTTCCGAAGCAAATGTAAAAATGTAAGTTTTTTTCATTTTCAAATCGTTCGTTCTAAATCGCGAAACTCTGCTTAATGTAGGTATTTGTACAGTCAACTAGGCAGATTGCAAAACTGAAAAGCCGTGATAAAACGAAAGCAGTTTCCGGCGAGCAGATGAGCGACAAAAAGCGAGACGTCAGCAGAAAGAGAGTCGGAGCACGGCGGGAGAAAGAGTGAGGGAGAGAGAGAAATAGATAGATAGAGCTAGAAAGAGAGAGAGAGAGAGAGAGAGAGAGAGAGAGAGTGAGAGAAACACAGGCTGCAGGAGAGATACCGAAAGGGAGAGAAGGCAAGTGCGTAGCTTAATTTCCGGCTAAATTACTACTTTAATAGGAAAGATGAACGCCGCTGATGAGGAGGGTTAGCCGGAATATAAATAGGGAGCGGAGCCCCCGTCCACCCCGCGGCGCGCGGGGCTCTCGCACCCTCGGCCTCTTCTCCACCCTCTTCCGCCGCCCCCCCTCCCACCCCCCTCGAGGCCATGACTTCGTCCCCCGTCAGTCAAGGACGCTCGCTCGCGCGCGGCCTGCTTCTGGTCGCTGTTGCGCGGCCGACCGAGCGTGACAAAGGACCCTGAAATCGCGAAGTGCTACTGCCCGCAACAAACAGAAAAAGACAAGAAAGAAAGAAAGAAGGAAGGGAGGAGCGAGCGAGCGCGCGAGGCCAGAAAAAGGCGTCCGCGGCCCGCCTCGGATTTTGCACGGCGTGACTTCGCATCGGGGCGCACCGCGGGCAGGCCGTCGCCTCGGCTTCTTCTTCTTCTTCTGACGCTTCTTCCTGCACGCGCTCCGGTACGGCGGCGGGGTGGGGGGTGCGAGGGGGATGTGGAGAAAGGAATGCCGCGCGAGAAATTAACTAGAGGGGGAGAGGGGAGAGAGAGGGAGAGAGAGAGAGAGAGAGAGAGAGAGAGAGAGGCGCAACTGGATCGGAGAGCGCTGCCGCGCGAACCGATCGCGGAACGCTTCGGGAACGGGAGCGCGAAGAACCGAATCGCTGCCGATGTCTCGGGTATTAGTGCCGCGATCGCGGCTCCCTCCCTCGTTTGGCCCCTCTTTTTGTGCGATTCTGCCACCTCCTCCTCCGTCCCCCTTGCCTCCCCCCCTGCGCCCACCTTCCATAATGGCCAAATAAATTCGGCATTCTGCAGGATCACCGGGCCGCGGCCGAGGTTCCCATCGGCTTTTTCTCTTTATATCGCCTTAAAGGGCTTAATTATTTCAGCCCGTAAGATTCAAATCCTTTTATATATATATAGTACTTCTTCCCTTCCGTGACCGCCGAGCGTAGCAACCTTGACTTCGTTCTTTTCACGCAAAAGATTGTCGGCGAAACTTTATGCGGTGTAGCTGGGAACTTTTTAATGCTCGCCCATCCCCAACACTTATTCGAGTCATATCGATCTTCTGATAAAACAGCTCGAACACTCCGAACACTGCAGCTGTACAAGCTGTTCAAATTCATTCTACACTTCATATCTATATATATATATACTGGATAGCTATATGTAAATTGTTAAATTACGGTTGCAAAGGTTTGATCCACAAACGTCTCAAATGTCCGAACGGTGCGATCAATTGAAAATCTTCCTCCGCTGAGAAAAACTCGAGCGCTGGAATATATTGGGACTCCTTAAGATTCGGACGAAAGGAGGATTGAATCCTACGGGCCATCGAAGTATCGACGCTCAAAGCAATATAGAAAAGAAGAGGCCGACGAGCGCTTAAGTTACATCACTCCCTCTTTCTTTCTCTCTCTCTCTCTCTCTATATATATATATATATATATCAACTCCATGGCTCTCTCGCGGCTCGCGCCACCGCTCCTACGGCTCGTCGAAAGTAATTAAGGAACGGGGAGGGCGGGAAAAACATCGGAAGACTTTGCATTATGGATAGCCATCGGAATATTCATAAAGGCGAGGAGAGTAGCGCGAGCGGGGGCGCGCCGGTAAAATAAGACGAGTGTCTCCGGGTTGCGCGCCGATCTTGGCGCGGATAAAACGCGGGAAGAAAAAAAGGAGAAGGCTGCGGGGCACCTCCGGCAGCACCGAATCTCGCCCGTTTAATTACCGATCTCTCCGGTTAATTCCTGCTTTGTATTCGGCCGGTGGGCTGGGAAAAACTATGGGAAATTCGCCCGCCACAAAGGAGAGGACGCGGGCTCGTTTATAGTCGGAGGACTGCGAGAGCGAGAGAGAGAGAGAGAGAGAGAGAGAGGTTTGTGTTCACAACATTCTGTTCCTTACCTAGGCGGAGCCCGGGCTCACAATTAATGCCACGGGTGGAGGAAACCCTTTGCCTCGTAGCCCCCGTCCCTCCCGTCCACCGCCCCCGCGGCGCTTTCTTCTCTCCTTTGCGACCGACGGAGTACAAGATGGTGGGTGGGGAGGGGAGGGGGTAGGTGGTCGAGGAAGGGTGGGCGCGCCTCTCGAAGAGCCCAAAGCCTCGCCTTTGGTGCTTTCCTTAACGCCGTATTACTTATGTAGATGAGCCCCTTGCAGTTTCTATACATTATTTGCTAGAGAGGCGCTGAAGAGCGAGTCGTTCTCTCCCCCTCTCCCCCATCTCTCTATGTCGCGCTCGCTCCCTTGTCCTCGGTGCGTCTTGGAGGCGTCGCGCCCGCCCAGTTATGCGCCTCGCGCGGAGGAGACCCAACGCCCGGCCGTGGAGGACGAAGGGTAAAAGGCGTTGAAGTTTCAAAGATTATACATCGACATCGGGTAGGAGGATTCTGTATAAATATCTGGTCCGCATTGAAAACGAGCGAGACGCCGCGAGATCCGCCGTTAGTTTATTAAGGAGACGGAGAACTGTGTTTAACTTGAGGCGTTGTTCTCTTCTTCTTCATCTCCCTCCCCCCCCTCATCCACCTGCTTCCCACCATCGCCCGCGAACCCTGCCCGATCCCTCCCTGTCCCCTGCTCGCTCGCCCCCCTCCCCCCTACACTCTCTCTCTCTCTCTCCCTCTTTCTTTCCTTGCGAGCGCGGCGGGGCACGAGGAGAGAGTCTCTTCAATTAAAACTCCTCGTGCATGAATTATGACATCGGAGGCGTAAAATTGAAATTCGCGCCTAATTGACTCCTTGGGATACAGAAGAGGCGCGCGCGCGCGCGAGAGAGAGAGAGAGAGAGAGAGAGAGAGAGAGAGAGTGCCGAGGGCGGGAGGGATAGGGTAGAGAAGGGAAAAAACGTATTCGCGTTATCTCGCTCGAGGCGCTTGATTGTGCGAATATTTTACGCAGGTCGCCTCGCTCCCCGCAGCGGTACGTTGCATCGGCATTATTCAATATCTTGTTTTCCCCGGCCCTTGGCTTGCAACCCAAATCGCGCCAAATCCGCCCCTGCATAAATCTGCTCGGCAAGTTCGGCGTTCTTATTCAATTGATTCGTTTCTGGAATATTGCGAAACGAATGAATCCGGGTGGCCCGACGCTCGATCCACTTTTCGAGGCGAATTTTAAGAACAAAAAAAAAAAAAAAGAAAAATTGCGCTCTTGCAAATTCTCGCAAAATCTCCTCGAGCCGCGGACTTTGCGAACTTTAATACTTCTAACGCGAATTATTGTTACGCTATATTGAAAAATTACGTAAAAGACATTCGGCGAGATCGGAATTAAAAAAAAAAAAAAATCTCGTAAATTTTTATTCTGTAAAAAAAGCACTTCGGCCAGAGTTTCGCCCCGATCCCCTTTGTCCTGCAAAGTGCAATAAAAATTGTCGCTACGCTCGAGCATCGAGCAAAATGAATAATCAATTTAAACAAAAAATTCACTCGTTCGGTAGTTAAATTACGCATATGCCGACCTATTTGCCGGCTGCTTGAGCATTTTCTTCTGACGTAATTACGAGTCTAAAAGCCCCGGCGCTGGTCGTCAGCTCGAACAGATGTTCATGTTCGAAAGATTACTTTGATCAATAATTGGAAGTTCTGCATCAATCATCAAGCTCGACCGACATAATTGCCTCTTGCAAATAATAATCGGAAAGGAAAATCTATTTTTCAGCCTATTCACTATGTATATATTAACATTATTTTAAACTAATTATAATCGGCGATTTTTAAGAACGTTCAGTAGAAATATTGAAATTCGATAATAAATAATCTATATATTGATTGGCTAATTTTGAAACCCAGCCAGCGCATAAAAGCATCTATCTGTAATGGATGTACGTTTAACGATTGCTCTATATGTGACGTGTATTGAGCGTGATCAAAAATAATATAAGTGCCTTGACAAACTATATTGTAACAGTAATTCCTTTAATATTTACCCTATAATAAGAATTTGTTTATTTGGTCTTAATTTTTATAAATAAATTCATATTGAAATATTTGAAAAATGAATGAACAATGAACCTAAAGAATATTAAACTGGATTTAGAAACAATACCTAAATTTTTACAATAAATTAAATAAATTGAAATAAATTTTATTTTTTAAATAAATTCTACAATATCTTTTTAATTGAAGATTTTAGCTTTTTTGAACTAACTTCTTTTAAATCAGGTTAAATTCTCGAAATCGGGTAAAATTTCTAGAATCGATCTTATACACATTAAACATTCGATATAAAGTACTTTTTATTAATAGTAAAGTTAAATTCTTCCTTTCCGCTCGGCATTTAGGTGGAATTGTTGAAAGAGAAAAAAGAAATCAAGAAGGACGTTTTGGTTTATGCCGCAGAGGAAGATGGACGAATAGCCGAATGAATAATACGTATATTGTTCCTGGTCGCTTTCGATACGGAATTCGCGCGAATGTTAGACAATCAAAAAGTGAGTTTCGCGATAAAACCAATCCTATTTCCTTGCAACAAACTCACCCAAAATATCGCGTAAAGGTTGTAAATTGGTTATATCCCCGGTACCTTGCGTTCATATATAAATGCGTGTGCGCGCGCGCGCGCGTGTATATATATATATATAGACATGTTGTGTTCCGCGAATATTTCTTGATTGTGTAAAGGGATACATGAAATGAACATATTTGTGCGCGAGGTATCTACAGTTATACCCCGGCGCGGAATATACCAGAGAGAAGATTTAATGGCTTTATTTATATACCCTCGTCTACGCTGAACATAACCTTCAAAGAGCCTATTTTCTTGTTTGATGGAAGTTTAGTATTTCTCTAGTCAAATCGAAATTCTTGCTTTTAATGTTATGAGCAGATATGAAAATTCGACTTTTCTAAGCGCTGACGATGAAATTAAAAAAATATATTTTATAATAGGAACGATAACGGCTGTTCAGTTAATCCTTGACATTAAATTAATGCTTTTAAATTGAGACTATTTTTCAAACTGATCGCGGTTACCATAAAATACATACAAGATATATTTTAGACACAAATAACTGGATAAAGCTGAACGGACAAGTTAGAGATTGCGAAGAAAGTTCAATTTTTTATTGTGTAACAAACTGTCATTAGAATTCATTGGCTATAATTTAGGAAAAAATAATCTTACCTGTTTCAAAAACAAATAAAATAGCATACCGAAAAATCCTATTTTCCACACACACACACACACACACACATATATATATATATATATATATAGAGAGAGAGAGAGAGAGAGAGAGAGAGAGAGAGAGAGCAAGAGAGTGCAGGAGACTGCATTACGGATTTTTGAAGGAGGCGCGATAAATTACAGAGTGAAAGAGAGAGGCAGAGAAAGAGAGAGAGAGAGAGAGAGAGAGAGAGAATCTGTAAACGTCGTCGAAAGCGGGCTGCGCTGCGCGAGCCCCTTGGCAAAAGCAGTAAACGTCCCGGGGTATTCGATGTCGCGGCGCAGACCTGGCGAGCTTAAAATATAATGAAAAAGAAAAGCTTACAGCGTTTTCTGATTCCAAATCAGCCGCGGGGAAGGAGCACGCGGGGCGAATTTGAATTCAAGCTGCGCGTAAGTTTCGGTCCCCAGCGCTCGCCGTGCGCGCTTACCTGGCAATGGCCGGACACATTCGCTCTCTCCCCTTCTCTCTCTCTCGCTCTCTCTTTCTCGCTCCCTCGGCAGCGAGCAGCGGGAGATGTGACATTTTTATCGAGTCGTATATCGGAATGTAAATGCAGTCCTCGTAGCGCCGCGCCGTGCACACTCACTATAGCTGCTTTACGAGCGATTTTAGTATTGATATCCTTGCCCTTAACGCGAGGCACCCAAGCTCGTTCTCCCTACCTCTATCTCCTTCCCTCACTCTCTCTCTCTCTCTCTCTCTCTCTATCTCCCTCTCCCTCTCGTTGCCCCCGTCCCGCTCATTGTTCGTCCTTCAATTTACTCGCGCTGTCTCGCTCTGGCGCGCGAGCGGATCCGCCGGATCCAGGGCCTCCGCGGCATAAACCAAACGCACACCTCGTGCAGCCGTCGGCGTCGCCGCCGCGCCGTGGCCGCGCTCCTGCGACATAGTATATACATGTATATATATATATATATATGTGTGTATGTGTATGCGCGTGTGTGTATATATATATATATATGTCCGCATACATGCAGAGCAGCGCTCGATGGTAGGGGACGGGGCGAGGGAGAGCCAGCAGCGAACTGATGCGGATCGCGAGCTTATCCTTAGGGTCATTCGAGAGCGTATCCTTCGAGTCCCCGCGCCCGCGCGTCACGACTTTAAAAGGCCATACCACTGGATTTCGCTCTGTGTCGCATCAAATATCGCGCCCGCGTTTCCACGATTTATGTTTACGAACAACTTTTCATTTATTTATTATTTATTATTCGAGTGGTGAGACAATAAAGTTTGCCTCGATGCTCCAGAGGCATAAAGTATACACCCAGACGCATTAACTATTTCTTATACAATTTAGCCTTACGATGAATCACCGCGATTCGTGATTTTATTTTATTCGTCTTTTTCGAATCACGTTTATTTATAATTCTCGCTTCTTTTCTTTCAATTTGAGTTCGAATAAGCAATATTTTCTAGGTGCTCGATTATATTAAATTTAAAGGAGCAAATTGATACAATGTCGATATTACAGAATAGTGGATTCTTCACTGTAACTGGGAGATTAATAAATTATTACCCAGAACTGAAATTAGAAAACGTTCATATTTTATACTTTCTGCTGGTTGAAGATTGATCGTTTAATCAAAGAAATTTGTATTAGCTGAATGTTTAAGTCGGAACTACTATTTTTATTTGTAAAAATAAATATCGATGATAACAACCATTAAGTAGTAATTTCCAGCATTGAAAGATTTTTATTTCTCAAACTATCATTATGAAAATACAAATAAGACTTGTATGTGTGTGTGTGTGTGTGTGTGTGTGTGTGTGCGCGCGTAATGTAATAGTAATGATACTTATGCTATTAGAAAGAACGCTGTCTGTTCACATTTCAATAACATACGATATGCCATTTTTATATACAAATTTTATTATTATTTATGCGACCATAGATAGTATTTTTAATACGTTTAGATCTCATTTGAGATCCATTTCAGCTGTCCGTTACATACAATTACATATTTACAGTAGATGTATAATTAAAGTATATAATTTTAAATATATAAAAAAAAACATGATATGAATTCACTTGTCATGCAGAAACGTAATTACCAAATGTTACTTTAGGTTCGCAAATTACATTTTTGAAGATATGTAAAGATATGTTGACAAGCTCTAATGTTTGGTTCAGCAAGAAGTGATTCGATGTTAAGAGGAAGGTGCAGGTTAATCTTCTTTCAATTTTGTATAAGTTTAACTCTGTGTTCGTCGTATAGCATACATTGAAATATTACATGATTTAGGCTTTCTCCATAAGCCCCACATTTACACTCAGAGTTCTCAGTAATTCCTATACGTGCTAAAGAAGCTGCTAAGTGATAGTGGTTAGATCTCATACGGTTAATACTAACAATAAATTCTCTGCTAAATTTTCGGTTGGCATACCAAGTTTTTCGTTTTATATTATAGTAATATTGGATGTAAATTTTACTTGTTGTGTTATTAGGATTTGATAAGGCAGAATTATTATTATTATACATTTTGTTTTTAAAAATCGCATATAAATCTGTAAATGGTATGAATTCGTTACTTGCATCTCGTGAATTAGCTGCTTCTTTAGCAAAATAATCAGCATTCTCATTTTCGTCAATTCCAATATGCGAAGGTATCCAAAAGAATTTGATCAATGTACTATAATTATTATTTGTATTAAAACGGCTATATTTATTTTTAATTTGCATTATATAATCGTTGACTTTGATACCCATACTTTTTGATTGGAGGCTCTTAAGCGCACTGACGGAATCTGAGAATATGAGAATGTTTTTGTTTTTATTTGATAGAGCGATGTCTAGCGCGTCATTAAGAGCTATGATTTCAGCCGTAAAGATGGAAGCATCTTTATCAATACTTTTGCTTACACATAATTGAAGTTGCGGTCAGATACATGCAGATCCTACGAATGGGGAATTGAGCGATTTACTGCCGTCTGTAAATATTTTGATTGCATCGGTATTAGCAAAAATTTCTTCGAATAATTCGTTAGGTTTATTTGAATTTTTCAAGATTTCTCCGATTTCTAAATTTATTGGGATATTGTTAGAGTTTAATTTGTAATCATATCTATAAATGTTGAATTTATCTTTTTTATCTATTTTTTCAATCGTATTTTTTGAACATTCTATGCATGAGAAAATAATTATTTTGGGGGTCAGTTTTTTTTTCTTTACAATCTTGTAATAGCTTTCAATATTTTTTTTAATAGGCGAATTTAGACAGGAAGAAACTTTTACTAAATAACAGTTACATAGGTGTTTCGTTTGCTTTATTTTTTCAAATCAAATATGATTATTTCAAATCATTAGTTTATCATCAACATTATCTAATAATGGTTTAAGCAATTGAAACAGAATCGTGAAAGTGATATTTATTCACAGAAAAATTAATAAACTTACTAATATCATTGTTTATGTATTTAGTTATTTTAAGAAGTATAATTATAAGAAAATGAATGAATTACGATTAATATTGTCAATTTAAATTGATAACATTATGTAAACCACTTAATGATAAATATTAGATAAGTCATTTTAATGTTGATTAGTTACATAAATGTTGTAAATTCGATTATTAATCTTACATTAACAGAAGAAAATATAATTTATGATTTGTTATTTCAATTTGTTACATTAATATGTCGATAAAAAATTATTCTAGACAAATCTGACTATTACTGGAAAATGATTTTGAATCAAAATATAATTTTGCTACCTAACACAATTCAGCTCTATCGTGATGACACGAGGGAAAATCCATCAATTCGTGTACAATAAAGTTGAATGGTTCAGTGATAAATGTAATTAAAACTTCCTAATTGATAATTTTAAATGGACATAAACTTGTTTCTTAATTTCAGAGTAATGTATTGAAAAAATTTCATCATTTTTTTCCGAAAATATGTACTTTGAGCATAAGATTTTTAAAACACCATTACGTAATCTACAGACTTAAATAAAATTGCAAAATTAATTGAAATTTACTGAAACTCTTTAATGGATTTGCTAATACTCATATATTTAGTATATCGTAAAATGATACCCAACATGTCATAACAGAGGATCGCGCAGCATATATCTATGGAAACACTGACATTCGGACAATTTTCGCTTGGGGATTAAATTAAATAATAAAAAATGATAGCCGTGTAAATATTCATTTGCGCCATCTTTTCCAGAATTTTAATTGTTTAATGTTTACATGAAAAACGTAAACTATTATTAAAGTTCAAATTTTAAATATGCACGTGTTTATGATCAAAGTTTATTTCTATTAACGCTCTAACTTTCATTGGCCGACTGATCATTAACGGCTATTTTCGTGCTCTATTCTTTAACAATACAGTGCTTTGATCAACTAAAATTGCGATGAATGTTAGAGTGTAGCATAAATAAATTATCTGCCTTTTTCATCTGTACTCGGAGCCCAATGGTGATATATCTACATACACACACACACATACACACACACACACATATGTTCTGAATCAGCGCGGAAAATTTACGGATGAAGAAATAAATTTGCGCTGAATAAATATCGAGTCCATTAGCGGCGTCAATCAGGAGAATTGCAGTCAGATATAGGCTTACTTGATCTCATTTTCATATGGGGGCTCTCTCTGTGATTACAATTTTGCAAATTTATTGGCGAAGAAAGGCGGCGCGCGGCCGTGCGCCGGGCGCATATAGCATTCGTTCCGAGCGCTTCGAATGCATTTAAAATATAAACTCCGCCCGTCCCTTTCCGAATTTTCGAATATTTTCGGTTAATTTATACCGAAGCCCAGGCGGGCGCGGGCATTTAGTTCAAAAGCCACATTTATTTGGCCGGTGGAAAACGCATATTCGAGAATTGTTTCGGGACCTTATTGTGCGCGGGTTTTCCAGCGCGTACAGTCGCGCCAATTCCGATGGAAAGCCCGAAGCGCGCGAGCGCAGCGCCGCGTTGCCCTCAAAGCCGCAGCGAAACGAAAATCTTCTCGATTTGAAACGTCCGTCATCGCGGCCCGGTCCTCGCCCCGCGGCGGCAATGGCCTCCCAACCATTCTCGCCGCATCCTATTGTGTTTTCCTTTCGCGCGGCGGGAGGGCAGCCCGGGGTGGGGAGTATTTTTGCGCGGCCGCGAAATCATACGTAACAAACACCGTCGTAAAATGTCCAAGTAAAAATATTTACATATTGCATCATAAAAGTTGTAACTCTTTCCCATTTGTCGTCGGCCATAAAAGGATCGAGCGGCTCCGAAAACAAACGAAAAAAAACAAAATACAAAAAAGCACCCCCGCCCCGCCAAAAACAAAACCAAAAAAAAAAAAAAAAACAAGAAGACAAAGCAGCGGGCACGGCGGGAAGCGACAAAAAAATTGCCGTCGGCATCGATGAATAGGGGCGCTCGCGCGAGGGTAGCGCTAGCCGTACGCTTCGCGCGCGGACGCGAAAATTCGCCCTGCGAGCCGGCTCGGGGGCGCTGCCGCTCCCGTCTCGCGGCGATCCTCGAGGGTTCGCCCGTCGCTGGAGGGGAGGGGAACCGGCTCCGCGGCGAAGGAAAAGTGTGTCAGCGGAGCTCCTCCGCAGCGACGCTCGGGATCCGCCGACTAATGGCAAAAGTATGTGGAATGATCGCCGAGCTCCAGATTACACGCACGGGCGGAAACGGGCGCATCGCGACGTTGCACCCGCGCCCGGCACCGGTCGAAAGCCTCTTCCCCCGCCCCGACGCTCGCGCTCGGCCCCGGGTGGTGGAAAAAAAAGCACGACGGCGATCGCCCTCCGCCTCCCACCCCCCGCCCACCCGCCGCCCCTCTCCCGCTCACTCGCACGCGCGCGCCTCACCCACGCTCACCGTCGCGAAATTCCTTTTTTCTCCCCTGTTACATATAACGAGGTGGGAGCTCGAGGGGGTGGATTGGGAGGAGACATGCATTCGGTGCCGAACGAGGGGGCGGCGCGCCGGTCCGGCCTTTAGCGTCGATTTTTCGAGTTTTTTTTTTCTTTTTTTTTACGGGCGACGGCTCGCTCTCTCTCGCTCTCTTCCACTTCTCTGCCCGCCGCCTCCATACACGCATACGCGCGCTCGCTCGCCGGCCCGGCTAAGCGAACACGGGAAAGAACATCAATAATCTACAATCAAACTGCAGATAAAGCTACAATCGAACTCTTTTGTGCATTTTTCAATAAGGACCGGCGTGACGGACGCTGCCGCTGCAGCGGACTTTCCTGCCCCTCCGACCCCCCTCCCACCGTCCGCGCATATAAGCGCCGCGTACAGAGGCGCTCGTGTGCGAGTGGCCGCGGGCTGCCGGCCGCCGCCGCTGCGACTCGGCCCCGGAGGAAACCGCGGGCATATCGGGAGCTGGGGTGGACGGGGAGGGGCGGAGGACGAGCTCGATTATCGGAGGGCTGCTGAAGCGCCGACGACGCCGCGTTATATTCCGACCGGTGTCAAAGCGATCTTTGCCCCCACCCCCCGCGGAAGGAGCGAGCGTTTCGCGTCGGGATATATTCGCGCAAATAAGTAATGCCCCGGTGCATTTTTCATCGCGAAGCCCCGGCCGCAGTTACGGGCGGGCGAATTTTTAACCCCCTCCCCCCTCCAGCCGCCAACGACGAAAGCTACGCGATGGACTGTAGAGGGCGAAGCGGGTATTGCGCGTGCATGCTGCGTATACGATAAATCGCCATTAATCTTCTTTTCGATGAATTCTCGAGGCATCGGTTATTCCGCGCGAGAGATTCGCGCGCGACGATTGACCCGAGCGATCTGAGCGGCCCGCGCGCGCGACCGAGGATGTGCGCTCGGCCGATCGGTTCTTGAATTTTTCTTCCAGGACAATCGCTGGCGCCGCGGATATTTCCTTCCGTTGCGGCCGCATCCGTGCCGGCTCGCCGGCCACCGCGAAACACGGGCGCGCGGCCGGGCTCGGTCGTAAAAAGCGCGCCGGGGGCCGGGGGGAGGGGGGATAGCAGGGCCGCGAGGGCAAATCGTCCGGCAACCGCGAGTGGTGGGGCAACGGGAATAAAAAAAAATCTCATTGGCCGCGTGATAAATTAGGACGCTCGGCTCGAAAATGCTCTTTGGGTTAGTATCGATGACACCGGAGACGCGGAGCAGCTCCCGCTGCAGTAATATATCGAATGATGAATCCGCGCATCGCGAGCCCATAAAAACCCGTCAGGCCGGACAGATACGAGATACGCCCTATTACTGCCCTAGCGGCGGCGGCGGCGGCAGCGACGGCAGCAGCGTCGGCGCATCGGGGCTCGCAACGGCTAACTAAATTACCAGTTACATTTTTTACTGTCCGATCCCTGGGCGTTCTTTTTTTTTTTTTTTTTTTTACCTTTTTGAGCTATCGCGCGAACGCGTACGCATACATGGAGCGCGAGCTCCCGCGCGCAATGAAACGCCTCTCCCCGGAGCGGCGGAGCCGCGACAAAAGCCCCGACGGTGCCAAGTACGTTTCGACGTGGAATGAGCACTGTAAAAAGCGGAAATACCGTATAGGAGGCGCGCTTGCGATGGTCGGCTGGCGTCGGAGCAGCCGTGACCCCCCGCCCCTCGTCGGCCCCCGCGGCCCTCCTTCCTCCGCCCGTCGATCCACCTCGAGCGCCTACCCCGCGGCGCGCGCTGCAGCGCGAAAATTCCTGCGCGCGCTGCCCCCGCGGCTGATTTTTATCGGGCGGGGGAATTACTTTTTTACGATGCTTATATAAGGCCCCTCGACGTCGATACTGAAATGCATGTTTTTATATATTATCGAGATCGCGGGGGCGACTGCAACGCACGCGAGGAATATTAATTAAGCTATTAATAATGTGGATTAAGCTCGGCTCGGGCGAGGATTTAATGTGTTTTAAGACGTTTTAATTTTATCAAATTAATGCTATTACTTTTTTTTTGAAACAGCAGAGTGGAATATTAGGTAGACGCATGGCCGTAATCGAGTGGATTTCAAAGCTATTTTGGAATATTTGCTTAATAAGTATACGAGATAAAATTGAAGGATTTTTTTTAAATTATCCTATTAATACTGGATCCTGTTTAAATTTTTTTATGTTTTATAAGCTATTATGATTTGACAGGTTCTTCTGATAATTTAAAATACGATATGGGATATCAAAGTTAGAACTTTAAAATTAGAAAATCTATTATCGTATGAATACCTATAATAATCGAATGTTCAGTTACCATATTTAGTTGCCGAGATATTCTTCTGCAACGTTAATATTAAAAAGAAACATTTTCTAATATTGTTGCGCGGTGCTAAATGTGAATTCGCGCGCGATTGATGAATAATTCATTGAATTATTGAACTATATATGTTCAAACCTTTCTCCGCTTAATTAAATTTAGTACAGTTTAGTACTTATATCCTGATGGAACTTATATACAATTTTAATTTTTAACAATTATTAAAATACTTTTTATAAATAGTTTCTTCGCTTATTGAAATACAAGTGTTAAGTGGGAAATATAACATTTCAATATTTCTAAAGACAATTAGTAGTCTGCTTTTCTTTGGCTATTTGTAAGTTATACTGTCGATATACATGTGTTATTTGTAAAAAAAGTACTGTAGTTATGCAACGAATAAAATTTTAAAAAATAATAACGCAAAAGTGATTCAGTTATTTTTGCAAAACTATAGAGAATGAAATATAGAGTATAGAGAGTTGTCATATCTACGACATGAAATATAAGAATAAGAACAAGAAATGGATTATTGTATACAAAGAAAAGTTATTGTATGCTCGGAGAGTCAGAGATTTAAATAGAGGATGTAGGTGGATACGAAATTATTATCTGACCAACATAACGGTAAGGAAGAACAATCTTAAACATATTCATGTAGTGCAGCTCAGAAATTCACATAGATTGAGAGCTAGAACTAATAAAAGTTTTATGTGTATGTTAATGCGAACTTGCAAATGATACCTAAGTTAAGAACACTGAATTACTTTAGTGGAGAAAAAAAAAATTGAAAACGAAGGATGGATGAAAATTCCGTATTATATACAGGCCATTGCGTTCCTTGGTGCATTCTATCTCAATAATAGTATGCCCGCCACCATAGTAACCTAAATACATCTTACACCGTATTTTCATGGAGACTCCTTTTGAGCATGTGTTGAAAATAATATACTGTTGGATTCGGGATGGATATTGATACCGTGTTTGTAACGAATGGACTGAAACGTAGCCAAGAGTCAGAGATTAGGACGCGTTGAGTTCCAATATAATATTTCAGTCAGAAATCTCATGCATAGACACTCGTGTTATAAGATTAATGCTTAAGAATAGGTAGGGTAAATTGATATAATATATTATATTATATTATAGCCCAACATCTATTCAGATCACAAATCAATCCGGCCCAACTCTCCAATTGAACAAAGATAATAAGTGTGTTCTTCTTTATTGATGGAAAAATAATCAGCTAGTCGTTACCGAATCACGCTGAACCAAGTGGTAATGAGAAAGCAGAAATATTACTTATGAAGCTGGAATTGGAGGTTTTTATCAAAAAACAGGTGTTGTAGTTTCTTAGTATGAAGTACGTAATGCCTGTGAAAGTATCCTCAATAAATTCAATTTATGGATTAATTGAAAACATTAGAGATTGCCTTCAAACTTACATTAATATAATAAGCTTTTATATACCAGCTTATCTCCTTTTCGTGATTTGTATGCCCCCTTGAATAATTATTATTATAAGATATTCAACATAAGACGGACAGAAAAAGTAATTATTGAATTTTTCAGATTATGTATTTATTTCTCTTTGAGTGAGAAAATAAAATTGAAATTATTTATTAAACTGTTATTCATACGCTTTTAATCCAGACATTGAGCTGACGAAAGCCTTTTGATTGTTCGTTAATTTATCGCATTATCTCAATTAATTACCTGCTTCAATTTTACCCCCTCTCGACGGGTGGCGAAGTGAACGATTTACGCCCAAAAGAGATGACAGAGGAGAAAATAGAAAAACAATCTACTCGAGAGATACGGCTGTTTCTGGATACTCTAATATGCCTAGTTATCCTAAAACCCATTTTACTGCCCGTTAGATGGGATTATATCACGGACATTATAGATTGTGCGGAACAATAGTATATATACCAATATGCATAATGTGGCCGAACATGCACGAACTTCGTACCTTCAGATTTAAAAAATAGTTTTAAATATTTTTACAGAATATATTTACGCTATATTACATTTTTTACTCTATTTGTCTTTTATTAATAATATTATTTTGTATCTATACTTAATTTAGCAAGTTCAATAGTAGTTCGTTAGAAAGTTCAAGTGAAACTACAAATGGGAAAAGAAAAATTTTGTCGTTTCGAAAAAACTCATTTATAGAAACACAGAAGTATTAACAGATATACGAATAAAGGGACAAGCAAAGAGATATCAGATGAATAAAAAGGACAAATTCAATCGAACAAATTTCTTCTTTTTTAATAAGTATTTTTAGACGGACAAATGCACTATGTTACTATGGTTTTTGTATGAATATCTAGGGTGAAGCCTAAACAATATAAATAAGAATGGTAAATGTATACTAAACGGGATAATACTTTCACAATATCATTGGAATAAAAAAGGCGTTGCACAATGCGTGCGGAATATTACTAATTACTATTTATTATAGAATTGAACAAACATTTTGAGCTTAGAGCTTGAGAATTAGAATTTGGTAAGCAATGTTTGTCACTTGCCAAGGAAGCGAGGGTAACTTATGTCATGCATGAAAAAGAATTCAGCCACGATGAGCATAAGCTCAAGTACTTACTTTAGAAGACGAGAGCTAAATGATAAACAAGATAGAGAAGAATCTTGTTCTAGTCACACAGATGTAGACTAATATAATACAATTTCTTTATCAACGCGTTGTCTGTGCATTAAGATGTAACCCTAAACTGTACAGAACAGTGCAGAAATATAAAAATTGTCTATGCAATTATTTCACAATACCAATTACAAAAACATCGGTTTGATAAAAATGATAAATTCTTTTCCAAGATCAAATGATGCTCTTCCTTTGCACAAAATTATTGCTCTAAACAGAAGTGTCGTGAAACGTTCATTAAAAAATATCATTGCAATAATTTTGTATTTAACATACAGCTACACGGTATTGTAGATTCTTAAATCGGAAAATAATTCTCCACGACCTTGCCACAGTACAGGCCACTGGAATAATTTGTAAGACGGAAGGATATCGTCAACGAGCTTAATATAATTTGCAGCTTAATCGGGCTTCGTTACGTCGCTTCGCGCTCGAAAAAGCCAACGAACATCGTTCTAATATCGCTTACAAAACGGCTGTCCAATAGCAGTGTTCAATAGCAAAGCAGCCTTAAATAGATGCGCATAGATGCCGGGATCTCGTCGGCAATGAGTAAAACGGCATCCGCCCCCGTGGCAAGACGACGACGCGCGGCGGCCCCCGTACCGCGAAACAATTCGCCGGCGCGCGGGGCGATCGCGGCCTCGTTGCCGACGACGGCGGCAGCGTTCCGGGAGGCAATCATCGCCGAAGCGTTTAATTGATAAAATTGCCCCTGCCCCCCGCCCCGCCCGGCCCCTTGGCAGCCGCGCCGCGGCGAGTATTAATAGCGTCCTCCGCGGAGACGCGGGCCGATACTCCGTCGTAATCATTGCGCTTGATTGAGGCGGCTGCGCGCCTCCGACCGGCTTTAATTGCCCCGGAAGACGTAATCGCGAGCTAATTATTCCGCGGGAGCCCGAATCCCGAGCGCGAGCTCGTCCCTCCCTCCCTCACCCCCGCCCCGGTGCGGCCGGACGATCGTCGCCGCGGCCCCCTCGGCGCGTCCTGCCTGACCCAGATAAAACGAAGACGGGGGCGCGCCTCGCGTTCCCGGCGTCGGGTCCCGACTTCCGCGTGACTCGCCCCCCTCTCCCGCCGCCCCCGGGGCCGAGGGCAAGACGTCGCGTCGCCACGACACCGGTAGCCAGCCCCGTCGGCTCGGAGGGAAGCTGCGGCGAAAGGAGGGCTCGGGGAGGGGCAAATATCGCCCGCGCCGGATGCCCCCTCGTATATTACGGGCGAACAATAGAGACGCGCGAGCTCTCCCCCCGCCCCTAACCCCCCCGCTCTCGCTCGATCGTAAAATTGAGTTTTTATCGGCGGAGGGGGGGGGCGAGAAGGAGGAAAAAAATAAGGCGCGTGCGCGCGCGAAAAATTTATTAACTGTAAATTTAGCCGGCGGGGCTCGCTGCCCGCGCGCTATATGCGCCCGTCTCGCGTACGTCGGTCGGCCTCTCCTGCGCGAGCGAGCGTGCGCGTGCACGGTCCTTTATTTTACAAAGATTTTTATTAGGGCTGCGAGAAATCAGCAATAACTAATGTCTCTCTCTCTCTCTCTCTCTCTCTCTCTCTCTCTCTCGCCTGCTCTTCCTTTCGTCCCCCCCCCTCCCGCCCGCCCTCCGCAACGGCAGGGCGGCGGCGAGCGGGCAGACGACGCGACACTTCGCGACGGGGACAAAAAGAATCCGAGCGGGCTGGGCATCGGGAGCGTCCGCCGGTCCGCCGGGGCGTCGCGCGCGGCCGCGCGAGTCCGCGCTGTAAAATAAACTCCGCGCGGAAGTTTGGCTGTAAATTTTGGCGCGCTCGCGGCCGGACAGTATAAAACGCCCACGAAGCCCAGGTAAACGAATTTTAAGCTTAATTCTATCGCACTCAATCATTATTTAATGATCAGACTTAATGCTTTTCATAAAGACTGTATTTATTCGGAATTCCATAATTTATTGACGCCCCTGTGAATAACGTAAATCCGTCGAAAGAGTGATTTAATGCTGGCCCAAAATTTTTAACTTATCATAAATTAAACCCCCGGCGGCCCCCTCCAGTTTCCAGCTAAAGTGCGCGTCGGTGATAATTTTGCGCTTGGACGTCGTTAGAAGTGCTGTGCGCTGCCCTAATATCACCGAGGCGCGTCTGTGTCGCTAAAAAGCATATCTGTGATTCTTTTCGATAAATATAATTTTCAACTCGCACGCGTCTGTGTGTGTGTGTGTGTGTGTGTGTGTGTGTAACTATGCGCACATGTAACGAGTCGTGTCTCTACAAAAGCATATATTGAATATCAAATCGCACAACGCGTACCGACCGGCGTAAAACGAGAGGGGTCGAAATCCAGCGGGCGGGCAGGACCGGGGTACCGCGGGGAGATTTCTCGGGTTTATCTTCAGAGAGGGCGAAATCCCATTTGGGGGGGGGGCATTAAGGTGTCGCGGGTGCGGGTAAGGGGTGCGGGAACGAGCAGACTGGCCGCGCGTCCGCGGGCGCTCGCGCACGCGAGAGACAGAGAGAGGTAGAGAGAGAGAGAGAGGAAGAGAGAGACGCAGCACCTCCCGTGTAATCAGCAAAGCGGCATAACCATATGGAGTTATCAAATTGATCAAGCCAAAATAATCTGGCCGAGGTAGTGGTTGGGGAGAGAGAGAGAGAGAGAGACAGACAGAGAGCAAGAGAGAGAGAGAGGCGCGAGAGCGAGAGAGACAGAGAGGGCGAATGGGCCGGTTATGTGCCATAAACGCAGGGTATGAGCAATACCGAGCGCTACCTAACCCGTGTACCGGGGCCGCATGCAGAGTATAAACCAGCGTCCAACGTAGGGTTCGCCAGCCCCCCCCCCCGCCCCTACGCGCCCCGTTACATTCTATATCGTATACTCTTTCTATCAAGCTCTCTCGCTCTCTATCTCGTGGCGTGTGTCCACAGTCAGCACGACATAGAAACTGGAAGAACATAAAATAACTTGGCGTCGTGTGTACATATATATATATATATATATATATATATATATATATATATATATATGACTTTACAGGTCTACCATATAACTATCTCTCTTTACCAGCCATCTATTACATTTTCTATATGTCTCTTTTATTGAATGCTCATATTCTTCTGAGCTTCACAATTTATCAATCTTTAAAAACCGTAATTTACGACCTTAGCATTAGAATATCTATATTAAATAATATTTATTGAATCTGAGATTGCCTTATCGCAGGATAATTTATAGCTGTATTTTTAGTTCTTAATTGCAAATGCGAATGTCAAAAATAAGACCACTATAGAAATATCATTGGTAAAATGTAAACAAGAACCGTTACATGAAAATTTATACGAAAAGTTTTATGAAAATTATTTTATTATATCGTTACACTTTTAGTTATTAGACAAGTTGTAAAGAAAGAGAAGGACACCTGTACTTTGTAAGTTATTCATTCGATACTTTTGTTTTCTGTATCGCATTTCAACTTTATATAACTATACAATAAAACATTGCAATCGGAACCTACTAAAATTACTCTGTGGTGTACCAAATTATTTTATTGCAAATTGCGGTTATCCTTAGAAAGAATGAATATTTACCTTGAACAGCATTAATGATTTCATTAATTAATAGATTCATACTGTAGTGAACATGTCGTATGATGTGTATATCATGCGCATCTCATCTACCAAAAACCTGAAAATTGTTTAACGCAACTTGTTTTCTTCATAAGATGCACACGCAATTTTTTAATCCAGAAAATTAGGTTATTTAACTACTATGACTTAAATAATATCTTATGTACACGATACACTAATCCCACTTTTAGATAATTCTGATTTCCAATTCTTTATTTATTTATTTATTTATTTTATTTCATTTTACAAAATGTCGCTCTATTTTTCTTTCCAAGTGCTGGTGCTAATCAGCGAGGGACGTCTAAGATCTGCTTGTAAAGAAAACACAGGTAAATTTTTCCAACGGTGCTTGTCACAATTGACCGAGTCCGGTACTTGAACTCGGATCACTGAATTACTAGTCCTTAGCTCTGGTGATCGAACCATCCTATTCCTCGTTTACTTGATTTTATTTTTTAAAGCTTATTTCGGCAAAATTTCAAGAGAATTCGGTAATTTGTATCGAATTTAAGAAATGTCAAACTAATATTTGAAGGTCATTTCACGTTAACTTAAAAAATTGGACAGAGCGTCAGACTGCAATTTTTCCAAATGAAATAATTTTATAGATTAGATCGCTCGTTACTGCAGAGACAATGATAATTATGATTGTAGAATTCCTCCGATTTGCAATCGCGATTTTGTGAATATTGAAGAAGCCATATCTACAAAACTCTCTTGTATTCTTTCAGTAGTTTCGTATAATTTTAATACAACGCAAAAAACACAGATTTACAATGAAATATAGAGTTTCGGTATATTTCTGCATGCATTCGATGAATATCGAGCCTCTCTAGACGGTTTGAAAAACTTACAATCTCCATTTTTATTATCTAGCGATCCTGCAATTTAGGAAATTCTAATGCTGATATGTACACGTGTTTTATTAATTACTATAATGCAAGTGGCATTAAATTGATTATTTTTTAGTTGATCGACGAGCCTATATCAAACAGTCGAAATCGGGCTAATAATTTCTATGGTCCTTCTGGCCAAAATTTAAGATATTTTTTTCTCTACAATATTATAATTGAATATTAATTAATTGTAAGAAGTCATATATGATTTGATATTTATTAGCGTCATATTAAAGAAGGTATATACATCTGTTTTCAGTGAAAAAGAATTTTCCTGCCCCTTACTTCCAAAAACCTGTATTTAAGAAAAGTTCAAGTATATGTATTCAAATATACTTCGCAATTCTGTCCGGGTTCTAGGAAGTCGTTCCGAAAAGAAACTTTTATTATGTGCGTAGATTTTGCGACGTCATAATTTTTATCCATTTTTACCAAGAATTCATGTTATTATTACGTAAATTTTAAAGCGCGATGTTATATATTTCTTTGATTGGACAATAATGGAAGGTATTCTATTATTCAGGGACTTTTTATATATAAATATATTTATTATTCAGTGTGTAGCTTAAATCAAGAATAATGCTCCATATAGGAACCGTGAAGGGAACGATATTCGAAATTCTGATTATTATTATCATGTGCCAGTAGATGGCAAACGGTAATATTTTTAGATATCGTTAAGAAGTAATCTGCTTTAAGTATTAATCGCCGGCAGTTGAATGGTGTCGATAGTTCATGTGGTAAAAAATATTTCTTTTAAAATTTGTTTCAGATCATTTCTATTATATCTTTTTTTACATAAATTGTATGAAAAAAGTAATTGTTTTAGTGCGTTCATTAGTAATTGTATTAATTTGCAAGTAAAATGTAAGAAGTTGTCCGATAGAGATCGCACTATCAGTAAAAGAATACAACTATCGTCTCCATGACTTATTCAAAAGCTCGTAGCATGTAAATATGGTTTCAGAAACTATCGAGCTTTACGGTACATTTTTCTCTATTTATGCCTGTCGTAATTTCTTTCTTTATATTCCCATAGATTTATATACCTATATTTTTATTGTTCAATCCTTAATAAATAGTTTAGCTATTCATTTCTGGTTACTAGACTTTACCGAAGTAAGAGCACTTCCAACATGATTAAGAATATTCGATATTTCCAATTGGAATATTCGAATGTGCAGGGTTATTTGCATTGAATTTTTTGTATACAAATTGCTGAAATTCGCTCACAAACTTACCATCTGGTTTAATATTCTTGCGTATTGTGTTTCGTGTAGATGCAAAAAGGAAAACCCTCTAAAGCCTCTAAACCAGTAGATTAACACCTCTAAAGCCCCCATGAGAGAGTGAAGCGATTTTTATATTATTTACAGGACGAAAGCTCTCAAATTTTATAGACTCGTGATTATCGCAATAGAGCAGTACAAGCTTATTTCACAAATTCAATATATTTATTTCACTTATCGAACTTGGCTCGAAGCGCACACGGACGTGCGTCTGATAGAAATTAATACGACACAAAAAAACGTACACCATAATTGTCCTCGAACTCTGGCAAAGCTCGCGCGTTATCTACAAAGGATGCTGCCCGAGAGAAATGGGCACGGAGGCGGCTGGGGCTGGCGCTGTATCGCCCAAAAAAAAAGAAGAACTTTATGTATAGGACCGATGCCGAACGACAGGGAGGCAGAAGAAGGAGATAGCGAGATCGCGCGCCCCCTAACCCCCCCCCCTCCCGCCCGGCCCCGTAGCTCGGCCCCCGAAATGGCAGCAAATAATGAACGAGCAGCACTCGCGCCGGTACGCCCGCGCGCGGCGAAAAGGCATCGGGCATCCGCAGGCCTCTGCGGCGCGGGTATTACTATAATGCAACTTGGGACATAAACGCGTTTACGACGCGCAGTGTTGTCATTACGCGGCCCCTGCATCGTTCGCCAGTGGTTTTAACTTTATCGGCACCACCACAAGCGTCATCGGCGTCAACGTCGACGCTCGCGCGCTCCCGTCCCGACCCACCCCGCTCCTGCCGACCGAAACGCGCACCTACACGAGCACGCACGGGCGACGAAACCCTCGGTCCGCGCCGCCCCCCCCCCACCCGCCCCGCCCTGCCGCCGCCTCGGGAGCGAGAGAGAGAGAGAGAGTGAGAGAGAGAGAGAGCGAGCGGGCGTCCGCTCCCGATGAGACAGTCGAGCCGTTAGCCGAGGGTCGCAATGCGCTCGAAGCGCGCGCTCTCTCCTGCACCGAGCGCGTACATGCGCGCGGGCGCGCGGGCGAGAGGCCGCGGCGGCGTCCTCGGCCCGCCGTGGAAACACCTGTTTACCGTGGTTTACGAGCCGATCGTAAAATTAATTACCCATCATTAGAAAAATTGTCCGGGCGGCCGCGGGGCTTCGTGCGCGGCGGCCCCGCGAGATTTCGCATTCGCCCCGATGCATATACACGCGCACATGGGAGCGGAGAGCTGCGCCGACGTAGGGACGGCGGTTGGTGCGGGGGGGGGTGGGGCTGAAGCCGAGGCGGAACTTTAGGGCTAGCCGCCTCGGCCTTCGCCGAGAGCTTCCCAGAACAGCCTTGTCGGGCGCTATCGCTTTTACTTTTAACGGTTGGCCCGCGCGCTCGCTCGCTCGCTCGCTCGCGCATTAAGGGCCAAATTTTCTTCGCGTAATAACCGAGGCGCTGAGGCGCGCTTTTAATCGCGGCCCGCGCCCCCTCTTCCCAGGCGGCGGGGCCGCGGATACCTCCGATCCTCGTCCCCCCGCCCGTTCACCGCCGCGGAATCGCGCGCTCCGCGAGGATTCCCATGGCTCGGAAGCAGCAGCGCTCCCCGTCTGCGGAAAATCGAGCGACTTGCATTATCTTCCTGGCTGCGCTCGGCGAATTTCACGCATCGTCGCCACCCGAGAATTCGCCGGGACGGCCAATCTAAATGGAAACCGACATTAAAATCGGCCGCTGCTCGATTATGCGCGAGCGGGCCGCTTCCCACGTATCGCTTTACTTGAATACGTACGCGCATTTGCCGGGCGGTGGTGGGGCGGCTCCATACACTCGGTATTAGTGCAAATCGATAACCAATCAATATGGTAATCGTACTAATTCAAAATGCATACCACCCGGCACGATTTTAATAAGCGCGTCGAGAGAGCCTACGCGCTCCCTCTCCCCCTCCCCCCGTCTACCGACCCCCGGGCCGCTTGATTTTCGAAAAAAGGTCTCGTTTCCCAACCTCGCTCTTGAGCACCGATGGAACGTGCGCCCCGTGGAGACGAAACGCGCGGTTCGCCAGCCAGCGCGCTCGCAGCGCTCGCGGCACACCAGCGACTTCGCGCTCGTTCCGCTTGCGAGGGCGAGGAGGAGGGGGGGCGGGAGAGACGTCATAATTTCGCCGCAGCATCTGCGAGTGGAAGAGGAAAGGTTGCACGTACACCGGGCAAAGAGGTATAGGCAGGAAACCGGCACGGCACCTCAGACGAAGGTACGTACATGCTAATGCACGTGGCCCGCCGCCGTAGCGCCGCTCCCTCCGATGCATCCGAGTTTCGTGTCTTTCCATTCTCCCGCAGCCGCAGCGCCTCTCTGTCACTGATTTCTGTCTCCCTCGCTCTATACGACTCTCCCTCCCAGTCTCCCCTGCCGCCCACCCCCGCGCCGCTCCGCTTCCTCGCTAGAGCGGCAAAACAGAGAAGGTTCGTATAATGGCGAGTGTCAGTATGCTTCGCTTGCCCGTTACCGTAGGCGAGAGGAGCCTGGCGGGGAGAGGGGAGGGGAGGGGGGCTGGGAGGAGAGGAGATGGTGGAGGAGGAGAAGGGCCTGACCTAATTTACATACATATAAAGCGCATTTGATGTGTTTTAGGGGTCGTAAATCGACGCAGCTACGCGAATCGTTAAACCCTTCCTTGTCCGCAACACCCCGCTGATATGCAAGAGTGTACAAGAGACGGAGAGAAAGAAAGAGAGAGAGAGAGAGAGAGAGGGAGAGAGAGTGGGAGAGACAGAGAACGGGGTGGGAGGAGGAGAAGAGAGACAGAGGTATATAGGAGCAGGAAGAGAAAGGAGGAATGGGAGGGGGCGGGGGGACGAGTAGAGAAAATCCCTATAGGCGCTCCGCACTTTGTAACCTATGAGTGCGTATCCATTGTTTTGCGCGCGGAAATCTTGCTTGCTCTCCCTCTATAGCTTTTGGCCCGTGCTTAGAGTTCTCTTTGCACCCTCTTTACTTCTTTGTCACCTACTCTTCGTCGCCTACCCGCTCTCTGCCTCCTTCGCTATTCCAGGCGGTTCGGCGTCTCTCGTTACTTCGCTTCGTACTTTAGTTCGTATAATTTATTCAACTGAGCATTCGGCCAAAAGTTGGCGAAATTATACGGGAAAATCTTTTTTCCTCACTTCTCAAGCTCCGTTAACGGAAACGTTTATCCAAGCGAAGATCAAGATATAGAATTTAAATACAATTTTTCAATATTCCGCTCCCTTTGCATCACGATACACGACGGATTTTAATAAATCTTTTTTCCTCCATGCTGCGCCCATATTTTATTTTAGCTCTCGCTCTCTCCTCTTCTTTCTTTTTTCTCATTCTTTTAGGTAATGCATCAGAAGCGACGGTTCTTCAACTCTATAATAATCTCATCCGAGCGGGCCGCGAGCGTACGTCGAGGGCTCTATATACGCTGTTAAACGGCCCCACAAACGCCTTCAATTTGACAGTTTTACGACCCGGCGTGCGAGCATCATTTCGGAGAAGAAAGGGCTCGCGAAAAATTCGGGAGCACGAGGGGCAGGACGGGCAGGGGGGCGGCGGCGGGGGGGGGTGAGTCTGGAAAGAAAAGGGGCAACGCAGAGAGCGAGCGAGAGAGCTAGAGAGGGGGGGGAGGAGAAAGAGAGAACAATACCCGGTACGAGTACCATATATATATATATATATATATATATATATATATATATATATATATATATATATTATACATGTAGATAGGCCGTACCTTCGCCTCACGGCATCGCACGGCGCGCTGGAGCCTCGCGCGCGCGAGAAGCTAAGGCGTCGGTGGCGGCGCGAGATATTATTGGAGGCGCAAACGCCTCGGCCTGGCTATATAAGCGCGCCGCTTCCATCCCGTAAAGAGAGAAATGGCGAATTTTGATTTGCGATCCTCGAATTGTCGGTAATTTCAGTAATGGCTCACTCGCTCGCTCGCTCGCTCGCGTACCTACGGATTTTCTCTCTCTCTCTCTCTCTCTCTCTCTCTCTCACTCTCTCTCCCTCTCCCCACCCCCCCTCTCTCTCACACACTTCTCTCTCCCTCTCTCTCACACTCAACTCGCTCCCACTCGCTGCGCCTTAGCGTTGCGAAGCACCAGGAGATGAACGAACCGTTTACCGCGGCGGTAAAACAGATATACGCTTCCGCTCTGTCTCTCTCTTCGCCGAGCGGGCTCTCCGCGCGTCCCGCTCGCGCACAAAGTAACCGCCTTTTCCGAACCCGCGCGCTCACCTTCGCGGTAACTTCATAAAAGAGCCTCCCCTTCGCCCCTCCCCCTCCCCGCGGCTCCCCGTTTCTCCCCTACCACCCCGCCTCCCGACGCGGTATCCTTCCCGCGGCGCGGCGGCGCAGCGCCATTCCGCACATTCGGATGATTCCCTATAAAACGGTATATCTCAATTCCCGTGGCGAGCCGCCGCGGTGCGCCGTGCGGCGGTGGCGGCGGCGGCGGCGGCGGCGGCTCGTTCGCGCTCGCCCCGCTGGAGCGTGTATACGTGTGTGCGTATATATAAGAAGCGAGAGCCCGTGCAGTCGTCGGCGGTGGTAGATCTGACGATGCAAAACGTGTTCCGTCACATTTGTATAGCTTTACGTTCACGTCGTCAACACTCTGAATTTAAATAAGTGAAAATCAGGCCACTGATCACGGTAAAAATCGATATCACACTCGATAAATACTGCCGAAGATCCACTGGCATCGGACGAAAGATACGAATTTACTAATTCCAAACTTTGAAGTTTTAAAGGATCATCAGCTCTAAGTTAAAAATTGAAAAAAAAATGAAAAGTATGCTAATATATATTATATGTTATATAATATATACATTCTAGGAATTTCATTTTTTGTAGTACAAGTAGTCATTATTATCTATAATTTAAGAGATATAGATATACAGTTTCTATAACTATTGAAATTTACATCATTTGAAATTGTAGTAGGTGGAACGTAGAACATCCTAATTCACTTATCCTTCGATTTTAATGCAACGGATGGATCAAATCAGCCCAATTTTGATAATATTATTTTTAAGTGCATTATTTATTGTATCAACAGAAAAAATAGAATTTCAATATGTAAATATAACTTTTTATGAACATATTACTAATTTTCCAGATAATTACTGCAAAATATTCAAATATTTATATTTCAAAATTATATTTATAATAATAATATTGATATCATTTTGATAAGAAGAATACAGGTAAAAATGCTCCTGATGAATCGTTATTGAAAAAATGTTGTACTCAGATGTAATGTCGTAATTCTAAAAATAGAGTTTTTACTTTTTATTCTCTGTTTTTTATTTACCAGTCTGGTAGGATATAAATCATAAACACAATAAGCAGAGACATACTATTACAGAACGGACTACTCGAGATGGCACTTCATAACTAATATGTGACAGACTACAAGCTATGGACAAATGCAGTGTCTGTCGATGATTGACTCCGCCATTTTGTGGTATAAACATCAGCCAATAGCATTACCTTGCGCTTCCAAATTATATGCTCATCATTTGTGACACGCACTGTCTGTTGAGTATCTATATCAGTAACTGGCCAATGTTAGAATGGTAGACCAGGGCAGGCAAATGGTAATGTAATACGTCGAAGTTCATATATACGAAAGTATAGTATATATGTAATGGGATAAAGGGTGTATATTCATATTTGGATATATTCAATTTACTGTATTATATTATTATTAAAATTACTTTACCATCACTATTACTATTTATTTATAACACTTTCGATAACATACTTTTACTTAATTTTATATTATATTTCTAGCTTCGTAACATACGTTTATTCTTGATACGTATATCACACTGAATAATAAAATATAATGTTTCAGGAAATGAATATATATTTTGTATAAATTTGATATAATTATGTAACACAATCGTATTAACAAGTAGATTTATAATTATACTATATAATTTATTTGCCAGTCGATCATTGCGAATAGGAGAAAGTAGGCATATTGTGGGCACTTAGACAGTTTAGTATTCACACAGCATTGATCGGAGTAAGTCGCCGTAAGCTACCTGCTTCTTGTGAACTTTATCCAGGACGAAAATAGTCAGGGTGGGTGAATTTTTGTAGCAAATGTCTGTGAAAATAGACTTAGACGATTACTGCTACAAATGTCTATAAGAATTAATCTAGTGGTAATGAATGAAGGAATCATACCAATACAAGAGGCAACAGTATGTACTATCTACAGCTGAGGTCGCCCTGACATCAAACATAATTATCATGAAGCTAAAGACACGTCGGATGCTCCCTGACTATTAGATCACCAATCAAATGTAGATTGTATTTCAACTGATAGACGCGGTATCAGAATAACTCGGTAGAGACAAGTTGTGTGCTAGAATAAAAAGCCAAGGAGGGTTTGCGCAAACGACAGTTCACAAAATCGCTTTATAGAGAATCACAAAAGAATTGACGAAACGTAATGGGCCCATAGCATGACTAGATATCTTCGAGGATTCTACGGAATGATCATGCTTTAACGGCTTGATAAGCGTAAATAATATGAAGCCTACTTGTGAATAACAGGAATATCTGCTCTGAGAAAAGTACATGGATAAGATAGACAGAGAGCTCAATGAGCTAAAAATCGAAATCTAGTACGCTCTTACTCGATCAAGTATATGCTTACCAGATAATTTTCGAACTTTGCAAAAAATCAGGGTGAGACACATAGTTGAAAATGATTGATAGACGATCTGGAATGTCATTCCTGTAGGGAGAGCGACAAAATTCTAACTTGTCTATTAGGAACTAAGGGCAGTACAATAAAAAGATCCTTAATAGCAATGAAAACATTAATCGAAAAGTTCAGATATCGATACCAGATACCAAACTATTCATCTAATCCGCGGAAATCTCCATGTCGATTTGAATCTCGAGATTTATTTTGGATTCTAGTTTGAATTTCTCGTGAATTCTTTGAATTTGAATTTCTTTGTGACGTTGGAATATTCTTTAACAATTGCATAACGCAAGATTCGTAAAAAGTATATTTATAAGAGTGTACAAGAGAACTAAACTGTTTTTCAGCTAAATAAATTAACGCGATTTATTAATGCCTTCTTCCTAGAGGCCTATGTATCTCCTGAATATAGAACCTGGGTCAATTCGTGCTTGGAAACGAAAACCTTCTTAAGTACCTAATTAGGTTGAAGATATATACAACTAAAATGTATAGCAACAATAATATAAGCAACAAATATGTATAGCCAGGCAAATACTGTTGTGTAGACTGAAATAATGTGCATATTAGTTCTGGATTGGTATTGATAAAAAAATCAAATATGTTTCGTCTGCAGTTGTTGCACTATTTTTCTCGACTTTTGAGGTATAGCTTCTCGAAAAGTTTGTGCATTGCTCGAATGAAAAAAAAATGAAAGACATTATTTAATCTTAATTATATAAATAATTTCTATAATATAATATTACAAACTATTCGAATAAAATTGTACGATGCAGTATAAATAAATGTTCCATATTATTTCTCATCGATTCAAAAGTCTAAATTAATATGTTAACAACCGAATCGAAGAAAATCTGGTATATCGATTATTAATTACTAGTTCCAAAATCGCAAGTCTAAAAATTGTAATGGTTGTAAATAAACCAAGTAAGATCGTGGCTATTTCTCAGTTATGGCCTTGATTTATGGAAAATCGAGTATAACGGCGCTATAGATACGGTGCATTACCATTTTTCCTTAATATTAACTTTATGTACTAAACCGTATATAACCTAAACATTGTACGTTCGTTAATTATTTATTGCCGCCAATTCTCTTAATTTATTGGTTTAAATCATGACCCTGTGGAATAGCCGTTATCAAATTTCAATCATTTCATTCTAGTTAAAATTACTGCGAATTTATCTTTTTATAGCTAAATTTGAGTGGTATTTTGTATTATCATATACTACAGTCGCAATATATTGTTTACTGTTACGAATGTAAAAACAAATCGATTCCTTGTTAATTGATAATACATCCAACAATCAACATCCAGACGATAATTGAATATAATCGAAACGGTCACACGATCCACATACTTCAAACTTTTTATCAAAACTCCATTATTTTCCTCATAACGTGGAAAATTATAAAAAAATATTGATAAATCTTATATTTTAAATTTTAACGGGAAGGGGAAAAATAATTTCATTAAAAAATCAATGATCCATTGTAAAGGAATATTCCATTTTGACCCCACGAAATGTAACAGCAGCCGAATTCTTATCTCCGAAGGTCGTTAAATTTTCTTGTCGATAAAAGGGGTATATATGTATATATATATATATATATATATATATATATATATATATATATATATATATACATATACATATAAATGTATATATGGGCTCGACACTAATGCAGCGCCACGCTCACGGAGCATCCCGCGCGATACCCGCGAAACATACTAAATTATATCGGAGCCTGGGGAAATGGCACCGCGGTGGCGAGGTCGGAGGAGGGGGGGACGTGGACGGGAGGGAGGGTAGGATTGTTGGGCGGATAGCTGGAAGAGACCGCGCGCGCTCTCGTAAGCTTTACGATCGGAAATGCAGGAGCGATTTGAAGTTGCGCTAATAGGATGACCCGGGCAGAGGAGTGGGTGCGGGTAGGGCTGCGAGGGGGGGGCGGAGGGGGGCGGGGGGAGTGGGGTGGAGAAGCGGAGGCATGGAAGCCCGCGAGTGCAGAACGCTGCAGTCGGATAATTCGCCGTTACTAAAAGACCTATTAGCAAAACGCAATGATCGCCGTTGTCGATGCGTCGTCCGCGACTCGCAACTGTAACACAGCGCGCGCGGACGTACGCGCGCGGATGGTGAAACGCTGCGGGCCAGGGGTCGCGGGGGAGGGGGGAGGTGATAGGAGGGCGGGAGGGACACAGAGGGCGGCGAACGAAAGCCTCTGGTCCTCCGGCGCTCCCGAGCGCGCGTGCGTGTCCGCCCGTGCGTGTGTGCAGGTAGCACTATTGCAAACAAGTGCCTATTGTGGTAGCCCGATATATCCGCGTATCGTTAAAATACTCGACGAGCTTTATGGTCACCCGGTACAACTTGAACGGAATGGCACGTTCTAAAGGCTCGGGTAGCGAGGCGCGAGCGCGGCGGCCGGTGCGCCTCTACGTAGGTTGCAGTTTGAACTATAAAACGACGTAAATTATGGCCGCGGATTGCAATATTATGAGGCTATATACGCACGTTTAATGATCGAAGCTACCGGGCGTAGAGGCAGAGGGAGAGAGAAAGAGGTAGAGAGAGAGGAGGGCAGAGAGATAGATACAGATAGCGAACGAGAGAGAACGAGAGAGGGAGAGAGTGAGAGAGAGACAGGCAGGCTGGCAGGACGCGCTGCTCCGCGGCGAAATATTATCCGAAAATGCTCTCTCAGTCGCTGCCGTGCCGCGCCGCCTCGCTCTCTCGTTCGCGCGTATTACCGAACCGAGAAATATTGACCGGCCGCTCGTAAACGGGCGAACGAGACGCCGAGACTGTGCCGCGAGCCTGCGGAGCGAGCGCGCGGGGCCAGCTTGCGCCGAGTGCGCCAGGCCCCTCCGCCCCCCCCCCCGGTCCGCAGAGCCGCTACCCCGCCGGCAAAAATCTCGACGACGAAAAGCCCTCACCCCACCCCCGCTCTCCGCCGAGGGCGCACCTTTCGCGCGTCGAGATCGTCGTCTTATTGCCGAGTCGCAAGTTCGCCCCGGGGGAGGATCGAGGGAAGCCTGGCGACCTGTCACGGGCGCTGGGCCAAGTCTTACTTTTCCGTCGCGCCCCTCTGTACCGATGCTCGAGCGTGCCATTCAATTTTGTGCCATTTCTCGTTCTTATCGGTATAATAATCATGCAAACATTTCGCTGTAATCTTAATATTTTCCGTAAGTTTCGAGCCAGCCGAATGTATAATAATGTCATGGGATCCTAAAGTATTAGCAACTAATACGCACTAATAATGAGAACGTAATCGAGCAATGAATCAAGATAAGAAAAAGCTTAAAACTTAATCCCTACTTTTCAAATAGATAATTCAGTGCGAAATTAGAAACCAAGAAATATAAAGCCAGAGATAACGTGCATTCATTAAATTTACATACAACAAAATTTTATTGAGTCGTTCTCAACTCATGGTTATTGAATCAAATGAATTAATCAATCATTTGTTTTCACGAAGTAATAATAGACTTATTTCGATCAATTCTTGAAAGTTCATAATAAATAATCAAAAACTAATAGCTATTTGTCATAATAAATAATCAAAAACTAATAGCTATTTGGATTTAATATAATTTTAAAAGTAATTAAGATTTTTCCCGCAATAAAAACAGTTGTTAATCCTCTTTCCAGCTCTTTCTAAGATCTTTTGCTATCTCGAAGAAAGTATGAAATGTGTACAATAGTATTATCTTCTTTTAATTTAACTGTGTAAATATGCTATCTACATAAAATAGCTATTTATTTTTATGAAATGTAATATGCAATTAATTCCAAACTTGAACTGATTATTTTTTATCTTCAAAAAACATCCTTGATCCAAGTATATTCAATCTACGAATAAAGATGTTTTTCAGAAAAAGATGATTTGAGAACATCTATTAATTATTTTTTAACAGTGAGATTCTCAATAATGAAACGTAACATGAACAATAGATTGTTTTAAAAAATATGGGTTTCTTATATATAATGTTATAATATATAATAGCAATACATTTTTAATTTTAAATTAATAGGCGATTATAAAATCCTTTCACTTTTATCTATAGACCTGCAATTAGCACGCAGCGTATTTATATATATATTATATCTTAAGCAATAAAGAGGAGAATGTGAAAAACTGCATATCAAATCGCAAATTTAGTTTTAAATTATATTTTCTACAAGTCGCATTTTTTCCAAATTGAACTATCAGATATAAAATTTTTTTTTTAATCTAACATTTACATTAAACATAAAAACTGCATACATTCTATATACCAAGTGTTAATAATCTGTAAGAGTAAAACTGCGAGAAAAAATGTACGTGTAATTTATTAACCTGATTTATAACTACGCTAATAAATACAGCATCAATATTAAAAGTCCAATTAAACAATATCAATGAAAGATAATTTTTTTAAATTTTCACTATGTTCCCTTTTCAATGACGAATCATATTTATGTTTATTTTATCTCGATCTAAATTAAAATATTACAATAGTATAAAATGAACGAAATTGACTATTTTTTCACGAAATTTTTAAATTCAATCGAAATGAGTATCAAGGAAATTTGTTTAAAAGGCATGTTCAAGCTTTAGAGATTGGATGTGTAAAATGAACGAATTATAAATTAGTAACATTGAAAAATTAACTAAATTGACAAAAATTCTATTTAGTATCAAAATTACAAATCTGATTCGTTCTGAATCGCTCGGAATTATTTTAAAATTGATAACTGCTTTATCGGAGCAACAATAAGTTATAAATAATAGGCTTATAATATATATTTAAATTAAAGCTTATAATTTTGATCCTTGTTTTTAATACAGGATAAATTTAGCAACAGTTTTTTGTAATCAAAATATCCCCATAGTAAATAATACAAAAGTCAAATTTAAATTAAGCTTGAATTAATTCTGAAAATTCATATTTTACGATTTTTATGCTTCCTTTCCTGGAAAATGCATTCGTTTGCACTTAATGGCACATTATAAGACGCACAGTGAAAATCTTGTTTAATTCTTTATACTTCGATAGGTGATGATAAGAAGGCAGAAAATGTTCTTTTATTTCACACAGTTCTCAGTTCTCAGATAATATCATATGTTTTACGATAAAAAGTAGTATCTAATGCAGTTTTCACTCGAATTAATAATTTTCCAACGTGTTTCTTTAATCTGTAAATGTTTTATGGCTTGTTTTAAACAAATTCTTTCTCTATTGAAACTATTGTATATTTGCATTGGCAGAAATTAATTCAGTCTTGTAATTAATATTAGGCCAGGGTTTAGGACCAAGGATGCGAAAGCTTAAGATAAGAGCCCGAGGCTTATAATTAAAAATAAATTTTTTATCGCAGTCTATACAAAACTGGGCTTTCGCAGACAAAATGAAAATGTTGTCAATCATTTTATAAATATTTGTTCTTTCAAGCTTCTTTTATTACAAGTTAATATATTTACAAAAATTATTGCCAATTAACGAATTTCTCATTTCTAATATGTTATTCCACAGTACCGGAATTTTTAATAATTTTTCCAAGAACAGAAATATTTTCCAATAATATTCCTTGGAATGTTCTGAAATATCCCCTTCATTATACTTTCTATTGATAATTCAATTTCATTTATAGAAAAGAAAGACTAGCCCTAATGATTTCCTCCTCATTCTGATATTGATAATCCATAATTGATCCAAGAACAGCAAGTATTGAAAAAGTTTTCATCAGTTTAGAGCTTCCCAAAAAAGGAGAGAAAAAAGAAATAAAATTTAAATCTCGAAGCCCCGATCAGGAGTCTAGGTAGCAATCCCTGCCCGTCTTATCTAATGAATCGAGTGCGCTTCCGCCGAAGGAACTAATCCGCGGTTCCGCGTCTATCCTCTTTCGGGCAAGAAGCACCGGCAGTCCACACCGGTCCGAGCCAATTGATCTCGATCGCAGAAGCTGCTGCGCGACTAGCCGCCTGTTTTGCCGCTCTTCCTCCACGTCCCCTACCCCCATCCCCCCCCCGTCCCGTGTTGAGCCGTAATTGCATTAGCCGGTAAATAATTTACGGCGAGAGAAGGAGGTGGGCGAGTAACGCCGCGCCGCGCGGCGCAGGAGCCAAGCTCCGCGGATTCGGAAAACGGAAAAAATTCATCGGTGGGGGGGGGGAGAGGGAGGGGTGGTATACAACGCCCCGGGGCGTAAACAGATATACGCACGCACGGTGTACGCACAGCCATGAATTTATGCATTTCTCCATTTGCATTTCGGATCCTCGGCTTTTTGAATAAAAATTTATACGACGCATCAAAGTTAGCCTTCCCGGGACGGCCACGCGTCTCACCCGGCGCATATACGTGCGCGGGCTGACCGTAGGAAGTGAGGGGGGGGGGGAGGGTCCGGAGAGAATTCGACGCACGGCGTTCAGAGTATTCGCGCGCGGCGGTATACGCAAAGTACGCGTTCTACGTTCTACGTTCGGGAGCTGGTGGGGGTGGGGGGAGGAGGCTGGGCTCTCCGCCTCGCGGAGCGCAGTATAATTACGCTGGGACAATGGATTGGGCATATAGGACTTATTTAAGTACGGCGGGCTTCGGTGGCGGGGCGGGGGGGGGGTAGGGGTTCGGACGGCGCAAGAGTTTCGCAGGGGTCTCAGATCATAACGTTGCGCGGTCATGGTGCCCGGCACGCTCTTTGTGTCCGACGCGGGCGCGCGCGCCCACGGATGCGGGAAGAATATCAAGTTCGCGATATATAGGGCCGGCGCGCCAGGCGCTGCCGCGGCCTCTCGCGCGTACATATATATATATATATATATATATATATATATGATATACGTATATAACTATAACTCGCTAAATGCAAGAGAGAGAGAGAGAGAGAGAGAGAGAGAGAGCGCGAGGAGGAGGAAGGCGAGTACAAGGCAGATAGACTGCGATGGTGCGAGAGAGGGGGAGGGGGCGGAAGGTCGTGCGTGTATCCTTCTTTATTACGACCGGAGTATAAAACAATGATGCGAGTAATATTAAATTGAGAGTGAGCGATGGCGGTGGCCTTCATTAAGCTGTCAAATTCATTGCTTCATTAAGCTTTGATAAAGAAATAAAACTTAGGGATTTGCATTTGGGGGCGTTATGGCGCGGCGCTGGCCGGGCTCGCGCGCGCCCGTTTATCGATTAGCTATTACAGCGGTTTATTTTGAATAGGCAATGTTAAAATGATAATGTCATTAGATAGGCGCGTTTGACGAATCGATGAATTCCCAGGGGAGATGGATCCGCCGTATGGATTATCTAAGCTGTAATGTATGCGAGCGCCGGTTGCCGCGCTCGAGCCAGCTCGCGTTATTATCCGCGGGCAATTTTATTTCGACAACAAATGTAAATCAGGGCAATTCCGTCCATTGTTCGAAGTTATATTACTTTGCGCTTAAAAACGCGGAGGGAAAAAATATAAACGCGTATCTCATTGTTAAATAAAGTAGTGTACGTGACGAGTAAACCAGATTTTGTTAAAAAAAAAAAAAGAAAAATACAAGTTTGAAAATCGTCAAACGTCGTTTCACCAAATATAACGAGCAAAACTTTTATACGAATGTAACTTTGGCAAAAAGTGGATGAAGTAAAGAGCTTCCTTTAAATAATGATTATATTGCCACAATAAAGTTAAAATTTTTTACAAGTGTAACATCTGGGAATACGATGGATATATGCAAAAATCATCGTAAATTAATTGTTCGTCTTATTCGATGCTCTCGGCACAGGTAATTATAGCAGATCGTAAAAGAGGGGAAGGGGGCAAAGCCATGCTCGAATTAATCCAGAGCTAAGGGACCTGTGGCAAAATATTCTTACGATGCCGATTGTTCCATCTGAAAAATGGATTAGCGCAACCTAGAATCAAACGCGCTCTCCGTCGCCGTCGAGGCGTATAATCACGAGAGGTAAAATAAAATAAAAAAAAAAAAAAAACCGACTCTATTATACGAAACTGCGGCGCATCATTTCCGGTTGATTCATGGACGAATTCAAATCGCCGTACGCGGCTCGAACGATACTTCGCGTTGTTCTTCCTTTTTCGTCTCGTCTTTCATCGATACGGCCGAGTCCTCGGGTACGTGCCCGAGCATATTTGTAAAGTCGTGCACGGGGCAGGACATTACAAAGAACGCGCGGGACATATATAACTATATAGAGGCCCGAGTGAGATTATCATAAATGACATCTGCATAAGTGGGATGTATTTATGTTTAGCCCTTTACTGGATCAATTTTTAATCGTGGCAACTGTATTTTTGTAAATCTCGCCAACCACTCAATTACGAGCGTTTTTAATACCAGGGCAATTAATCCGAAGGTATGCAATAAATTACGCATTGAACTACAAATTTAATCGTAATTTTATTTCAGCGGACGAGTCAGCCGCTTGCGAATTACTTAAAAATTACTCTGAATTATTCGCCGCGAGTCCCGCGAAAATTATTAAGCAGTCGATGAAACTTGAGAATTGTCGAACAATGAAAAATTGTCGGACTGGGCCATCTATACGGGAGCGGTTACAGAGTCAACACACAGCACAAGCCCGCGCCAACGTTTTGAGGAGCGCATAAAAGCAAGGCTCCCTGCAACTTTGTTGGGTCGGCAGTCGCATTAATTAAGGGCAGAACTCGCGTTCTGAGGCCGTGAGCCGGCCGCGCTGCAACCGCGCCGAAGAGCCGAAGCGAGGCCGGTCTCGGCCGTGTATACATATACATATATGTATATATATATATATATATATATATATATATATATATATATAGAGAGAGAGAGAGAGAGAGAGAGAGAGAGAGAGAGTGAGAAGAAAGAGCTTGGCGAAGAGTAGTGGGGGCGGCCAAGGGGAAGAGGAGCAGAGAGAGAGAGAGAGAGAGAGCTCTGGGCCCGGGGTTTATACTTCTAGGAAGTGGCTCGTAAAGAGTGCTCGAGCTTCCACTCGCTCTCTGTTATTATCTGCGACTTTAAGCGGCTGAGGCCCAGGAGCGATGTGTCGGAACCCGAGGGATATATAATCGGCGCGCGCGTACGCGGGGGCCCCTCTCCGCCGCCCGATCCCACTAATCTTCGCCGATTCGACCCTCTGTATATACAGAGCGCGCGTGTGCGTACCCGCTAAGTGCGTCTCGCGGACCGGAGCGGCCACCGGCGGCCGCTCGAGCGCGTTTTTCTCAGGCGAGTCCGGGCATCCCCCCCCCCACCCTTGGGGCCGCGCTAAGCGCGCCCGTTGCGCGCCGCGACTCCGCGGCCTTCCTCACCTTTTTTAAATAACGACTCGACTTATTCTTCATTATTGATGGCCGCATTAAAGTCGTTTAGCGGGGGCGGGGGTTGGAGAGGTGTGGGGTGGGGGCACAGGGCTGCTCGGCCTACGGATACGGGCACCTACGCAGCGCCGATTCCGCTGCGTTCCTATACATATGTAGGTTCTTAATCCTTTATTTTATCTGCCAGCATTTTCGTCTTTAATTACGCTACAAATTTTTCACTCTTTGATAATTATTGCACTGTGTCCCCTTCTCATTCAAGTTACATATATTTGTCACCACGTGTACTAAAAGAAACGATAATTGTAATTTACGATCGTGACTTTTTCTACTTATGTATACGAATTATTCGTTGCTCTTCTACAATAATTACAAAACTAGGTAAACACTGGATTTATAGTCAATGATAGAAAAATTATAGTTAGTCGATGCCAAAAATGTTCAATCAGTATTGTTAGATTCTAAGATTCGAATAGTTTTATTGTGAAATATGTAAATTTTCATTAGTGATTTTAGATTTTGAATCTAACACACTTCTCTTTGTGGTGGTATTAATCAGCGAGTGTACTTAGTAGATCCTATGAGCAATGGAATTTACTTGGATGAGAATCAAATGACTCTCGAAATTTCTTTAGTATTGAGTTCTGGTAAATAACAGTGGTAATTGTTATTTACCAGTGGTATAGTACCAAAAATAACTATGACAAAGTTAACATTGTCCGAAATAATATAAATAATGGCAGGCTAAAATTTATAGAATATATATGCGAACTTGCAGAACAAATATAGTTTATTGATCACTAAACTGACAATTTTTTGCATAGCTTTTCATAACCTAGTAGCTGTCTCATTTTTCGGTTCGAAACAAATTTACTTGACATCTTTCTGTCTGACATCTTCTTTCATCTTGACTTTCTGTCTTAATGTCTTCAGCTGTTGTACAATGTATGTGTCTCTGTTTATTAAAAATTCTTTAGACTTTTAATTGAATCATTTAATCATTTACGATTTTTTTTGTATATGCCTTATAATATAACAATCCTAAAATTTGGTTTAAACTCATAAAGATTTTTATTTTGTATATTTACATTAGTTTTACGAAGAATTTTTAACCTAATTATTATTTATTTAACAAAAAGTTTTTTAGTATGTGATTGCGAAAGCCCCTCAAGTCAACTAAGATAAGCCGAGTAATTGTTAATTGTTGTTAAGTTAGTTTATTCGCATTATGATAAATTATATCAATATATAAACCTAGTATCCTGTCACTGTTATGAATTTGTAAACCGCAAATAAAATTATTTTTCTATAATAAATCGCTTCTGATAATACCACGTGATTCAGCTCACACCATCTAGGTTTTGTGGTATTAATAATCATCTTGTTCTCATAAATCTAATCAGCCATATTGACAAGGTCGGAATTAACGTTTACCAATGCATCACTCCACTCGGTGAAGTTTTATAATTAGATGAAAAAATCATGCAGATATAACTGATTTTTTGATAAAGAAAGTTTTTGTAGTAAGTCATTGTCTGAAAGCTAAAAGAAGGAAGGACTGAACTATCTACTATTTAATGGCACCAGTTCAACAAGGAAGTGAGCAAAAGGATTTTCATTAAGGAGTAGATCGTTGGTGTTCTTTACTTACTACCAGCTAAAAGTATTTAAGAAATGTAATGTTATTAGGAGAAGGTTGTTCCATTGATGAGGCTGATAATGCTATTCACGATAATGAGCACATTGATTATCAGGAGAGGATTATATTGTAGTGGTTCATGCTATGAATGCATGCAAAAGATCGTTTTGCATATGGTTGACTAATTACTGGTCGTGTGCGTTTATTTCGTTAAAGAGGATAAGAATATTGAGTTACCAACTATTATTATGGCGGCATTCATGCTACCAATGATAGCTACTGCATTAGGTAACACTGCTGGATCAGTGATTGTGATCGCTTGTGCCGCTCCCACTACGATTGAATATAGGTATATTTTAAATATATATAATAAATATATTATATATATTTATTATATATATTGAATATATTATACAAAGTAGGTAAAGTTGCTGGGTCAAACACAGATGATCTTTTACCTGAAGTCTGTACTGACAGATATTTTGTTAGAATCCCTACTGTAGGTTAAAAGTGCCGATACTTGTCTGAAAAACTCTGTATTTCTAACTACTACCCTCGACGAATGGCGAGAATCCCTGTTTCCCGAAAGACTTTTCTCTAACTCATTCGTTCTCTTCTCCAATGCCATATATCAGTGCTTCTAATTACAATTTTCTCATCTAAACAGGTCTTTCAAATCTGTCCTGTTTCTTTGTATAACTATACAACTTTTTCCTCCGCTCCAAATATTCAATGTAAATAGTTTACAATCATTAACAATCCTCGCAATATGATAGCGAATTCTAACTTCGTAATTGGTTTGGAATTTTTTAAAAACTTGTCAGCATTTTTTTTAAAATTTCATCTAAGTTTTAAGCACTGTCGTCAGAGTTTTCATAGGATCTTTTGAAATTTTCTGATACATTCATAAATTTTCATTCTTTAATCGATTATCTCGACTCTTAACATATTTTCACATTGCTTTTTTCATTTGTTTCTGATATTTAAAGAGAATTGCTTGGGATTTCGCCAAGTAAATAATCTTCTCATTTATGATTAACCTATACGCGCCTTGTTTTTTTTTCGAAATATGGTATTAAGTTTCTCAATTTATCCACGAATCCCTTGCTTTTTTCCCTTGATCAATTGTTCGGCGATTTCTTCTTCAATGTAATCGTTACAAATATGCGTTTGCACTCTTTGTCTAATCGGACTAAAATTGAGCCGGTCTCTGACGATATCAGTAATTAGATGTATGAGTTTCATTCTGTCTGTGAGACGACCCAGTCTTTCATTAGTTTAGAGATTATTATTGAAGTTGATTAAATAAATATTCTTCACTATTTCAAATTTTGCACTTTCCGATAGTAACTGTAATTGTAGTTTATTGTCGTTGTTCCAGTTAAATTGTTATTAAGGTAGCGTAAGATATTTCCTCCATTTTTTAATTACTTCTTTTACAGTTTTATCGAGGTCAGTTGTTAATATGCATCTAGCCTCGCCAATCTCTTTTCTTTCGAATGACGCTTTTATTTCTGGGAACTAAACTTTTTTTCCTCTTTTTACTTTTATTCTCTTGTAATAATTCTTGAATTCCAAAGCACTTATTACGGTCTCTCCAATTTCCGAGTCTTTGCATATTGGAACTGTCTGCAATAATTCCTTTGTTACTTCTATCGCAGAACGGTATTCAAAGCCGCCTTGGCATGAATGCACATGGGTGCCTGCTTTACGCATAGAAGAATTGACTTATCCAGTTAGAATATAACTGGAATATCATATAACCAAGTTTTATCGATCAGACACTATCTGTTTTCCATGCGTAATCTTAGATAAATGTTATTCGCTCTTTTCGCAGTTTTCTATCGTCGAGAAAAATGACTAATGTCGCTCTCAGTGACACTGTGCAGAAATTTTCTTTCCTCAAGGACATGCTAAGTTACTGTATGGTATCGTCATAGATTTTCATAAAAATTTTCTAAATATACGATCTTTCTTGCGATGAGTGAAGTCTCCCTGGCGAGCGATTAGAATCATAAAAAAAAATCAAAAAGAGGTTATGTTTAAGAATTGTTACGTACGACGGAGTTATCGAAATCTATGTTTTGTATCAGATCATTTCAACCAAACTGAAGTTAATTTTATGAAATCGTGTAATTTTCTCTTTAAACAATGAAAAAAGTTGTCATAATAATCACAAAAATTAATATATTAATTTAAATTCTAGAAATTAACAAAATAAAATCGAAATACGAAACGGCAAGATTTTATAATATAAATAACAAACATAATATTTAACTGTAATAATGTAGTATATGTTATTCTATTCTTTTTACTTTTCATTGGTGGTCTATTGAAAATAAATAGCTAAGTATGCCGTATCAGAAATTGGTACATCACAACGTTACCTAACAATTCAACTCTGTAGCACTTGCCTTACTATCGCATTGCATTATCAAAAATTCAATAATTAGATTTAAATTTAAAGAATACGATATTAAATTAAATCTGTATTTATTATTTTAGAAATCATGGCAAGCAGTGCAGTGAAGTACAGACTTCAGTATGTTTGTGTTGATTTTTATATAGATAAGAGGTTAATAAGCTTGAAAAGGACCTCTAATGAGCATTTGCACGCGTTAAGGTAAGATGAAGATGGCATTAGAATATAGAAGGTTCTATAAATGCAGGATCCATTTGTCAAGGGGATTCAAAAACTCAGGATTTGACTCAGATCTTTATCCTTAGGAATTTGTGGACTATAGTACGAGGGGCATTGTTTATAAATGTTGTGGGATATATCCCCTATTTATGGACTGTGCCGACATGATCTATCACCACAAGTATATACCACAGAGATCTATCACATAGTTTTATAAAGTTCTATCGTAATCTTTTTCAGCATTCCTGTATTTTACATACTATATGACTAGTGTATATATAAGAAAAGCATAATCGTATACTAGGATTCAGTATTTATTTTGATAAACATATATCCAACTGAATATCTTTCTGCTGATAATGTATATACCAAATAAACTATTCAATTATCGAGTGCGTTTATTATATATTAATTTCGACTTTGTATAGAAGTAGCCTTTCTAAATTTGTTGCGGCAGAAAATCAATCGATGAACGTCCCAAGAAATTCTCACCCTCACTGATCATTACAATGGACGGTGGATAAAAACATAAAAAACGTACAATTCTGAGATGATCCTGTGCTTCTTAGAATTAATTCGTTTCTACTAAATGATGCTCTACAGAATGATATAGTATTATGTATGATATTCATACGATGTAAAGTCTAGAAATACTACATCTGTCTGTAGACATACGATAAATCGAAAAAACTGGGAACTAATTTGAACGGGACCGGATATATGGAAATATTTAAATGCTCGGGTAATGAAAGTGCCATTAATGCTATTTAAATTCAGCTAAATTTATAGTCGATGTATAACAATTACAGTGAGAACGAGGAAAGTGTTGGAATTCGCAATACGCGTAGCACAGAAATAAGGCGAATAAAATGAAAGGCGCCGATAAACCAAGGGGGTAGGTCGGCAGCGTAGCCGATGGCGCACAAAAGCAAAACAATTCCCTCCGAAGGCCGGAAGACTTTAAGTGGGTTAAACGACACGGAAGGAAGAATCGTGAGAAAGAGAAAGCGAGAGAATCCCCCATGCCCACCCTCACCCCACCCCCCTCCCCCCCTCCCCCGCGAAGTTAATCCTACGGGTGTGAGCATTTTCGCTCGCGGAGATTATCGAGGAAGCGTGTGCTCGAGGACGTGCCGATCCATGAATACGCATCGAGATACCCTCCGGTCCCCCGGCCCCTCCAATAAAAGAAGTAAAAAAGCCATCCCGGCACTCCGCACGTATGGGGCGTCGCGCCAGCGTAGAGTAAAGGCGAGAACGGGTGCGCGCCGAGCGGCGAAGGCGGGCGCGGGGAGGGGTGGGCGAGGGAGGAGGGGTCGAAGAAGAGCGAGGAGAGAGAGAGATAGAGAGAGAGAGAGCGGGTAACCCAGTGCCGCGGCAGTGTCGGGCCAATGCAGTCGACCGCGAATGAGCGTAAGCGCGCCGAAGAACACGGGAGAGTTGGCGGAGTGAGGCAACACACTTTATAGTTTCAATCGATCCGGAAAGACGGCGGGGAAAGAGAGCGCGTTAGAAAGACGGAGCACCGGCCCGTGACCCCATCCCTTCCCACCCCCTCCCCTTGCCCTCCCATACCTCGATAAAGAGCGAGACGCGCGACTTTTGAAGAACGGGGTGGGGCGGGAGGGAGCGCCGGAGGAGGTTTTGAATGAACGGGGACTCTATACTACACTCCATGTGTCTACGCTGATCTATTCGAACACGTGGAGACGGATTCATCCGCAGCGTTAATTCATTAAAAGAGATAACCTCCGGTGGGTGGAGTTTCTTCCTCCTGTCGGCTGATTAGAACGAAATGTCACCGATATTTATTATAATTGATTAGCAGTACTTCCCGCGATTAGCTCGTAAAAGCCCAAGAAACGGGGAATACATTCCATTAATGAAGGATTATTGAAAATGAGTTAAATTACTCTTTAGTGATACACTCAGTTATAACTTCAGCCCCTCTAAATTTTAAAAATATCCGTCAATCCGGAACGATCATTAATAACTCTTGTGATTGAAAGATAAAAACACGAATATGATAGTCTGCAATTGCCAAATGGCACTGTATCCAAATATTGGTTGCGATATGCATAAGTAGGAATCAAAACAAGTGTGCTAAATCGTGTAATCGTCATTTTTGTTATGTTCATTCATTATTATAGGAATTCATCACAATAGATATTTAAATGCTTATTAGAGTTTTTTTAAAAAATTGAATAGTTTGTATTTTGGTAACTGTGAAATAAATCTTATGAGAAGTTCACTGGTACCATTCTTTACGAGTTGGGTATATATTCTATATATAATCTACTGTTTCGGTAAACCAAATTTTGACATTAGAAGAAATTGTAAAGTTTCTTTCTAAGAGTATGAAGTTGAATTAAATTACAAGCAAAGTAAATGCACATCGATAAATTTTTTAATACACATGTTGTAACCGAATGCAACTTATATAGTTTAACAGACAAAAAAAAAATATATATATATATATATACCAGGAGCTCGGACATGATCGAAAACGCGATATATAATTGTATATATTACAAGCCAATGTTACAAAAATGCTGAGTAGATTGCCTTGAGCTGTATACAAAGGACAGTTAATGGTGAAAGTAGAAGATACAAGGACCAAGTGCGAAAGCTCCGGTGTTTATGGAAAACAACGCCGATGCGGCGGTGCGACTGCGGTGGGGCAGAGGGGAACGGCGAGGGGGGTGGGGGTAGTACAGGGGTACGATCGAGAGCAAGCGCCCGTATATATGCTAGTCCACGTGTGTGTTTATACGTGTCTGTATCTGCGTGTGCACGCGAAGTAAAACGAAGGAAAGAAAGGTGGAGCGAGAAGCGAGAAAGGGATGTCGGATACATATAGTTGAGAGGTGGGGTCGGAGCGTGCCGCCCGCCACCGCTATATACGCGAGTGACGACGTGAGTGCAAGAGTGCAATATATATACACACATATATAGGAGGGCGCCCGCGTGCTTGAAAGCTCGAGGGGGCTCGGGCGCGCGCGTATGTGCGCGCGGGGCGCACGTGGACCTTCGAGAGGAGGTAGGACTAGTTGATTTCATTCACTCGCTCGGGGCTCAACGCCGCCCCGGCCTCAAGGCGAGAGGACGAATCTCGCCTCGCTCCGTGAGCGCGTACGTCGGATCGCGCGCGTGGTTTTCGTTCTTTTTCTCCCCCCGTCCCCGCCCTTCTCCCGATCTTCCTTTTCGTCTTGTTCGCGCGCTCTGCTTTGCCCAACCAAAGCGTCTCCTCTCGTTCCTTTCTTCTATTTTCTCGTCATTTTTTCGCTTTAGCGCGCCTGCGACGCGCTCGGCGCTTTTTCATCGGACGACTTTTTCAGCGCGCCGCAAGTAAGAACGCCCGCTCGCTTCAGTAAAAGTGAAGAGCGCGTATCGGCCCCATTTCGGCAACGGCATTTATGTAATCGTTGCATCTTTCTGCTCGATTTCGTGGCTTTTTTTATCCGCGATTTCGGTCGCTTTTGTCAGCTTCTGTCCGGAAAAAAGTTTATCACTCAAATTTGCATTTATACGTGGGAATTTCGAGGTTACCATAAGGATTTGATTTTGTTTGGTAATGTAATTACAGTGCTTCATAATAATTTGAGAAACGTTCGCTCAGTCGACAGGCTAATATTTACCGAGTATTTTTACGTCAAACTGAATTTAGGATATTCCTTCGAACTAAAATTAGATCAGGCCGTACAAAAATAAGTAGAAGCCTCGTTTCTGGCACGAATTTTCGTATAATCATCGTTGCCGGTAAACTGGCCATTGCGCCATTAATTAAAAATGAAATTAAAATCCGAAGAAAGTAATTAGCGCGGGCTTAATAATTTATTTCCTTGCGGGGGGCGATATTCGTCGCGCGCGGCAATTCGTAATACGGGGAGGAGGGAGGCGGGGACGCCGGCGGTCACGTAACGTCGTAACGGTTGAAGGGCAAAAATTGAGCTACTAAGCGGGTAGGTTCTAATCAACTCTCGGGATGTGCCGGCCAGCGCCGACGCCGCCGTGGTCGTCGCTCGTCGCGGGGCCGTCGCCTCGGTGCCCCGATCGATAAGAAGAAGGCCACCGTCCCTGGACTGCGCGCGGGGGCGGGAGGGGGATAGGGTGTCCACAAATAGGAACATTGACCCGTCATTATTCCTCCTCCCGGCTTAATTGATTAACAAAGCTCGACTTACTTCTCCGCCCGCCGTGGCCGTTCGCCCCTCGGGCCGCCGAAAAGGAGGCTTCGCCAGAGGGGACTGGTTGGGGTGGGGGCGGGGGATAGAGAAAGAAAACAATTTTCCGCTTTAATTACGAGTGCAGAGTGCGCGGAGGATATTTCTTTGTGCTCCTTTTTTCGACAGTGAAAATAAATTCTTTTGTAGATATTTTTAATAGTAAAATGTTTTGTTTTAGCTTGATGAAAGTTTTGATAAAGTCATATAAATTGGTTGGCATAACGAAAAGCTTTCTATAACAAAAACTCCACGTTTGTTTATACGAAATATTGAGACATTTTTTTTTTTTTTTTTACTTTTTTGTACTTTTAAACATTTTTCCCTCCTTCATTTTTACCGACAAACGCCGGCTTATAAATAATGGCGGAAGCTTTTCATTTTTGAAGCATCAAATACTTTTGCGCCTCTGGGACATAGAGCGAGAGGGGTTCAAAATGGCGAGAGGAAGAGAGAGAGAGAGAGAGAGAGAGAGGGGGGGTACGAGGAACAAACGGAAAATCGTGCCGATCGCCGCGAAAACTTGCCCGTCATCAAGCTCCCGGGACACGGAGGGAAATTAGCGAACGGCAATTCCTGCCGATTCTCCCGTGCCCGTCCGCCGCCGGCGATACGCCGACGCGGCGCTCGGCCGCGAAGAAACGGTAACGTTTATAAATACCCGATAATTTAGGCGTCAATCGGCGCGCTTTAGTAAATCGAGCCGTTACTGAAAACGTCGCCGGCGGAACAGAACGCCGCGGCTACAATCAGCGCGTAACGGCTCGTCGGCCGGCCGGAGAGGTAACGAGGAGACGAGCCGCGAGTGTAAGGGTCGAGTTGTATATAAAGAGGGGGAGGTGCCACAGGCCGAGCGAGAGGGAGAGACGGATGGTGAGAGGTCGAGGATGGCGAAAGGGCGGCGAGGGGAGCGGAAGGGTTTTCGGCCGTCGAGGAAATCGAGGGGAGAGGCTTAAAACACCGAGGGTTGCGGATAGCACCAGTGGCGTCGCTGCAGGGGGGCCGCGCGCGCGTTCCTCCGTGCACACTCCCCGTGCGTACCCCCCCCCCCCCGTGCGCGGGACTCGTCTCTGCGTGTCGCGGCCTGCCCGCCGTATCGGGACTCGAGCCGGCCTCCTTTGCGCTTCGCTTTCTCGCGCCTCCGACTGGCCCCGGGCCTTTCGGTGATCGCTTTCAATGAGCGGCCCGCTTTTCGTCGACCGAGCGGCCGTCTTACTTAATCGGCCGCTCAAGCTCGGTGTTCTGCGTGTACGCTCGTTGGCGCACGTACTTACGCGGCTTACCGTGCTAGAGGTATACAACTCGTATCCATTGTTTATGTTTTGTCAATCTCTCATAGTCGTAGCATTTTTCGTAATTGCAGCAGTATTTCGCCTGTATATGATTAATAATATTATTATTTTCTACCATCCGAATACCGAAAGTTGATGATTCAAGTATCGTCTGCATACATAAACATGCGTACAATGGGAAAAATAAAGGTCAAGGTGATACACTAATTTAGTCAAAAGAAAATAGTTTCAGAATTTATTTTTTTACAGCTCACTTTCATAAGAATTTCTTAGCTTACTAAGGTATTTTACGAAGACGCATGCGTTATTAACACTATCTAGTAATTTGAATTATTACCTCTGTATATGGTTCAGAAATTTATATATTAACCAATAGTACGATCTCAAATTTCTGTTTTTTCAGCTAGTACTAATATACAATACAATTGAAAATGCTTCTACTCTAAAAACTAATTGCTAGTAGCTCCAAAATATTTATATTTAACATAGTAATTAATTGGGCGACAATTCTAGTATATGAGATTTGTGGGCATTAACATTTGGTGTATACTAATTATTAGAAAGAACAAAATGAAAAAATAAATACATGCTTCTAGTAATAAATATATTAAAAATCAATTTATAATGAATATTTGAAATTATTTTATTATATCTTCTCATTTTAGATATTTGAAAATTATTGCACGATACGATGCGTATAAATCAATTCTATTTGAAAATGTAGAAGAGACAAATAAGAAGATTCATCTATACTCCCTGCGAATATATATAATATATTATATTAATGATTTTAATTATTTTGGAGAATAAAAGTTTATGTATATTAGATATAAATTACGACAGATCAAAATAATAAAATTGTAATATAGTAAGAGTAAATACAATCTAAGTTAAAAGAATATTTATTAGGTGAAGCCATTTGTGATGCTGTACATAATTTTTTTTTATTCATGCAATAGAAAAAACTACATAAAACTATTCATTAAAAACTAATAAAAACTTTTGAACGCACTAATAAACAATCAAAATGGAATAGAATTCTACAGCATATCTTAATATTAAAAGAAATTAAAAGAGCACAAAATTCTTTGTTTCTAAAAATAATATTTGTATGTTTGAAAAATCATAAAAAAATCATATATTATAAACTTTTCTATTAAAATAAATTAATCAAATTGATTTTTGAATGAGAACCTGAAGATACATAAATCAATGACATAATGATTGGATTCATGCGTATAAGGTTATAAATGTCTTTGTTATGAAAAAGATACATGTGCGTGTGTACAGATATAGATATAATATATATAAGTCTGTTTTTTATTGGGAGTTAATTGTAAAAATGCTCTGATTAAAGGATGCTTTTCCAAGAAAAAAATGTTTCTTCTAAACGTTTTTGTAAGTGATTTTTCTTGAAATAAATAATGAGTGTAATGAGAATAAATATAGTGTCATGTGCCTAATGTAATATTATGCTAGAATTGTAGGAGGATGAAGAGAATAGTTTCAAGTATAATACATAGCAGAATCATTTATTCTGATGCTCTATGCTAATATATGCAGGAATATTAAAGAACTTACATCGCGCACTGGTTAATGTGGAAATCGATTTTCAATTTCTGGCAATCAATGTTTTTTTGAATTCATACATTATTCCTTGTACATAAAATGTGGATTAATCATCATTAAAATTCAATCTCACATTTAATGAAATAGATGACAAGAAGGAAAATATATTCATTATTGCATAATCGAAAAGTAATTTGATTAATGAAACATTTGTATCTTATACCTGAGATGATTATGATTACGTATAATGAAAATAGTATTTAAATATTTGGATTTTTGTTGTAATGTTTGATTAATGAGAATTCCATTTCATTACTATAGGTAGAAGAATAGAAAATATGTTTTATTTTAAAAATATTTTGTATGTAATTTTAAAAATCTTATTCGATAAATAGAAAATATAGAGATCTGTTTGCCAATTACTATATATTATGTTCTACTAGCTTATCTTATATAATTATCTGATATAAAGTTGTGAGGAATTGTATTACTTTGATTTGCAATTTATTTACCAATGAATGCTAAAAATATTATTCAGAAACTGCAATAGATATGAATTCGAAATCTGTTTTATTTCGGAGAAGAAAATAGAAAATAGAAATGACAGTTGCTAGGCTTGTCAAAAAAGTAATAGCAATTACCCGGATAAATACTTGCCATAAGCAAATAAATTTAAAATACAATCTGTATTTCAAATTTACCGTACAATTATAAATGTTGAATTTCAAACAATATATTTATTAAGAATATAAGATTAATGGTTAAAATAAATAGAAAATTATGCCATATTTTTCTAAGTATAGATTAATATGAAGAAATAAATTTTGATGATCTGTAAAAGTATATGTTTGTGAGAATTTACGCAATGTTGTCTATCAGTAAAGAGACGTTACAAAATATTTTTTTTTGAAGTAAAAGTAGCTATCAATGTTATCTTCTTAAATGAACTATTTTAACCAATATGCTAGAACCATCAGAACTTTCGATGCTGGTTTTTTTCAATATTAAAATATGTCTGACAACGATAACAGAAATAATCTCGAATGCAGACATTTGTGACTTTTTCTTTCTTTTCATACTCTAGACAAGTATATTAAATCAACTTCCAAGCGCTTCCTTTGACCTTTCATCTGAATAAACGTTAGTATCTCTTGTCGATCGAGTCTGGCGACTGCACTAGACTAACGTGTGTGTGCAAACTTTCATACCAACATTTTATACGATTTTTACGTCAGGTCAAAGTAATCAAAAAAGTTAATTTTTTTAAATAATATTATTGATAATTGCAATATATACAGAGGCAGAATTGGGTTGATACGCATAAATCAACCGATTTCGTATGCGTATGCCTTTATAATTTATGCGTATGCTCATTTATACATTTGTAATTATATCGGTATAACGAATATTTAATAATGATTTGTTTAATAAATTTTTAGCGTTTTACCAAATCTCAGAGATGCAGGTTCAAAAAGAAGACGCTTTCGGACGGTGCAAATACGGGCGATGAAAAATTTCCCATACGCATAGGCATATACGTTTCATCTCGGCATTGCTGAAAATTCAGCCGATTTCGTAGCGCGTCGCTTCGTTGGAGACGCGTTATCGCAAGCATCCGCAGAGGACTGACAATTCTCAGCGGCTCGGATCCCGGTATTACGTGCACGCGAAACGATCTTTCGAAAAAGTAACGCGGCGATAATCCGCCGCGTCCTCCGCGAGCGCCTGTCCCTTCGGCCAATTTCATCGCGGCCGTAACGACTGCGTCGTAACTTTCTCGGGCGCTCCTTCCACCGTCCGGCCGCGGCCGAGCGCTGACGCCGCTGCGCCGTCCATCGGCACCCGCGGAGACGAGCCAATCCCGCGGTCCCCGTCGCGCCGCGCTGCCCCCGCGGCACCGGGCCGGCACGCGGCGCTGCGCGCACACGGTCGTTCCTCAAGACGAAAAAGATCGGCCGACCTCCCTCGGATTCCCGGGTCCGAGCGCGCGCCGAGTCCGATTTGCATGACTGTTACTACTCCCGCCCTCCCGACCCTCCCGCTCGCCCTCGCAGCGGGCCCGAGCGAGACGGCGCTACGCGCGGTGGGTGTGGGTATACGCGCGCGCGCGTTACACGCGGGCCCTCTCCCTCTATCGCCATCCCCCCGAGCGCGCGGCACCGCGTGCGCGGCGACGGGCAGGTCCTCTCGGCCGCGGACACTCGCAACGGCCGCGCGGCGAGGGAGAGAGAGAGGGAGAGAGTGAGCAGGAGGGCGGGAGGGAGAGGGAGCCGCTCGCGGTGCATGCGCGCGCGCGCGCGCGCCACCGGGGATATCGCTCGCGGTCCACCTCCGCGCGCACTGAGTCCGCCTCCGTCACGCCTCCGCTGGCCCCCACCGCGAGCGGGCGGCGCGCGCTCTCGCGCTCTCCCTCTGCCTCGCGCTCCGTCTCTGTCGCGCGCGGCGCTCGCGCTACTCCGCCACTGGAAGCGGCCTGCCTGCCTGCCTGCCTGCCTGCCTGCCTGCCTGCAGGCGGCATCGGGTTCCCGCGCCGCCACCACCACCACCGCCACCGTCGCCGCCGCCGCCACCGCCGCCGCCACCGCCGCCGCACCGCCGCCGCGCCTCGCCGGCCCGTCGTCGCGCCGCGCTGCCACTACGCAGCCAGCCTGCGGACCGCGAGGTGCTCCGACGCGTGCAGCGCGCTCTCTCGCCTCCCCCCGTCCAGGCACGGCACGAGCAGCAGCGGCAGTAGCCCAAGGCGCCCCCGCCCCCGTACGCCAGCAGCCGTTGGCCGACAGGGCCGGCATCGTCGCCGAGCGAGCGCGGCCACGAGGAGGAGCCGCCGAGGCACTGTGAATCGTCGTCGCCGGCGCGAGGGAGGCCCGAGGGCGTCACCGAGCCGTGGTGGCAGTGAGTGGTGCGGTTGTGCGCGTGCCGGGCCGCCGGTACGTACGCGGGGCTCGGGCGTCGAGTGTGCGCGCGAGGGCCCGTCGGGCCCCCGGCCCCCTTCCTGCCCGCGCGACACCCGCGAGAGCATCGCGGCGGGCGTCGCGGGCCGGGCGAGCTACGCGCGGAGCACGTGCGCGCTCTCTGCCGAGCGCGCGCGCGCGCGCGCGCCCCCGAGGAGGAGGAGGAGAGAGACAGACTCAGTGACCGGGGACACGTGGACGCGATAGCGGCGGCGCCGCCCGGTGCGCGCGATGCAAGCCAGTGTTTCGTATGCACGTGAACGTTGCTCGACGACGGCCGTGAGGTCGGAGGATTAGCCGAGCCGTCCGTAACCACTGGAGCGCCTCGTCTGCTATATGTATATACATATATACACAGACTGACACACGCATATATATATATATAGACATACATATAGATATATATTCACATTACAGAGGCGCGTACGCTCTGTAAACACAAGCGTCACGTGACCGGGGTGCTCGCGGCTCTTTCTCGCCACTCTCGTCTCGCGGCTAAAATGCGAGTGCGCGCAATTAACTCTACTTGTCGCGCGCTCAATCGACCGTAATTACCCTCCCTCGCTCAACTGGTGCACGCGGATTGATAATTCAGCATCGAGGCTGACCGACGAGCGAATTAGCGGGGCCCGGATCGGTGCTGTAGCCGAACTGTTTATTTTGTTCCGTTTTCTCCTTGTCGCCGTCGTTATCCGGACGAGCGCTGTATCAGTACGGACGAGCGCCTGCAGAGACTGAAACTGTGCGCGAGCGAGGACCGGTGCGGGTTCCGAAGCCGACACCGACGACCGAACGCCGTTTAAGCCCATAGGAAGTGCGAGAGACACTTATCGAGCCGAACGTAACGCGTACGGGACGTAAACGCGTGGACGAGGAGTTGACAGCTGGATCTGTTACCTGTATAGACTTTTGCGCAGGACAGCGGCGAGTTAGCAGCAGGTCATCGGCATCGGCGACTCAACGCAGTCGGCCGATAAACCACGTCACAACGACGTCGTACGCACGTCAAGCTTGGGTCTTCTCAGGTAAGATATGCTCTATGCGCATGTTTGTTTATGTCTCTCACTCTCTCACTCACTCTCACTCTCACTCTCTCTCTCTCTCTCTCTCTCCGTATATATGTACACTATTGTCTCCGTACGTTTTGTTTACGAGCGCATGAGTCGACGAACAGTAGAACTCGCGTCGTGGTGGTAAAACACCGTCTTCCTTAATTTAAACTCTTTCAATGGATCTCGAAGACATAGTTCTCTTCAATACTCCTTGGCTGTTTCGCGCAAAATTCTCGAAGATGAAAAAAAAAAAAATACCGATTTCATTGTTTTGTTCTTACACCTGCCACGCGCTCAACGCGCACTCCGTACGCGGCGCAATGCGGCCGCAGGCGATGGGAGCCGCTGCGCTCACGACGGCTCGCACGCACCGTTCGCGAAAATGTCAAGATGATTAACCTTGTTTCGCGCTTTGTCGCGCGAGCTCGCGCGTTAAATCACTTGTAAAACTAGAGCGGAGCGATGTAAGTCTATTTAAAAAGCGCGTAATAGCCGGCATTTTTGCCAAACGCTTGGCAAGCCTGCCTTCGCCAAAATACATAAATCGCCCCGGCAGATTCTCGATCCACAGCGTTATGAAATAGCGCCCCGGACGAAATTCGACGGCGATCTCGTCGAGGCGCATAATTGTATAATAAGATCGTGTAAAATTAGACGCCGTTCGAGCGCGCGCGCGCGTCCTTACCGTTGTATAATTAAAACAATCGAATGGGCGACCCGTTTCCGAACAATGCGCCTGTTCGAATATGTACCTAGGGCGACACTAATCAACTGAAAATATAATCATTGTTATTGATCGCAATGACCCCGAGACGAGATTGGTCGCGTGTCACGCGCACGTTTGTACAGGCGTACACGAGTGTCGGAGAAAAAATAATGTAAATACAAATAGAGTAGTATTTTCTTTGATAAACTCTTTCCGAAATTAACCTTCGTGATTCTCGGAGAATTTAATACATAATTAATGAATAAATATGTAGACAATGTAATATAATTTGACGCACGCTCGATATCTTTGTAATTACAATATTCTTAATGCATTTGATAAATCAAATTAAGTTGCACGTTTTTTTTCACGATACATACAATTATTTAGCATACTCGATTTTTATGTCAGCTAGATACTAAGTTACATACTATAAATATACTAAATTCAATATTTATAAAATTAAAATTATTTTTTATTCTTTTATAAATGTCTTAATAAGAATACATTTGATGAATTCCAATATGAGACGATATTTTAATAAAATATGCGGATCTTTTTTGCATGACTCCTTTGAAAAAATTCATAGAAATTTTTTAGTGATTAAAAGTAATTCTTAGTCATCAAAGATATAACGGATTATTTAATTAACAGAAGAAAAAACATTAAGCTGAACAGCGAACTAGTGATAAGTAAATATATATTTCAATAACTATTTTTAACTTATTGATTGAAGAGTCATTGTAGACTTGGTGAAAGATGATTCATAATTAGAACTTAAAATTAATCATCTGAAAAATAGCTGCTTGAATAGTTTCATTAAGAAAAAACTACATTAATGAAACTATTCAAATGTCATTTTTAGTTAATTAATTTTATCTGTTTACATATTTAGAAGAAGAGCGGTATAATATACGTCATTGGATTACTATTGGATGAATTAGATAAAAAAAGAGAATAAAATCTAGAGTTTAATTTAAATTGAATTAATTTAAATTCTAGAGCTGCAAGAGAAGACAATCATATCCGTATAAAACAACGTAAAATCGTACATACGCTGTAAGTGTCGAATTCTATCGAGTCGAAAATCGCGAGCGCGTAAATGGATGAAAAAGCCGAGTTTTCCATCGAAGGTGAGGAGCGAATGCGCAAGAGTTCGGTCTACGGTCGTGTGTTAGATTTCAGAGAGAAACGAGGGGGGCTGCTGCAGAGGAGGTATTGGGGAGAACGAGCGAGACAGAGCGAACCGAGGAGAAAGACAGAAAGAGAGCGAGCGAGAGAAAGAAAGAAAGAAAGAAAGAAAGAAAGAAAGAAAGAATGAAAAAGGAAAAGGAACAAAACAGTGGGCGAGGGCAGCCGTGCTCTCCGTCGATACGGTGAGCGCGGGGTTGGCCGGTGATTATCGCCGGCTGGCTGCGATTAACTTAATCTCAGTAATTAAGAAAGTTACTTGGTCGTATCCATGCGGGAATAAGGATAGAGAGAGCGGAGAAGAAAGAGAGGGAAGCCGACGCGAGTGTGATTGAGAGAGAAGGGTCATGGGATAGAATGGGGGAAAGCGAGAAACAGAGGGAGACAGAGAGAGAGAGAGAGAGAGAGAGAGAGAGAGCGGACGGGGGCTCGGAGGAGAGGTAAGTGTATTAGGAGGGGTAAAAAGGATGAACAAGAAGCTACAACAAGATAAAGTAAACGAAGCAAAAATTAAAGCAGGCTAAGGAGAGTCTCGGTATAAACACAAAGAAAAGCTACCGGGATGTAAAGTATAGAAGAACCCAGTGGCAGATTCAGTAAGGACGGGACGGGGCGACCAAGCCGAAATGCGCGCTTAAACGAAATGCACAGCAAAGAAATCGTGCGAAATTTTATATATTACAAAATCATACTTATAATCTTACGTATCGCAAAATTATAATTATATACAACTACGTAATTTATCGCCGTATCTTTCTGAACTTGTTGAAAGGACTTTTTTTTCTCTCTCTTTGTACACCCGTCGTTATCCGATACGCTATCGTCCCCCTTCTCGGACCACTCCTGAATCCGCCACTGAGGAGTACACGATACATGTATATGTGTATGTGTGTGCATATATATATATATATATATCTGCAGCTCGCAACATATTTTATGTTCTTCGAGCAATATACTTACGTATAAACAGCGCGGCCGGCAATTTTTTTCGTTACAATCCGATATAATGACAGTAATAACTCGGCTCGTGCAGGCGAATTTGTACATCTCGGCGAATGAATGGGTCGAACACACCTCTCGGGGGGCCGAGCCTAATATTATACGTTTATTGCCCATACATCTGGCTCTGCCTATATATACAGATACATGCATGTGTGTGCGTGTGGGTGTGTGTGTGTGTGGTATATGTGGTATGTGTGTATGAATGTATATATACATACACAACACACACACACACGCACACACGCAGACATATTTTCTCGATCATTTCGACAATCTCTCCTCGAGATTAAACGGCATTTCTAGCCATGTTATTATTATAAGAATCTCTAAGCGGATCGTTATCGACACCTCGCCTGCAATGGCGATAACTTGAGGATTAAAAGCGGACCGGTCGATTTTCTCGCATCCGCGGATTTAGTCGGCTCTGCGGTCCGAGATTCTCGCGCTTTAGCTCAATAATACTCGCGAGTGAATATATGTGTGTGTGTGTGTGTGTGTGTGTGTGCGCGTGTGTGTGCGTGTGTGTAGGGAAGGAGGGAAAAGGGGAGCCAAACACAGGCGTGAGCGAATTGACAAAACTGGTTGCCGAGCGCGCGTGTGCCCAAGTTCACATGTGATAATTTCCATCGGCTACTTAGCTTCCTACTAATAATTACCCGCGATAATTATACACGGTCTCGCGCGCGGGCGCATTTGCATACATCACGCCTACGCGCATATGCGCGTACGTACACACACGGATACATTTCACGTTCAAAATGCGTGGCCTGGAAATGCTAATTGAAGGATCGAACCTCTTCCCCCTCCCCGGTGCCCGCAAGCCGCGCGACGAAGCCAGTTTCGTTAATAATAATGTCGGCGAGGCCGCGCGTTTCGCCATCTGGGCCGCGGTGGGATAATTTTCGTAAATATGTAAGGCAGATCGGGCGCTGCGGGACGAGAATTGTAGATATAAATCCGCTCGGTATCATCGAACGAATTAGCGGGCGCGTTCTATCTGCTCTCGTTCTCTCGTACGCGGGCACGCGCAAATGCGCACACACGCACGCATGTATATACATCTCAATCAATTCTCATTGTGTTGTCCTCGAGGAAAACGATGCGACTGCTTTCGTGCAAGGCAAATTAAACGCGCGTAGACCTTAGAGAGGTTTAATTAAGTACGTTCGAGTCGTTCCTGGAAAAAGAGGAAGATAATATGTACGAATCGAATCAGGCAGTCGAACCATCGGACAGGTTTTAATTTGTCGAAAAAATTTGCGCCCATGGCCTAAGTGGATTTGCAAACGGAGAGCGTCCTTTACGACTGTTTGCTTGCTCTCTCTCTCTCTCTCTTCTCTGTCTCTCAGAAAGAGAAAGACCCACAGCCTACGCCCGAAAAATTATACATGATATATATATATATATATATATATATATATATATATATATACGTAATATACATATCCAATATTAATTTCATTAATGTGTGAAAGCGAATAAGGCAACTGGGCAATAAGCGAGAGCTCGATTTCGGGTAATCTACTTCGACCTCCCGATATTTATTCGCCCGAGAGCCGTAATAATCGGGGCAAAACGATTTATTCCGATCCGTGCTCTAGAATCGTCTTCGTACATACGCACACACACACACACACACACACACACACATATGAGTCACGGACGATGCGACAAGCGTCCTTCTAAATTAAAGCAAAAGCGAAGTCATGCGTGCGCCAGTGCGCCGATTCAGAGGCATAATTCAGCATTAGAAGCGTCGCGTCGCCGACGGCTGCGACGACGACGACGACTACGACCACGACGATGCGCGCGCCTCTTCTCGAAGTGCAAAAAAAAGGATAAAAAATAAAGTGCGAGAATGAGACAGAGATAGAGACAGAGAGAGAGAGAGAGAGAGAGAGAGAGAGAGAGAGAGAGAGAGAGAGAGAGAGAGAATAGAGAAAAAAATCACGCGCAAAGGTCGTCGGGGACGAAGAGCGAGGGGAGGCGCGCGTCGAGAGATCGGTATTATATTATAAAGAGTAGCGCGTCCCCGACGCGAGAGGTCGGCTCGCGAGCGCGCGCAGCGCAGCCATGTGACTCTCCGCCCCGCGTTCCGCCGCACAGCCGCCTCCGAGGTAAACAGCAGCACGTGCTGCCGGCGTGACGACGCGCGGGGCGGGGGTGGCGTCGCTGCGCCGACCCGACGACGGTGGCGCCGAGGAGGAGCGCGAAAGGGGGTGGAGGGGGCGGAAGAGGCGGCCGCGTCGAAGGCGTCGTCCTCCTGCTTCTTTTTTTTCTCTCTCTCCCCCTTTTGCAACCGCGTCGATACCGAGCCGAGCGCCGGCTCTTGGACGGGGAGAAAGCGAGAGATAACTAATTACATATACATCGTGAGTTATGGTCGTGGGGGCGGGGAGAGAGCGAGAGAGAGAGAGAGAGAGTGAGAGAGAGCGAAAGGTGACTCCCCTGCAAAATCGATGGATCGGTAATAGTTGCTCAAGCAAAATCGAAACGCAGCGTTCGGCCGATTTGTTGCGCATTGTAATTCTTACTTTGGTTTGGCGCAAGACTCGCAACAGGCTCGCCGATTGCGAAAGGAGCGCTTTCAAAATACTATTACTAATCAAATGAGTTTAAGCTGGCGCACTGAGGATAAAGATTGCATTTTTAAAATTAACTGTTTCCAAATAAGAAAGTTTCTGTTTTAGTTGTATTTCGACAGCTCGGAGTAATAAAGTATACATCTAATTTTTACACCGAATTCTGTACGAACGTAAAATGTTTCAATTTTAAGTTTCGGTTAAAACGATGCCAATTAATATTTTTCAAGGAGAAATGTTACATTGAAAAATTAATAGCATACAATTAGTTAAAGTAGAATCCAATTAAAATCTGGACTATTTTGCGTTAAAAATTGTGGCTGCGGTCATCTCTATTTAAAATCCGTGTTGATATCCTATCGTTCAAAATCGAAGATAGAATCGCTCTCATTGACAAAGGTCGCTCTGTTTTTTGGCATTAAAAATTTACATTGGATAATGTTCTACTCTCGTGGATTTTTATTTGCTTCTGTACTTATGATTCTCGCTGCATGAAAACTTTTCCAGTTTTCTGGAACTCCGTTCAATTCTTTCATAACCGCGCTCCCTTACTTTATTCGACAATCAATATTTTTGAATAGACTTGGGCACCTATACGTACACGTTTAATTGTATATGTAACTTTGTCAGGAGAAGCGGAAAGCGGCGGCGCACTCGAGATTATCTCGGGCATCAATGTACAGCGAAAAAGCGAGCGATCGATGGTTACTTTGAGAGAGGAAAAAAAGAGCTGAGAAGAAAAGTGGAGGATGAAAAGAAAGAGAAAGGGAGAGAGAGAGGGAGAGAGATTGGGAGAGAGGGGGAGAGAGAGAGGGAGAGAGGTTGAAAGAGGGGCAAAGAGAAAGAGCGGGATAAAGCGCGGGAGACGAGCGCGCGCTCGCAAACAAGGAGTTCGGAAGTAAGCAGCTAAACTACGCGCTAAACGAAGAAGAAAAGGAGCTGAGGGGGCTCGACCAAGTGGCGGGGAAAAAAGCGAGAAAGATTGCGCGCGCCGTCGGCACGAGAGCGCGCGATAGAGTTATAGTATCTGAAGGGGTTGCAGCGGCCGCGGCGACGGCGGCGGCGGCGGCGGCA